>OZ025274.1:14116357-14488857 GCA_964019165.1 Mastigias papua
AAAAGCCTTACTAAAATGTATCAATATTGCCCTGTACTATCTTTCAATTGTACATGAGAAAAGATGAGTATAGGATTTGTAACATCTCGCAAAAATCAAACGTAAAGATATGCGCATGCGCACTTAGTCGGACATGTAAACCAAAGATGGCGGTACACCCACAATCTGCAGCGAAGGAATCTAGAGGATTCTACGAGGAAGTTACGGCCCCTCCTTCTCATTCAAAACTTTTCGTAGCTATCTGTGTTTATCATATCAAAGATATTGGTGAAACCTTTCGTCTTGTCTTCTCAATTACATCTGCTACACAAAGAAGTAATATATGCAAGGCGTGCAAATGGTCTGTGAGTGTGTGATGAGCAAGAATAGATGCAGAGTGTGGATAACTATGTGATCAATAGGAAGTCATTGAAAAATGCGCCTGCTTTGCATCCAGATTTGGACTCAAGTGTTCCTTTTTTGTGGGGCAAGTCATTGATCTTGTAGGCCCTTGCATATTGACCACTGTCACAGAATGACCATTGTGTAAAGGCCATGTCCTGTTTCTTGTCTTTTGGGCACTTGCACCTTTTGCAAGTGTAGGCTCCAATTGCCCCTTCTATGTCAGTTGCAAGAGCCAGGAATTTCTAGTGACCACCTAAAAGCCATCCAGTCTCTTAGTTTATATGATCAAATGAGAGTTTTGAATGTATTGATCTCATTTGTGATATCTTGCAGTTCTAGTTGCAAGTCCTCATAGTTTTCTGTTGTTCTGAAAATTGCAATTACATGATTGCTTTCTGACAGTATAGCTGCAATCCCTTCATCAGATTGATAATGACATCAATTACAGTGAGCTCTATTATGAATACATGCATACAAAGATGCATGCACACATCTAATTATTAGTCTCATCCTCAGTCAATTTAGCCCCTATTTTCTTGTATTGTTTCAAAGATCTTAAGGCTACTGTTTCCTATAGACTTCTATAGACCTATATTGAAAATAAATCATTTCTATTGCCCATTCAATTCTCTCATTTGTTTGTTCAGATCATATTCCATCAGGGGTTGTTTGTATGCTGATGCAAGTTCATGATATGCACTATTGAATATATTGAAGTTATCCTATAGTATCAATAACATATTGACACTGTAACTGGCCACATCTGTTATTCTTTCCTCAGTTAGTGCACATGTAGCAGAGATTCTGTGTTCTCTTAAATGCATTACTTCCCTCAATGAATATTGTTACTTTTTGTATAGTATTAACATGAAAACCTGGAAATAACATGACTATCTGAAAGTCATTTCATAATATTTTGTAAACAATTGCTGGAAGAGTTCCTTGCTCAATTTATGAATGGACAGTGCATAAAACTATTCAATTGTGCATTTAAACATTGAGATGCTCTTTTAGACAGCATAATTTCTAGCAAATGAATAAGCTGTGCTTACAACAGTAAGGTATATGTGTATGTAGGTATAAATGCATTTATTTAAACTGTAAAGAGTTTATAATTGCAAGAGAGGACAAGTTGGAGATGTGAGGAGCTAAAATCCCTAAATATGTCAGGTGTACTGATCTTTGTATAAAAACTGCAGGCAGTGGTAATTCCAGGGATTAGTATAAGAGTAGAAATGGGCTCACACTTGTAAATCTTCAGTGAGGACTTCATTTTTCTTGGTATATGGGTCTATTAGCATAGTCTGAATTGTTTTCTTTTTATCACCTCTATAGTTTTGTTTACCTGTACCACTGTATTCAAGGCTTTTGATCTCTCATATCATTTTTATAGATATTTTCATTTTTATGGCACTTTAAAATTTTTTGACATTGATTGTGGTGCAACTTTTGGCATAAAATTATCAAATACCCCTGGTGCAAACTTTCTTAACCACTACTGCATGGATGAAGCCTAATAACGGGTCATTTCAGCCAGTTTGAGGTTTGAAAATGTAACTGGTACCATAGTGATTTATGACTGGTGGGTGTAGCTGGTGGGCTGGGGCTTCAGCCCTCGCGCTTTACATACCAGTGATTTTCTTAGCCTTTATAAATCAATTTTATCGTCCGTAGCCCCAACGTTTTATGCGTATCCCCCACTTTTTATTTGGCAGGACCGATACTGTATGACTTTTGTGCACATATTGTTTGGTAATTGTCACAGAGGATATTACTTTGGAGTAAATAAACTTACACCAATGAGGCAGCTACGTTCTATTTTATTTTCTATTCTCTCTTCAAACATTATGAAATGTTAGTTCTAAAAATCAATTAGGGTGTGTTACCAGTAGGGTTCTTGTGATAGGCCTATAGGGGTGCAAACTTGGATGTATATCCAGGACTTAATCCTGAGTCATTCTCATCATCGGCACAAACTGCGAAATGAAAGTATCGAAGAAGTATGAAGAGCAGAAATGTTCCTGAGATAAAATTTAACGTATCCAGGATTTTCTAAGTAGAACTAGCTGTCTGCAACATGAAAGACACCCCTGTTTCGAAGGTTGGCGGGTATATAGCTCGTGTTTTGCCGCAAAATACCTCGCAGGGGTGACTGCGCTTCACCCGAGAAGCAGCATATTGTGCTATAGACAAAACGTAAATTATATGCCAGAAATCGTAGAAATATATTATGATAATTTATACTGTAATATTCCTTGATAATTAAACTATTCAGCCTCACCTGTCATTTTCTCGATTTGTAAACGAGTTTTGTAGAAACTGCTCTTATTCATTCACCAACGAAAAAGTGTGGCAAATCAATAGGCCGAAACAATGGGCGAAGTCGCAAGTGAGAGTTTTGGAACTGGATTATATGCCGAAGAACTTCTACAAACCATGTTGAATATTATATCAAAGTGTTCGTAGAATAATGAAGTATGCTTATCCACTTGTCATTTTTCGATTAAATGCCGCACTACTCTGAGAGATGAGAAAACGTTACTCATGTGGACGACTTCGCGTACATAAACAGTGTGTAATCTGATCCGCGCATGACATCGAGTAAAGTGTTAAGCAAATGTTACATATCTTTTGAGTTGCAGTATTACCTTCACTTTTCATTTAAGAGCAGCAACGGTGTCTCTGTTGATCTGCTTTTAGCAGATCTTGATTGAGCTTGTGTTCTGCTGCATAGGAATCAATATTATTCTTATGAAAAACGTCAAGCGCACGTCTAGCAATGCTTCCAATAGTCTGAGGAAATCTAGAATGTCAACAAATCACATGATTCTTCACCAACGTTTTAGGGCGACAATATACGAGAAGATCACTGACATGCACTCACAGAAGAAGGAACTGGTCTATTCTTCTAACCCAAAGAATTAAACAATTCTAGTTACCTTTACGAGGTCATATTGACAACAGATAAATTGGAGCCTTGGGCTTTTGTGGTGAAGAAAGTTTAAGTCCCAATATCGCTTTTGATTTTTAGCAGAGCTGTGCCTTGATGTTTACTACATTAAACTTTCCATTGTCAGAAACATGCTAAGGTACTGATGTACGTTTTTAACCATTTCTTAAGGAACCTACATATACAAATACAAATACAAATAAATCACTTAATATAGCGCATTTTTGATATAACATCTTCAAGTGCGCTTCACAGTTCCTAAAAGTTCCTAAAAGCTTAAAATGTCCATCTAAAACTTATTAAAAAGAAAGGTCTTTAACTTTTTCTTAAATGTTTCAACATTAACGTATTGTTTTAAATCATTAGGAATGTCATTCCACAGTCGTGGTCCCATTACACTGAATGATCTGTTTGCAAATGATTCTCTCTTTACTCTGGGAATATCTAGTTTCATGTACATATTGTTTGATCTTAATAGTCTCACACTTTTACTTAGCTTCAGCATATCTTTCAGATATTGAGGAGCTGTGCCTTTCAGTGCCTTAAAAACTAGAGTTAGAACTTTGTGTTCAATTCTGAGATGTATAGGTAACCAATGAAGTTGTTTAAGACATCTTGTGCTACTTTCATGAGCTTTCCTTCCTAGTACAGCTCTGGCAGCTAACACCTGTACTTGTTGCAGCCTATTAATTTCATGTTTTGGTAGGCCAACCAAGATTGCATTCGAATAGTCTAGGTGGGACATCACTATACCCACAGCTATTGTTTCTGCAGCTTCATCTGTTAAAACTTTCCTCACTTGTTTCAATCTGTACAATCCATACATTGCTTTTCGACACATCTCCGTTATATGTTTTTGCATGTTGAGTTGTTCATCCATATAGGCTCCAAGGTATTTTATTACTTCAGTTCTCTCAACTAGCTCTCCATTAACATCAAGGCTCTTATTCTCACATTTTGTAAGTTGATAAGAAGAACCAAAGTATATGTACTCCGTTTTAGAGGGATTCATTTTCAGTCAAAGTTTTACATATCGAAGGTCAAAGCATTTAGGAAGTTCATACTCTCTCTCTCTAGGTGTCTTGTTTTGTTAAAACTTTGACGGCCATGGGTTTCCATACTTTTCTGTCCTTTGCAGCTCTTAGTATTTCCAACTCACTTGTCTTCATCCAGCAGCTAAGAATTGATATGAATGTTAATCTCTGCCTTCCTCTAGCTCTCTTCCCTTCAATTTTCCCTGTCAATGCTAACTCTTCCAACTCCTGTTTTCTTAGAACATGACCTAAAAATTGTAAATGCCTCTTTCTGATTGTTGCGAGTAGTGTCTGTTTTGCTCCTATCTTAACTAGTACCTCCTCGTTCGACATGAACTCCTTCCTATTTCTACAACACTTAGTAGCATCTATCCTATTTGCATAACACTTAGTAGCTCACACAACTAAAGAAAAAATAGCTAAGGAACTTTGATTGTCAAATATTTTATTACTGTAAATAATCGAGAGTTTGGGAGCCAAGCAACCGCAGTTAGTTGCATTTAAGATTCACATTTGCATTAAACCTTGTAGTATCTGTGACACCCTACCTTACCACTTAGCAATTATGTCTATATAGTATTAGATGTGCAGTTACGGAAATGTTAAGGGACTTCTAGTGCTACAATGCGCCCGAAAGAAGTCCACAAATAAGGAGTTTTCCGATCCTGGTCTCAAGCTAGGCTCCTTTTGGAAACACCGTATGCAACTGATATTGTTTCCACGCCCATGATAGTTTCATTCTTGAACCAGTTTCAAGTCTTTGTATGCGCTTATCGCATTAAAACTAGATCCTATTCCATAGCACTTGACACAGAAATTACCCTCAATAAACTTGTATTTTACTTTTGACAGTTTCAATGTCAAACATACTTCTACTGGGATACCAGCACGTCACCGCACTCGTTATAACTATAATTCATCAAAGCTTCTTTGCTTCTAGTCAGAGTGATTTATACTCCTTACATGTCATACTCGCAGAGCAACTGCTCGATTGCTTTTACTGACAACCTCGTTCGTAAACCACCGCTTCTCAGATGACACCCTTTTCCCATGATGAAATGCATCCTCCAGCTCAACTTTCTACTGCTTCCTGTAATCACGTGTGAAAACCAAGAGATAGGCCAGTGCTCTATTCTTGTGACGCTTCAAGACGGGGTGATTAGATTCCCAATTCCCAACCTGTTAATAAGGACTCAAATTTTTGATAATATGTCTGAGGTTCTCAGATGATTGCTTCTCGTGAGGTGCAGGATTGTTTCGCACAGAACGAGGAGATTATGCATTCCGACTGTTGAGAATCACGCCTCTTGCTCATAGTAGCACTAATGTGGCTTGAGTATCACTGGTCAACTCTGAGGTTCGCACAAGGAGGGTGGAGCTGTTGCATTAATAACCACAATTAATTCAACTAGACTTAGGATATCTCCAGTTTATTTTTGTACTATCCTGATTAGGAGCCTATGTTATGTTGACAACACTACTTTCGCATTCAGTACGCATACAACCTTAGCGTCACATCTGGAGCTGTCATCTTTGTATGCCAATGGATGAGATTTCGCGATGATTTTTCAGCACGCATGCCTAATTGTTGTCTTTATAGACAACACACTTTTTTCATTTTATAATGAATCTACACAGGGCCTAGCTCTCGAAACCCTTTATTTTCTGGCCTCTTTTGTCCATATTTTAGTACTTAAAATTCGTTGCTAACTAGTTCCTAAACTTAAAGTGAACATTTTCTGTTAAAGAAATTGTAAGTGCTCAATGTTTAGACAGGGAATTTGTGACACTGCAGGTTTCAATGGAAGCCTACGTATAAACCACTTGCTACAAGGATTACTAACAATCCATGGGAATGTGGCTTCGTAGTTCCCGATTGCTTGAAGTGCTAAAGGGTTTGGCGTTTAGTAGTACAAACCTCTTGGACTTTTTAGCTTGCTACATGTAAAGTGACGGTTAGTCCCATGTACGATTCCGTAGGTTTGTGGGGTACCTGTTAGAGACGACACTTGCACACATTTATTTTATAAGAAACAGGTTATAAGAAACGGTAGGCTCAATTTTTCGAAAGTTAAGAAACAACCCTACCCAAATTGAAAAAGCTAAGACACTATTTTAATTTGCAGTTTTAATTTTCCGAGTTGACACTTGAAACAGTTTTGAGATTGAACTGTATGTTGCAATACTACACTTGACATGCAGTTTGCGTTCATTCTCTGTAAATTGCACATTCAAGAGGTTTCCATCTAAAAATTTGTTTTGACTTCAACTTGACATTGATGAAGTTAAACATATAATTAACATAATGCCCTAGTATCTTCTGTTTCCCAATTTAAAATTAAATTGATAAAGGAGAAACCACGTCAATGAGAGTCCTAAATTTGTTAGGGAGGATACCAACTTTCTCTCAGCAGAGAGGCTGTTCCATAATTGTGTACCTCTGTAAGAGAACGATATTTGCCTGTTTGAGGTAGTTTTCTAAGAGTGCAGTAGTGAAAGTTTCTGGAGAACATTGTTTGCAAGTTGTGTGGAGCAAGGTTGTTGATTTGAGCAAGGGACTTGATACACCATCGTTTATCATTCTACGAATTAGCACAATACGTTAGTTTTTCTCTGAATGTGAGTGAACTATTTACTGTACGTTGGACGCACATGTAAAAAATTCATTACCTAAGAAATTTAAGAAGTATGTAAGAAACTTTTGGTAGCAAAATGGTCAGAAAATGTAAGAGCCTGCCCGCACCGGAACTTAGTTATGAAAAAGATACGTGTATCTTGAGCCGTTGCCATAGTGAGGTAAGGTGGCCTGTTCCTTTCATCGCCGCCTTTTACTCCTAAGTATTGCCACTAGGTGCCCATTTGCTGCTGGGTAGACAATGAATGAGCATTCCAACTAAGATTTGAGGGTTCGTCTCGAACCATCGATAGTCCACTCAGCAGGCATGCGCTCTAGCCACTTGGCCACTGGCCCATTTCTATATGAAGGTTCTTTGTAAAACTGTTCATTATGAAGAAAATGTGTAAGACAAAAATGTGTAGCAGAGGAATCTGTCCTGTGTTGAAGTTTTTGACTACTTTGTTTTTCTCCTAATTTAATGTATTGCAAAAAGTCTCATAGGATCCACTTGGGAAAGTTTGCTGGTTTGTCGAACCGAAAGGCCTTACCCTTGCATACGTTTAATATGAAAGCTAATTGATGAAACTGAATTTGCAGGAGGAAAAATTTGCAGGATTTTGCATTGTAAAGACCATCGTTTACGTTATGTCGTGTGGGAATGCCGAAACGACAAGTAGTGGAGTTTAAGTCAAGACAATGTTATTCCAAGGACACTAACGGTTCCACGTCAAACCATATAAGATATTGTTTTGTTTTTGCTATTCAAATTTGAGACTAATATTTCATGAATGATTAATATAATCCTGTTAAAGTTTTACCAGCATGTATATACTTAGGCCTATCTTCAAACAGGTGCCAATTAAGAAGCTTTCTGAGATATAATGCTTCAGTTTTTAGCTTATTTACCCACCTAAGTACATTATGTTATCTGACTATTTGCTTATGTAGAACTATTGAGAATTATTTGTCTAGACTTATCATCTTTGAATTTATGTGCATATATAAATATATATATATATATGTATATATATATATATATGTATGTATATACTATATATATATATATATATATATACTATATATATATTATATTTATATAAATATACATTTATATGTATATGTTTTCTATATATATTATATATATATATATATACTATATATATATTATATTTATATAAATATACATTTATATGTATATGATTTCTATATATATTATATATATATATATATATATATATATATATATATATATATATATATATATTTATATTTATATTTATATTTATATTTATATTTATATTTATATTTATATATATATGCATGTGTAAATATATATTTATACAAATATATATTTACATATGCATTTATGCTCATTGTCTAAGTAGTGCTGAAAAAAATATTAAATCAAAGCGTCTAAATTTAAGACTATTATATCATTGATGAACTCTGGTATTTCTGTTTATATGCTAAGCGAATATGGCTCTGATTCAGATATATAATATGTATTATCTATGTACTTATAGATTTATCTATGCAAATTACATACACATACATATATATTTATTTACAGAAGTAGCTTATGTCCAATCTGGGATATGTGCTGCTTCGCATATTGCAGACATTTGTTGATGTTGTTAGTATTGCATTGTAAACCGATCATCTCCGCTCCATAATCATCATGTCCGGTCTCGTCACATAGTCTTTTGTAATTTACTCTGATTAGTAGATCATTATGGAAGATCGTTGGCTTTGTGGGTCACAAAACTCCCCATCCTTTTGGTTACACAAATTGTCTTGTGCTGTTTCAATCCAATTGAAGGAGCTACCTTATGATAAAGCGTAAGAACGTTTACTCTTCACCATCATGATCGGCTTCTTTTGAGGTGCCTTACCTTCTATTCCGTTCATAGTTTGGCGTTTAGTAAACATAATATCGGGATTGTACTCAATTTTGCGATTTAAGAGTCAGATTAATCAGAAAAGCAGGATTGAGGAGAGAATAAATGTTTCCAACAACGCAAACTCTTCACAAGATCTCATTTAAAGATAAGGAAAAGATAGGAACAGTTAATAGTTTTGTCTGTAATATTTATTATTAAGCAAATTCATGAGAACTTGCTATATTTTCATAGATTAGTCAGATGATAAATATTACAACCATTAATGCTGACACCTTTTGTTGTCGTTCCTATATTCAAATGTATACAGGCGCTGAGTTTCCTGGTGTCAAAATTTCAGCTTTTCTACTCGAGTTGAAGATCAGAACTTATTTATCAGTCGACTGTGGACTGTGAACGTGCTGTAAATATTGATCAAGCCGCTGGTTTGCATGTTTGTAGGCATTCGTACTTGCATCTCATTTGACGTCCAGGAGCCCTTTTGATCCCAGTAATTTTCTGGCCGAAGTTGCCGACTGAAGGTGCGTTTATTTCTTGTGTCTGTTGTCAAACTGACAAACGTTGATTATCTTGGATCACTTCGCTTTAAAAAGAACAGGAGGAAACCTAAATGCAATAGTGAATGGTGTCTGCATAGTTTATATCTTTACATTATTTCTATATCCGTTCATTTCTTTCTCCTATCGTCACTTTTCCAACAAAGCCGTTGTAAGTAAACTCTTTCATGGAAGTCACTTTGGTTTATTTTTCTTGCCAAGCTTCTCCGTGAGAGTTCATCAAGCGACCGACTTACTTCTGTTGATAACAAGGTTGTCCAATTGGCTTTTTCAATGCTAACTTTCACTTGTTTGCATTTTTTGAAGTTGTCCGGATTTTAACATTTCTCTTAGGCATATTTCTTAATTGTGGCATGCAGGTTTTGTATATGAAAGAGATTAAGAAAGCAGTGCTTGGCTGCTCAAAAAATTAAGAAAGTTCATTTGCATGCTTGGGATTTTCTCGTCTAATCCTCTCTACGCAGAAAAATCCTCCAGATAGTTACCTGCCCATGGGAAGGAGAAAACATTGGCGTATATTAGGTTATTCTGGCATATTTTTAACCGATTTGGTATATTTCCGAATCATGATGATGATGGTGATGGTCATCATCATCGTCATCATCGCCATCATCATCATCACCATCATCATCAATTTATTTAAAGTTGGCTTTTAAAATAGTTAGCAAAAAACTAACTAAGGCCAACTATTTTGAAAATGAAATAAAGATATAGTTATGATTAATCAACAAATACCATAGACTAATCTAAAAAGCCTAAGTCCTTGATAAAAATTTTTCACAATCTGCTGTTGCAGCAAATACTATCCCGCTATCTTATTCTCCTTTTGAATTGTTGCAACGTGTTACTGTCTTTCAAAATACTGGACGGTGATGACCATACGGAGCAGCCTCTATATTGAATATTTTCTGTACCACATATTGTTGTCCTTACTTTCGGCAGTTGCAAATGACTTGGATTTCGCTGGCTATAATAACTATTCTGTTCTGTAAATATTTCCTTCATAAAAGTTGCATTGTGGGTGCTCTTTGTCTTGAATATTTCAATTATAAGCAACTGCAAATTGCGTCGATGAATAGTCAGGGGTTTGTTTAAAACTATTTACAGAATTATTTCCACCATCTTTGCATACAATTCGCAATGCGCTTTCACTGAACTTATTTAGCTTGGCAATGCCCCTTCTGAAGTGGAATTTCTATACAGGTGGACGGTGGCTGAACTGTGATTTTGTGAATGCATCCATTACCAGTGTAATTTAATAAGATCTGTATAATTAGATAATCGGGCAAGCGCATGCAATTTTTGGTTTGCTATTTTGCATAAATCTTCGATATGTTTCGTGAAGCTTACTTTTTTTCAAAAGTGGCACCCAAAAGTTTTCCCTGATCACTTTCTTTAACGGTGGATTTACCAATGGTAACAACTGAATCTTCACCTTTATTTCCAAATATCATAAAGTTGCATTTTTCTTCGTTAAGTTTCATGTAATTCTCGGAGAACCATTTCACAAGTATTGAACTGTCTATTTCCAATCTGTTAATTATAGTATTGAGTTCTGAGTTGCACGCGAAAATGACATAGTTTCAGATGTTTGTATTATGTAAAAAATAGGAAATATCTTTGATGAAAACATTTAATAATATATAGGAACGTGAGTTTTATAGACTGCTATGCTCGTTCAGTGACATCCTTCGTTGATCCATGTTGTTGCGTATCATTATTTTACGTGCAGAGGACACGGAGGCAGAGAGAGGAGACTGTGATGTTGACTGTACTCAGACTCTACTCTGACTAAACTTTACAACATAAATTACATGCATATATACAGAGACAGAGAACAACCCAAAATAAACACGAATTACGTAGAGGAAGGGTTATGTGGTTGTTGGTTGTTTGTTAAATGGAATCGTGTGGCGGTGATTGCGTAGAAAACAACAGAATAGGAATGACCAAGTGTGTGATGACAGGAGTGACGTATGGTGATGTCCCAGGTGTGCTATGTTGGGAATGCGAATGAATGAAAAGAAGAAAATCGGCATTGAGTTAGAAATGGCCAATGTGTATAATGTTTACGTTCACTACAAAGAGCGGCCCTAGAACTGACCCTTGCGGTATCCCTCTTGTGATATATCTATATGTACTATATGAACCATTAGTTTAACTCATTGCTGTCTCTTTGATAGGCAGTTTTTAATAAACTTAGGAGCATCCTGACCAAGCGAATAAGGCAAGTCTGGTAAGCATGATTGACAATATACTAGGTGCATGGTAGTAGCCATTGTTTGCAGTCGAGTAAATTTGATTTCGATATATTATGCAATACTTAGCAAAAAGGGGCATTTAGGCCTTACGCCAGTTTACAACTAATTTGATTTCGATATCATGCAATACATGTACAATTCATAGCAACAAAGTACATTTAGGCGCAATATAAGACAGTCCAGCCAACACCTCATGCCGAACAACCTGGTACATTTAGATAAAGTACAAGACAATCCTGCTAATATTTTAAGTTCATTTGAAAGACTAGATACTAGAAACACCTTGCAGCAAAGAAGGATGTTGCAGTCTCTCTTTACAATTGCCATTTCATGTCTTCCTTTACCATTCAATAAAAACTCGCTTTAGAGTTCATCTTTTCTTGCAGAGTCTTCATGTGTCCGATGTGTTTCATTTTTTTGCAGTTCTTGCTATATACACGCGCTCATATCATAAAGACATGCGTGTATAACTTGATCTAGGTGATCATCAAAATTCAACATTTAATGACAAAGGTATCGATACAGATGTATATGTACTTAAGTACAAAGTTAATTCATTGACAGCTTCACTTCGCATTAGTCGAAAAAGAGCTGGATTGATTTGTTCAACTACAATGTTGACAGTTCCCCTGTCATTATTGTGACATTAGACCAGGTATTGTTATTTTTCTTTATGGTAGTTAGACAAACACGTTAGGAAGCAGTTTTGCACGATTGGATCGCCAGTCTCTGAATCTTACATTAGATCGAGGTCATGACTCACCTATTGTAAATGTAAGTTGAATTGAGTGGAAAGCCAATTTCATTCATCTCAGTCAAATTCACATGAATTCTTATGTGCAATCGAACGGCAAGTGTTCTTAGTAGCAATTCATTAGAATATTCTGAATATCAATTTTTCCTGCTTCTTTACTATTCAGGGCATTAACTCTCCAGTTGAAATCACAGAACCGTTAAGGAACCTTTATTGTTGCAGACAATTCAAAAGAGATACAAAACGTGGGAACCTTAAAATTGTATGCGTTTATATCAGGCCAAACTTTCTGCTTTGAGCTTGGATGTTCTTTTAAAAGTATTTTGTCAAATCCAGTGTCCTAAAAGTCTTGAAGATCAATCAGAAATTCAAAGTTTCAATGGATTTGTTTGCAGTTCAATGGAAAGGTCTCCTGTACGAGGAGTTCTTTCGGGTTGACTTTTGAAGCTTAGCCTGCTTGTGCTTCTTGAGTGTTTCTTAATTCTTGCCAGATTTGAGCCTAACGTTTTTTACTTGCTTGTTTCTATATGCAAGTCTTTTTTATAAGAAACATGTATGCAGGAAGCATGAGGCTCAAATCAAGCCAAATTGAGAAACATTAAAAGAATACTAGCAATTATTAAAGTTTTTGGCCTTCAGTTTGGGCCCTGTTTCAAAAATTTAACTTATTATCCTGAGTATGCAAATAGTCGCAAGTCAGTCTGCACGGAGCCCAAGAGCACGGGCCCATTGGATAACTCCTCTGTGGGAATACAGACCAAACATAGAATGGGACCTTCATATAGGCTTGGCCCAACATTCGAACTTTCTTAACAGACACCCTGGAAAGTCTACTTAACTTGCTAGTACCGTGTCCCTCTTCCCCTTTTCATGCTATTTTAGCAGATGTTCTTGTTTTCGTTGCTAAGTATATGCATAACAAAGTCATCACAGTGATTAACTAGAATCTACTATGATTGTATCATTACTAAAAGGAGAAATCACAAAAATGGGCTGGGAAAATAACCTGAGTTTAAAGGTATTGTAGGGGATTGTCCGGGAATTTCATTTGTAGACCCTTGTAAGAACCACGTGGTTACGTTGTATTGCGGAGAATACTATTTAGGTATTTATTTTTAATTTTGATCGGTGTGCACTCACGACTGTTAGTAGTATACGAAAAAGAAAGACGGGACGGGGATCATTTCAAATGACAACATACTCTCCAGTCCGGAATAGAAGGGGGAATGGCAATAAACGGGATTGGAAAAAGTCTGAAAGTAAATTGGCGGGGGATTGGCAAAATTTCCAAAGTGAATGCCTATGGGATAAGCTGTTATAGATAGGGGTGAAGAGAAGGCCAACATATGCATTGGATAGCAAACCCCCGCTTTTTGAAAAAGAACTTATTACCTTTATTGTATATTTTCTAACATACTAAAAATGGCGTCCATCGTCCCTCGTTCATTATTCCATCATCCATCATCATCATCAAAAATGGCACGACTTTCAACTGCGTTTTCAGTGCCTCTGATTGCAATTACTTATTTGCTGCAAATTTTTTTTTTGAAAGCAACAAACAGTGATCAAGAGTTACTTTCGCCGAACAATTTTGGGTCTGTTTGAGAAAACGTCCTCTTGGCTCAAAATTGATAAGCAGGGAGGGGGGTTGCAATAACAATGCTCTGGTATACAATTTTGTGAAAAAGTAAATATTCGGGGGGGCATCTATTCCGGACTGGAGGGTAGTAGAATCTGGACACTTTTTGTAAAAAATATCACTCTTTTTCTATGACCAAGGGGGACCGTCCTAAAAAGTTAATAATGGGATTGTTCTATACGCTGTTTCTATGGGCTACGCCCATGAAAACTTTCAATATTTCATTCACACTGCTCAAACGTGAATGAGTAAAAGGGTATATATTGTAAATAAATATACAGAAAACTGTGTATAGGGTTAGTTTCCTGTATCAATCTAGGAATTCTCCATTCTAGCATAAGTTTGTTGGAAAAGAGGCTACGCGTTAAAAAATTCTACTCATTTTAACAAAGGGTCCTGAGCCTCCGAGTCCCCTCCACTGCATCCCCCAGCCTATGACACTGAAGCCTACATGTGTCAGCAGATACTGTAGTTCCTCTTTGTACGTGTCCAGCTGACATTCAAATAGGTACCTTAGAAGCTCACGGGCCTAATCGTTTAGGGCTGCTGGCGCTTTTTCCCATCTTTGTATTTCGACTACCCCTTGAGAAGCTGTTCCCTTTCATGGTGCATCAGCCCACCCTTTAGCGTGCTAAGCCCATCAAAATCCAGTGACAGAATATCGGTCCTTCAAAGAAAACATACCTGGGCTGTCGTTAACGAATCCATTCGTTGAGGAAATACTCTCTGTCTACGATATTTTCTTTACTAGTATCTTTACAAGTCACCAAACTATTTTGACAGATAATGAACGAGTTCGCTCTCATCCTGTCTTTCGTCTTGGTTGGCATCGGCGAAGTTCTCGCCGGTCCAAACCCCTATACCACCTGAGACGAAACTTCCATACATTTTTCGCAGACGTCGCCAAGGGGGTAAGCGTTAATTGTTCTGATGCCGTTAGACATAAGCCGGTCACGGAGTGAAGAAAGTTCTGGTACAGTATTTGTTGATTTTGGAGATTAAGCCTATCATTTGGTGTATTTTAACCTATCAGCACAACTTGGGTCTTACTGGCGCCAGATTTTGGAGTTGGGAGACGATACGTGAAACCAGAAATTACGGGACAATTAAGCAATAAACATAATCCAAACGATTCGCTTTCGGTGAGATCAATCTAATAATGGTAAATGTGCAGCGGAGCGGTCGACTTGTTACCTTGTTACTTCCAGTCTGAAACCAAGAGGAATGTATATAATGATACTTGAATACACTTCACTGTAATAGGAGACTGGTTTGATTTTGAGGCCTATTAAGTCATTCCAAACCGCAAACACATTAGATTATACGATCTACTTGTTTTAGATGACCCCCATGTGCCCCGTCAAAGAGCAGGGTAAATATACAATACCGATTAACAGAGGGTATTCTTTTTAGCTACCTGGAATAATCCTGTCACACGCAGGAGCTGCCACTGATAGAACAACTACAGCACGATTATGCTGGGCCTAAACCTACTGTGTGGACATGACTTCCTTTGTGGAATTATACATGGCAACTGTGGATCTGTAATTGGGGAGGGTATGGATTGACGAATACGGCATTTCTATTTATTCCGAGAGAAAACTCCAGCTTTCAAAACGTTTCGGCACTAGCCATCATCAGTTATGACATTCCAGGTACCACATCACATATATAGTACTAAACCAAAGCGACAATACAAAAATCACCTTACGACAATATATATATATATATATATATATATATATATATATATATATATATATATATATATATATATATATATATATATATATATATATATATATATATATATATATATATATATATTTTATATATATATATATATATATATATATATATATATATATATATATATATATATATATATATATATATATATATATATATATATATATATATATATCAGAAATGATGCGAAAAAACACGACAATTGATTTCAATTTGTAAGACATGTTTCGGATTTACTCAAATCCATCGTCAGTTACTGAAATTAACAATGAATACTAATAGAACATACGTTGTAAAGTCAATCATTAGCTTTCTAACTCTTGTGTAACGGTTCTTGTTCTCTTCTTTTTTCGAATAGTTTTTTCGCTTGATCTTCTATTGACTTTACAACGTATGTTCTATTAGTATTCATTGTTAATTTCAGTAACTGACGATGGATTTGAGTAAATCCGAAACATGTCTTACAAATTGAAATCAATTGTCGTGTTTTTTCGCATCATTTCTGATTTACTTATTGTGAGAAACTTTGGAAGAATATATATATATATATATATATATATATATATATATATATATATATATATATTTATTTATTTATTTATTTATTTATTTATTAGTTATCAGGTGGGATCGCGATTTTTTAGTGCATTCAACACACTTGCTAGTTTTTATTATCTGCCACTTCCTTTTTGTAGTTAGAAGGAAAGTTCACCGTCCCTTGTTTATGGATCTCAGTACATTTCGTGTTTACTTAAGACGGATTTTTTCTGTTAGATTGCAGATGAATTTTCATGTTAAGTCAATCAAATTTGATATATAAGAGATTCGTTCGCATGTTTCTACAAAAAGAGCTATTTATACTTGCTCATTTTGTAGCTAGCAGTGAAAAATGTTCTTCCACATAATTTTACTATAGTTTCGAAAGTGTTCCCTAATCTTCTTACTGCTTGCACATATTGGAATGTGATACCCCACACCCCGCAGTAGGGTATTCCTCTGCATCGATTATCAAGAAGATTTCGACCGTAGGCCTGTTAGAACTTTTCTTAAAACTGTAAGTAAATTATTTTGATCTGGTCTTTCCGCAGTTTTAGCTACTTCCATAGTCATAATTCGCTTGCCTTGAGCATAATTTCACAGAAAAATTGCTCATTACCTTAGTCTGTTTTTTTATGAATTTAATCTTCTTTATCCGCTTATACAATGGCTAGCACCCTCTATCCTACCGCACAAGTTTTTCTTGTGCTAGGTTTTACTTAGGTTCTAAATACATCAGTTGATTTCATATCAATGAACGCATTAGAAATGGATCAACTCGCAAGAGTCGAGATTTTCTGTCCATAGCAGATGTCTGGCCGCTCCAATTAGGTTTCCAAGTGATGGAGTATTTTTCTCATTGCGGAGACAATATTTGACCATAAGCAGAGCTGAGACAAAAGTTGTACAGAGCACTGTCTAACAACTGCTAATAGCCCTTTGGGCTAAAGAACTTTCTCATTTCGAGGATGTCAAAGCGATGACGTTGTGATTGAGATGAGTTGTACATCCTCGTCGCTAAGGAGGAGTATGGCTCCTCCACAGTAGAAGGCTCTTGCTGAAGTAGCAACAATTCTATGTCTTTTATCGCCTCTCGTAGTAATTCAATGTCGTTGCGTTTCCTGTTCAGGCATCCTCTGTCTGGCAGACGGGCCGCCCAAAAACTGACAGACCTACTGACATAATTAGCTGTAAACTCGTACCCCCACTTAAAACGCTACTCAATGCGAGTTGGCTACCCTACCAGCGGGCAGTGTTGTTCACTTGTAGAGTGTATAACAGGCGATTGTTGTTTTTCCACTTGGTAGTCAGTCAGTGTGCGTGGATCTACGACGATGTACCACCATAGCGTACACAATCAAAGAGCTTACACCGGGTTTAATGGATACCCGTATACTGACAACTATATCAGACAGGTGGAGTACAATACCTCGGATGGTAATAACAATGGCTATTACCAAGGCAGCTATCAGCAAGATCAATATTCATTCTACAGAGGGCAACCGAGGGGAACTTACGAACATCGGGCTGGACAAGGAAGCCCGTACACACCAAACCAGCAAGACAGAAACAGCTACATCCCACCATATAGTAAACAATACGACGGGTATACAAATTTCAGTTTGCAGAATTCGTTAATATACAATAATGGCTTTGACAATAAATCAAATGTAGGCGCGATGATGTCTAGGGCGAATTTCTCTGAGAGTAATGACAACAAGTTCTTTCCGCCCTGTGCTTTGCAGTACTGTGAAACAGATGGAGAAAGCAACGAGGATGATGACATCCCTGAACGAAGAAACTCATGCGCGTATGCTGCAAAATCCTACACTGACGGCAGCTATCGATTTCACAGCGAAAGAGGTATTAGCAATCTATTTGTTATCGCTTATTTAGAGGATATGCGCATTTTTAGGTATCTTTCTCCTTAAAACCATTACCCATATTCTCTTTGATTGGCTTGTCCTGCTAGAAGTACCACTATTGTATAATGAAAGATGTTTATTTTTGTCTTTACTGGTAATTTGCCTTTGAGCATGTTTAAGTACCAAGTGTAACAGAGAAGTCAATGGAGGACGTGTAGCAAATGTGATCCACACACACCGTGCCTGTTTTTTAGTTACTTGCAATTTGCAAGACTATTGGTGCGTTAGTGAAAGGTCCGTACTATTATGAGTTAAGATGCGGCACTTGAGCTTTATCCATATTGTATAATGGAAGGAGTTTGAAAAAGTAGAGGTTACATAAAAGGTTTTTAAGTAAGTGGCTGGTTTCCGAGTTCTCTTAATTTAATTATTTTTTCTCCGTACTCAATCCGTATAATAATTGTATTGTTTTCTCGTTTACTGTCTTTGCGGTTCAAAATGTGTTCTGAAAATTGGATGCAAGAAACTGGATGTATTTGAATTTTTCAGAACAAGTTTTACGAATGTATAATGAAGAAGTCTCTATAATTTTCCAGGAGGAAAGGTTGAACCAACACTACTTGCTGTTGTATGTCGATTCTAGAATATTAAATATTGACACTTAGAAACTTTACAATCGATCAAAATGTACATGATATTGTTTTGCACAGAAATTATCATACTAGGTGCCTTTTGATTACATTATTTGGTGCAGTAGTATAGGGAAAGGCCTAGGCCTGGTTCGCCAAACCTAAAATATCACTGTTAGTTTGCATTGTAAACTTGCGCTGCTTTGAACGTGAATTTTTACTCAGAGATCTGGCAGATAGTTTGATCTTTGAACGCTGCTGTCATTGCTATCTTGCTCGTAAAACCTATCCTATGCATGCTTATAAGGGTTCACCATTGCCTTTTATGGCTTATAGAAGTGGGTCGTCCACCTTTTTGAATAGCATTGTTTTTGCTGCAAATTTTTCTCCTCGTTTCAAATACATCAACTTGCCATCTCTAGCATGGTCTTTGGGGACATTAGTTTGAAGTACCATTGCTATCTTGCTCGTAAAAGCACTTTTGTTCATGTTTATAACAGTTCACTAAAGCCTGTTATGATATAAAGAAATAGGTCGTTCACTTATTCGAAAAACATGGCTTTTGCTGCAAAGTTTTCCCGTGTTTCAAATACATCAAGTTGCCATTTCTAACGTGGCCTGTGGGAAAATTGGACAGGCACAGAGGCATCTTCTACAAAGATCTCATTTCCAGCAGGAAAAAGTAGAGCTAAGAAAGCTACACTCAAATGCTTTTAGCTTTCTCATGATTTCAGCCCTAAAACTTTTTGAGACTTTCGTAGCAAGAGTGATGGAGTTTGTTTAACACTGTAGTGCTACACAGACAGACAGACACTACACAAACATAACACTCACTAGAGTATAAAGGATTAATACAAGGGATCTATACTAGTTAAATAAAAAAGATGATGAAGTCGCTTGAATATAGGGGTTTTTAATGTATTTACACTTATCGACTGTCTTATGTCTCTAGAATTCAGTATTGAACTCTCTTAACTTTTTGGGCAGACGATTACTTCTGCCATATAAACCAAAGTCTTATATAAAAAAAGGGTAATGCAGTATCCTTTTCACTCTGACGATAAATGCCAGACCGTACAATCGAGTATATAGTTTTTACGATAATAATGACATATATTCTGTCTTGTCCATCACAATAAACCTTCATTTTTTGTTATTGCCACTTAAGCCATTTGCACGAATCATCATTTTTCGTAATGTGGTGCTACTGCAAACTGTAACTAGTAGAGACATGCTACCGAAAGAATTAGGTATGTGTTTGTTTTTCCGATGCCTGATAGCCACGAGATATGATTCGATAACTCGATAATGCTTGTATCGTTACCCTTGTATACATTGAGTTACAGCGTGCTCCTTTGATTAACTTGTAGAATATTTCTTCAATTTGAAGAGATTCATGTTGTCTTTCTGTGCATATTTGCCAATAACATGCGACACCGGCCTGGGGCCTACCATTCATTTTTACATGATTTTGAACTACGTAGCAAGTTAGGCTAGAGCCCTGTCGCCATCAACTCTGCTGTTGAAATTTGTAGTATGAAAGTTAGAGAAACCTTACTATACTCATGCCAACTCAATTTAGCAATTTGATCATTGATTAGACCAGAAAGGGCTTTTATTATGTATAACGAGCTTTCTTCTTTAGGTTTGTTTTCTATCGAACAAATGCTATGTGAGATTAGAGCATAGCATGGAATTACAGACTTGCAGCATTTGCAAGGACATTTCTGTGAAATGATTATGCCTTTTCTGGAGACGGCAAAACAGAAGAAATATGATTTCTCATTCTATACCTATCAAAAATTATAAAGTCCATTGTTTAAGCGTGAGACTGTAGCCAAGCTAGCTTGTTGATATGGCTCTCGCAATGGCACAAGGACTCTGTGGGAAATTTCCATTCAACGTCTAAAGTTGTGGGATGAGAAAGGGAGACTTTGGTAGAAGAAATTATCTTACATATAGCGATGTGTAGCTACCGTAATCTTCAGAAAGCGAATTAGGCTGCAGGGACTAGAATGAATGAGCCACGAATGGCGGTTTATTGTCCGTAGGAAGACACGATGTAATATCTTGTGTGTCTTGCGTCCTGATAAGGAGCTAGAGTGTTTACTTAATGCTTTTAAATATATAAACTAACGTTATTGAACTTGAGTAGTCGATGACAAATGGTCATAATTAACCTGGTGTTAAAATGATTGAAGCACATCTCGATGCTTCTTGCAAGAGTTCATCGTTTAAAAGCAAGTCTTCTATGTATCCTACCTATTGCCGCTCATTTTTTCTGAAGACTAAAACTTGTGGTTTTTGCGAATAAATTTTGCGAATAAATTTTAGGTTACATATATGGGAAATACTTTCATGTGGTCATAAAGCTAATATTGACTTTTTGGGTGCCTGTAATGAAACGCCTTGAGAGGGATAGGGTTTTAGTTTTTTGCCGTTTAGGCCTCGTTAGGTCTGTATGCTCTATCTGTAAGTTTAAAAATTTCAGTTTTTGAGTTATTTTGCATGCATATCTCTCATTAAAAAATAAACGGAGGAGTGACTTTGATCAACATTCTGCTGAGAGGGTCGAGGAAGATGAACGTCCGTATTTAATTAATTTGGTTTGGAAAAATATAGTGATACATTCTAGTAGATTTCAGTTATTTAGAAGTTGGCTAGATGTTTTTATTTTGAAGTTTTTTATGTTGTTTGCTGCAAAGTTCTATCATCAAACCTTCAAATTTATCGTTTGCGGTAGTATTGAAAGAGAGCTCTTCTCTTGTTCTCGCGATTTAGACTGAAGCCTCTGTTGCAGGATGAGTTGTGTACAGTTATTCGTAAAGCAATATCGATCTATTTCTGCATATGCAGTCTTTTCAGAGCTAATTGCGAGCTAAATGGAGTTTTTACATCGAAAGTTTTCAGTATTTATTGCTCATCAGCTGGAGCCATTTCAAAGATACAAACTAAAGTTGTCACCAGAATCCATAAGAAGTTATTTGAACCTCAATCCATAACTAGCCTTTTTTATTCGCTTATGATATTAACTTCTGCTAAAGTTTCCCCTCATTTTTGGCTGGAAGAAGAACTGCATGGAATCGTCTTTCTGTATACCTTTCCTGTTTCCATAAACTTTCATACCCCCAAAATGTGCAATGTCTGTGTTAGGATGTATGAAGGTTGACAAAGATACTTTTCAATGTATATCCTTACATTTTAGGCTCGTCATAAACGGGGTTTTGATAGAAAAAACTTCCAAACCAATTGTCACTTCTGAAAAATTAGTAAGCTCCCCCCTCCCCCATTAATTATGAACCTAAGAGCATACTGATAATGTCCCTGCTCAACAGGTTTCTTTGGACTGTGGCATTTACTATTTCTTTGAAGCAAATGAACTGTTTCAAAAGTCTTTCAAATGTTACTAGCTTGAGTAAGTCTCGATCGGTTGGCCAGTTACTTACCCAACAGAACCGATTTTGTCTTCCAAATAGGTGTTTTAATTAGCTTGATCTCCATATACGTTGCAGTTTCCCATTTGTATCGAAAGTATTTGCACTGTATATTCAAGTTGTCTTATAGTAATTAGATTGAGTTTTATTCTGTTTCTTTGGCTCGGAAGGTATGGAATCTTTTGTTGACATAAAGGCGTCCAACTCTTTTGAACAATCGAGTAGTCATAAGGTATATATTCTAAAGGAAAGTGGCAGTTTTCCGCCGCAAAAAGGCGCCTTAGTTTTACTGCAATTTATATTAGATTTATATCACCTTGTACGATTCATCCTTAGACTCGCGAGATAGTATATATCAGATGGAAATAAGTCAGCCTAGGCCACTGGTTTGGGGGTATCAGCAAGGATTTGCTTAGCCTACTCTCTACCACTATCATCATTACCACCGCCATTTTCTACAGGTGGTCGATAAATTAACAGATAGGTCCTTGGAACAGTTGAAGTTATGGAACAGGGCTTTGTTTGTAACTTTTTCTTTATATTTATTTATGACTAACCAAGGCCAAGGCCCAGTTCTTAAGTTCTTTATTCTTGGACCTTTTGGTCACATGTTGGTAATATTTCCTTAATGTTAGCTGCACATTTTGTAAGGTTGAATGAATAGAAATCCTTTTATGAAAGCCGAAATGGAATGGGCTTCCTAATTTCCAACTGCTTGCAGTGATGAAAAATATTCGAAATTCAAACATTTCGTTGGTTGTTTTGTCTTTCGTAGTACAAGTCTCCTATGTTTTGCAGTTTTCTAAATGTGGAATCTTTGCAATATTTTTCCTCATAAAAATCTTCTTTTATTTCAAATATCTGTCGGTTATGTCTTCCCTATAGCTACAGTCGGATTTTGTGGTGTGTCTTGTACAATATCTGGAAGTTATGTAGTAAATTCAGACGGACCGTTCCTAGAAATTTTCCATGGGGAGTGCTGGACCTACAAGTTGCCCACATAATGGGCGTAGCTCCCTTGATTGAAGAATATATGTTTAAATTTTTAAGTATTATGTCTTCAATTGGTAGGCCAATTGTGTGAATCTATAAATGTAACAAATTTCGGAGCGGTCTGCTACGATGCAGCACCTATTTCTTCTTAAACTCCTGGAATACAACAAAATTGAAGCAATTTACTGACAGAAATGACCATTTTCGGTTCTTTGCTGACGGGTCTGGTTTCTAGGAGGTGTGACACCCCCGCATCCCTCTGAGGGAATGGGCCTGAATTCAGAATCATTTTTACTTCTATATAGTACTACTTCTGTGATGTTTAAGATCATAGATTCCGCTCCATGTGAAAAGACGAGCATCCTTGAATAGCATTCCATCGACAGTGTCTGCAATCCTGGCAACAGACGTATTTCCGTTCTCAGCTGCATTTATTCAATGCCAATTTCAAATTCTAAGTCACCATGAGAATTTTTGCAAGAGCGACTAAGTGCAGTATCTAACTCAAATAAATTATAACTGTATTATTTACCTATAAACTGAAGATCAACTCTGAAAGACCCCATCAGACTTCTCGATGACAAAATGTATTGACGCTTCTTTCCTTCATAGCAGCCATGTGTTAGCCAGGTCGCAAAGCATTGCTTTTCCCGATTGTTTGGAGATAATTTCAGCTGTTATGTACAGACGAATGTGTTGTTGAGAAGAGAATATGCAGGCAATGACCATATTAATATGTCTAGAATTCTCAGATGATCAAGTAAATCACAAGAAATGGTCGATCTAATGAGAGATAAGTGTATGATCTTAGAATTCAGAGTAACTGACCTGCTCTCAAACGCGAGCCTTCATTCGTATAAACATGGAATGTGTCTTTATGAAGGCTAACCAAATTTTGAAGATACACATATATATCAATCGCCTTAATTTTACTACAATTTCTGTTATAGTTTATAATATATTCTTATATAATAGTTTATATCATATGTTATAGTTTCATAATTTACATTGTGTTGGCATCTTCTATCAAACTCGTAAATGACAACTACCTTTTTCAATAAGCTTGAAACGCCATTGAGTTAGAAGATGTTTAGTTTACCGTACAGTAAACTAAAAATTCTCTGTCTCAGATTTTGCATAGTGTCTTGTCTGTTATATTGTCAGTTAAAGACAGGAAATTGGCTCTGAGCTCTGTCTGTTTCTACATTTGTTTATCATATTCCCGAAGCTGTTTGGCATTTTTGCATGGGAACTTTTCGTGAGACTTTATCGATAAGTCTATATAGATTGTATAGTGTACTCTTCTTTTTTATGCCAAAAGTAAGTAGTGTAAATTTAGTCCCATGCTTTGAACTTTGTGTAGCTAACTTTAATGTTTCTTCCATCTTTATCAGTACCCACCATCCCTTTACTAACAGCTGTGAGTTTGACTAAATGCCAGTGTGCTTGACAAGTCTTGTATTATCTAGTACACATGTTTTACATGAGAGTGGTTTTAAGACAGTGGAACTCGACTTCTCAGAAAGTTAAGAACGTTCAGTACTGGACTTATGAAACTTACGAAAGTTGATAAATCACATACCTTTAATATTCCAGTATTCACGCAAGACAGTCATCGCTTTTTCTTTATTTGTATATATTTCTTGTGGTAACCTATGTAGTAGAATGTTATGTTTATGTAGTGCTTGTCTGTCTGGCTAAGACTGCAGCGTTACAGAAACTCGAATATTCTTACTAGAAAGTCCTAAAACAGCTTTAGTACTGAAATCATGAAAAGCTACGAAAGTTTTAGTACTGGGTGAAAAATCCTTTCTTGTAAACAAACGTGTATCGCCCATAAAGACGAGATTATGACAGAAATAGTTGTTGCCAGCTATATTACACTCTCATTCAGAGGCCTGTTAATGACCAGGTGGAGCGGCTGACTAAATCTATTAGTCACGTTTTTTTCAATGTAACTTTAGCAATGCCATCGAAAACTTATCCATTTAATTGATAGCTGTTTAATATCCTGTCTTGCTTTGAAAAGTAATGCTTTCCCTCCGCGGGTTGTCTTTTTTGCTGCTGGTGGGTTTTTAACTTGTAATCCTTTTTCCATAGTTGTTCCTACTGTTCTTTTGTCACCTCCTTTTCCCGTTCGTTCCCATAAATAAACATATAAATATATATATATATATATATATATATATATATATATATATATATATATATATATATATATATATATATATATATATATATATATATATATATATATATATATAAATCGTCAGATGTAAAGAGTCAATAAATTTGCCTTAAAACGTATTCTGATTGTTTTATATTCATATATATAAATATATATTGGATATATATATATATATATATATATATATATATATATATATATATATATATATATATATATCTTTGTATATTTGTAAATCTTTATTTCTCCTTGCTCTGTTGATTGTTAGGCATTCATAGTGTACTTCCCACGAATACACTCTTTTGTGTATGAAAGAAGCTTTCTATTTTCAGCCTGAAGTTTTGTTAATATTTTATCAGTTCCAGCCATTTTTCTTTACTGATAAGGTTGTTTTCAGTTAAATATAATGGTTTTGTAAAAACTGTTTTTTCGTATTTTGTTTTGAAATTCAACAAGGCTGCATTTCTTAGATAATTCTCAGCTTTTCCCTGCTTTGACCCTCGTGCTTTTAATGTGCTTGTTTCTTATAAAGAATGTGCGTTTGGCAGTTTGCTAGAAGTTGTACTTGCATCAATCTCAATTCATCTATGTGGCATTTAGCATATGCTATTTATCTAGTTTTTATGATACATTATAACAGTTGTGGATCAGTCTTTCCTACACATTTTCTTGAGGGGGAGTAAGACTTAAAATTTTCCCACAAAATTGACTTGGCCCCAGTATTGAAGAATATCTGCTTTAATATTTAAATTCTTTTGTATTCAATTTGCAAGCAATTGTTTGAATCTATAAATGTAGCAAATCCATGAGCTGTTTGCTTCCCCGTAGCACCTAGGGCTTCATTTTATTCTTCTAGGATGCAAAACGTTTTAGCAGTTTGCCGGCAGAAATATATAGTTATACCCGGGTAATTTTCCACGTAAATTGATTATAAATATCACGAATGTCATCAAAAGTAAATTAATATAAGACATGAATGATGTCTAGATTTAGCAAAGCAATATAAAGCTATGTAGCTGAGCTTTCAAGTTGCTTATTGTTAATGGATTCCAGCCCTAGTTACTGATTAGACTTACGGTTATTAAAAAATCAGCTTATTGTCGTAGTTTAAACTGGCTTACTCGCTTCGGGCATTGTCGTCTACGATACCTTTGGTTTCATACCCAGTGTGGTAAGTTTCGACGCGACAGTTCCTAATAACTATACTTTTGAGCAATAATTCTGCGGTTCCCACTTGTAATCTTTGTCCCTTTTCACATTAAAGTAATACTTTCTCTCTTCATATCCGCTTATCACAAGTCGGCAGCACAATTTATGGGGGATCCGGTGGACTTGTATTGGGAGTAGATTTGTCTGAGAATCTGCAAACATCATGTATACATAGTTCAACATCTTGCATGGTGCTTAGTTACTATTCAATGAGCAGGTAGCTAATTGTATGCAAAGTTCTACTTATGATACAGGCACAAATATCCTTCGAAGGAAAACAAGGAGAATGATTCTAATAAAGCCTGGCTTCTGCTCTTTGTTACGTTAAAATTTTTAGGATCAGGACATAATTAGGGCTATGCCTAAGGATAATAAAGGAGAGGAGGCAAAGTGGTTATCAATGGGTGTTTCCAAGTGATCGGTGGAAATGATGCGTTATGTATTGTGTAGCCAGGACATTTTTCATTCGATGTACTCTGTAAAGTTGAGAGAGCCCCAAACTACATTTCTTTGGATTAAAGTGCAACTCAGTATTATCTAGAAACGATATTTCCTCGACAGTCTGTCAGTAAACCCGACGTGTGCTTGTTAAATGTGGACATTTAGAAGAATGGTTTCCTTTAAGGGGTCTTTAATGCAAATAGTCCAGATAGTTTTTCCCATTTTGTTGCTGCGAAAGGTGAATTTAGGGGACACAGATCGCCCTTACTTTAGTAAGAATGATGAATAAATTTTCATTAAACAATCAGTATGATGTGTAGATATATTGCTATAGAAACATCAAACAGTTTGCTTTATGAGCACTTTGCCACCTGTCTTTAGGAAACTGTTATAAACGGCACTTCTGAATATATAAATCTTAATATTTATTTTATTGATACCTGTTTATGTATATGTTTTTTATTGTTTATTATTGGTGTTACCTTTTGTTATGTCAACCAGACTGAAAAATGCTGTTGGCTTAGTCCTGTAGGTTGCATTGAAGATTGAAAATATGCACATATGCCTATTTTCAGTGACACAGTATTTCTTTTTTAGTTAAACAGGCATCTTTCGCATATAGCACTTATCTGTTAGCTTTTCCTTGTGTAGCAAGCGTGAATTCCAACTTGAGAGCTGCAGTTGCGAATATTTCCAGCATGATTTTCATCTATCAAATGCTTGTTTATTATTTACTATGTACAAGTGACCTGTATTATTTGAAATAAGATTATATTGTAATGCTTTACTATCACTGGTGAATCTATTCTATATATTTTTCTGGCAGTTGTAGACTGTCTGGTAACTGCGAGTAAACTGTACGTAGATGGTACACTACAATGGATAGCTCGCGTTCAATGATATGCAATGCTTTCCTAGAATTGTAGACAAGATGGCCTAGCCAGATAAGTAGCAGCAGGTGCATTTGTATCATCCTCCCATATTTACTTGCAAAGTTTGCAATTGATCTCTGTGATATATTCGTAAAATTTTCACGTTTGGTCAAGCTCGCATCCCGTCATACAGTCCTTGGCTTTTCATAGAACTGGAATTGGCTTCATGTCTACCTTACGTACTACCCTCACCAGGATCTTTTCGGTTGATTGTTGTCTTTGTTTAGCTACATAAGTTGGTTCCACAACCTCAAGAGGCGTAGTTCAGGCCCATTTCTAGAGATTTTCCGTGCGGGTGAGGACCTATACTTTGATAACCAAATGGGCGTGGCTTCAATGATTGAACAATATCAATTTTTACGTATTATGTATTCAATTTGTTGACAAAATGTTTGAATCTATAAATGTAGCAATCTCATGAGCTATCTACTACGCCGGAATGCCAAATTCTTCTTCTTATTCTCGTAGAATACAACAAATTAAAGCGACATGCCAACATAAGTGGCCACTTTTAGTTATCTGCCGACAGAATTTTCTTCTGGGGCGTGTGACACTCCCCCTTCCCTTATCTCAGTGTAGGAAAGGGCCTTGTGGAGACCTATTTCTCCCTCATTGTTAGTTTTAAGCCTTACAGAGATACTAGTTAGGAACGCCATTCATTTCCCTCTCACATTGTCTCGAGCCATGTTGCATTTATTAGAGGAAGGGCTTCAAATCAATGCCTCTGCTTGGCCGTTTTAATTTCTGTAAAAGCTAAGAGTTGCTTGTCTGTTTTACGTTAAACAGCCTTTACAAATGCATTTACGTTAATGAACTTGGACAAGCCAGAGTTTTTTCAAAATATGTGAAAACAAATGACCTTCTGAACCCAATGTGGCTGCATGACCTGCAGCCAGTGAAAATAGTTCCCACAATGCAATTTGTATTGCTGTATGTTACTATTTTACTAGTCAGTACTTTTAGTATTAAAAATTAATCAAGGTTAAAATTTATTTTTATGTATTAACGTAGTATGTCGTTGTTTGTGTTAGATATCGATTTTGCACTTGTTACCCTCTTCTCATCCCATAGCACAACAAGCACCGTGGGAATCACGGCAAAAGTCACGACACAGAAAACGAATGACATATTCGCGCAACCAGATACTCGAGTTGGAGAAAGAGTTTCTTTACAGTAGATATTTGACTAAAGAAAGAAGAAAAGATTTATCGGATACGCTGCGTCTTACTGAGAGACAGATCAAAATTTGGTTTCAAAACCGGAGGACAAAATCGAAAAAGGAGAGAAAAACTCAATCGAAAGAAGGCCAAGCTGAAACCTAGATAATATCAGGTATTCCTTACTTTCTACGACTTAGAGGGCCGAATCTGGAAGTCTGTTTGGTATAACATGAATACACGCCAACAAATTGGGATTTCATTACGAGTCCTCAGAAGGAGTGAGCCTCATTTCCGTGTCTGCATATTCAGCTGGAGTCATTCATGTTATCAAGTGTATAAATAAGCGGATGACTGTTCAGAATTTCACAGCTGGCATAAACTGAATCAATTTAATTTTATTCATCTTAGTTTGACTGTAGATATAGTAGTATTAACTCATCAACTGCACACATATATGTCTCTTTATCCATCTGAAGTTGGAGCTGAAATGATCTCAGAAACTACACGACGATGGCTCGGAAATATAGACCAAACCTTATTTTTCAAGACTTTTTATGCTTAAGAATTCATTGCGGGCATGTTCTGTCATACTACATGTTCAATATAGTCTTTTGCAGCTCTAGGCCAGAGTAAGCATAGCAGCCCTTTTGCTTTAGTTGTTCTTTGAGAGAAAAACTTTAGCATTTTTTAGCCTTCATTGTAGTTTTGCACTTGGTTATTATCAATTTTTATCTGGCATAACCATATTGCAAACTTTCAAGAAAGTTATATTCAAACCCGCTGCCTTTTATTTAGTATTTTGTCATTTACAAATTTTCGACAGATAAACCGTGTTCGTCTACCAAATAAACTTTACAAGGTTGTCCTTTAAAAACATTGCTATAAAGGACATCGCTTGTTACGACCCCAAGTGAATATAGAGTCGTGCAGAGCTGGCCCCAATTCCCTCCACGCGCTTGCACTCATCAGTTAACTAGAAAGGAGGCATTTTGGATGAAGCTGGGTTTACACGCGCCCTTGGATATGGCTGTTATTTGTTATCGTATAATGCATCAAGGAAGTTTTGATTACTAGTCGGCAACCTCTTGTAGGACAGAATCCTCAGCTCCACCCAGTGCATTACCGGTGAATTTTTGAATCTCGCGGTTCTCGGTAAGTATTGTCGAAGCATTTGTTTTCTTTTCATTTCGATAAATACAGAGTCTCACTTATGGCCTACATGACCGCCATGCAAGATTATATGAGCTTGCTGGACGACGTAAAACAGATAATTAGGTTACTCGTCATAACCAAAGAAAGCTAAAGATAAAACCTCATTCTACTGCACAATGAGCTTCGACAGTCGCTTCCTTTGGCTCGCGTTTTTTTTAGAAAAACCTTTATTTCAACATTGAAATTGTTTTATTGCGTGAGCATTCCAAGAAACTTCGCGCTTTCCGTATCTCGTTACTCTCTTTGACATAGTGGCGTCACTCTCGCCCCAAAATGTAGGTCACGAAGACAGGCAATTTTTTCATGACATGTTAAACCCTGATAGCTTGTATATTTAACATTTAACAATGACACCAGTATGTTTAATATATTGACTATTCCTGCGGACAGTTGGCAACAAAGATTGTCTTTACGTCTCCAAAAGGGTAAGGGCCAATAGCTGATAGATTTCTTGTCAAATTGTTGAATAGAGATTTTGCACTAAGCACTGCAAAGCCCTTTCCAATTGTTGAAGAAAAACGCTTTAACCACCAAAGAAGTTATAGATGCCCTTTCCAACTGTTGGAGAAAAGCACTTTAGCCACCAAAGAAGTTATATATGAGACGTAATTTCAAAATCAAGCACGGTGGACTTGGAAGTCCCTAGAGTAAAGTCTACGAGACGCTATTGTCACCCATGTATTATGCTCTTGTTGCCTAGGGACTTTGTCCACTCTTTTTAATTGTATTTCGAACGCCTTATGTTTAGGATGGGTGATCTGCATATTAAGATAACAAAAAGCTATTGACATACTGACCTGTATTGCTAGGACGTTGGAAAACCTGTCATTTTCGAACTTTTTGACATCTTGTACCCATAAGCATGGAAATTGAAGAGGAAAATTATTGTGGACTTAATTTATAATTCGAAGGATTGTGATGTCTTATCTGCAGACAATGTTTGCAGCTTTTTCTTTAGCTATTCCCTTCGCAACCTGCAAAGCTATCGCCCAGGAAATGCTCCTAAATATCAGTGCAAGTCATCTTTCCAACGACCCAGCCTAGTCCCTGCTGATACAGCAGAATTTTTTATCATACTTAGATAGATGATAGCAATTGTTTATGATTATAGACGAGTAGCAACATATTCGGTAGCATTTCTTGCTTTTACGGTAGGACTCATTTTAGGCATATACGCGTTTTTTATAAGAAACAAACTTTCTCCCTTCAGCCTGGATTTCTCTTAACATTTTGTTAAATCCAGCTTTAAATATTTCTTAAAATTTATGAAGTTTTCTATGGCAAGGCAACCGTGGTACGAGAAATAAATTTTAAGTTAAAACATTTGAGAGACGGATATTGTTTGTATTTTGTTTCCAGTTTGATAAATGGTTTTCTCGCAAAAACGGATTTCTTCAAGTTTACTTTTGAAACTCAGCCTGCCTGTGTTACTTATATGTTTCTTAATTTTTGCCTGATTTGAGCCTCATGTTTCTTGTATACTTGTTTCATATGGAAAACCGTGCATAAATATTATGTGTTATAGTATTTGATGTTTGACGTATGCATAAATGAAGTATGATATACATATATATATATGTAATAAAGATATAAATGAGCAATGACTTTTTAACGCAACTATTGCATTTGAACTTTGACAATTTTTACTGGCCTTTGGCATAAAGGAGCAGTCATTAAGTATCAGGGTCTGGGGATGGGGGCAAATGAAAAACCTGTTCCTAGAATTCTGCTCCCCAACGAAACATGCAAAGATTAATTGGATCCCTAGTCTAGGGACTCAAAATATTTTGATGTCCCAGTTGTTGAAATCGGATTGAATGCAACAATTAAAATTATTGCATACCTCAGTAATAGTTAGATATTTTTCTGGTACCCTGAAATCTATCACTATTAGGTTTTCCTAAATTTTATTTCATATCCCTACTTGAGAGTTGTTATAAATTTCATATCCCAGTACCAACCTGCATCATAATGTCAGACCGCAGCACAATTCACTTTCACCTAGATCCCCCCCCCCCCATTTAATGAATGATCCCAGTATTCAACTTCAAACGCACGAGCTCGTGAATTGACCTGGTGAAGCCAAATTCTTGGGACATCAGAGGTTTCATGATAGCATTTGATGTAATCCAGATATCTTGGCAATTGTCCGTCAAATAGGGAAGCGATATCTTCCTTGCTACTGAAGTGGTTATCCAGCTTTTCTTCGGTTTTGGTACATTTTCCTATACAAATTTTGCTATAGTTTTAGCTGGCAGTTATAAAAGACCTTATTTCGTACAAAAAACCAAAATAGGCTGAAACTTTTGCACAAGGTAAACTTTACTTTCTACTTTCTTATTTAAATTAGCCAACTTTTAAGATTACGTATTGCAATAAAGGTTAAGCAATAAACAATATTAATTAAAGTTATACTCTTTATTAAGGGGATTTGAACTAAGTCAGTAATGATGATCTCAACACCCCAACGCAATATGCAGAATATCTCTTGGAGAACTTTATGGGTCCCTATGTTCGTTGTTGTATGGCTTTTTGCATAAACTGCATATGTTTATGAGAACTACAACTTAAATTCATATTCTCACATCAGCCCAACAAGTTCTTCAAATCTTGAATATATTTCCATACGGCTTCGCCACCAATTCAAACAATGAGTTTTTTCTTTCCATTCATAAGACTCTTTGTAATCCATGTTGAAATCATGGACGTGCCAAAGTAGGATTGTTGGAGGCTTCGCACACCCTTTTTTAGAAGAAGTCATTGATTTCTTGGCTCGGCGGTAAGACTTGGCACATTGACCGTGGCTTGATGGTAACTATGGCATTATTCTACGCTACTTTGAATAACACTGTACACTTGACTTCTCTAGGAGCAGAATTTCCTTTATCCTCCGTATTGAAATCTAAAACATTGGCATCCATTGACCCCTAATTCTCTGGAGATTTCAGGGAAGTAGGGGTCAATGGATGCCAATGTTTTAAAAAGCTTTCAGTTTGCTAAAAGAATGTTCCCGCTTTTTTGTGCTATAATGAAGTTCCCTGGAATGTGCACTGCAACTCAAAAAGTCTATCACCTCCCGACCCAACTTCGCCCGCTCTATCTATTTACACATGTCCACCTCAACACCTTTTTGTCTCTAAACATTTGTTTTCTCACGACCTTTTGTGCCTCGACGCTTTTTTGACCTGAAATGTTGTCACTTAAATGCAGAAATTTGGGTGAGATTTAATTTCGGTGATGAGAGAGCACCAAAATTTGTCAATACCAAAATTTTATATCACCGAAAGTTTTGGAGACTAAGAAAAATCAATTTCTTTGTTTTCCATTACAAAAATTTTCAGTTTTCATCCCAATATTCATTTAAACAGTAATTTATTTGCTTTGACATATCAAGCAATTGTCGTTTTCTTAAAAATTTAAGAAGCATGATCATGCTATGGTTAATTAAAGACCACCTTTGAAGGACCGGCATTATTATTTTGTTTTGATTAAAATCGTTAACATCACCATAACCATCCTTACTTTCTCTATTGGCTGTTCACAACATCTTCAGTTTCATTATTTACCATCCAATCATTATTTGCCAGATCGATATCTTCGTCTGAGGCAAGATTGGCAGACATATTATAGTTTTTCCCGATTATTTTCTTGAGTCGCTCAATAAAATCCGCCTGTGTAATGGAACAAGGCAAACTACAACTTTTAATATCATTCGCCGCAACCAGCGCTAGTACTAGTAAACCAACAGCATTTTCATGGCTCCATTTTGTGCATTGCAGGAATCGAAATTCTTACGAATTCCACACGAGATTTATCACCGAAATAGTCGAACCTTGAACGAAATTTTTTTCACCAAATATTTTTGGGCTAAAATTTTTTGCACTTGATGTATGTTAATGTGACACGATGGTCCTACTTACATTGCCATAAACGTCACATAATAGTTGTGATGATTTATTTTAAATGTTACTAAGTATCAATCATACTGTCATCTTATCATGTCAGTGGTACCTTCACAATGAATATTATGCAATCATTCCCGTCATGCATTTCAAAGCTGGCGTGGTCTGGGCGGGCGCGGTCTGAGCAGATGCGATTTGAGTAGGCGCGGTTTGAGCAGGCGCGGTCTGAACAGGCGCGCTGATATTGCTTCATTTCAGTTCTTCCTTCGTTGCTGTTACTAGCACGTTTCCTCTCCTGCACCCTGGAACTGGTCCTAGCCACCTGGCAGTTATAGTCCCAAGCTGCCTCGTACAAGCCAGAAAGAAAACCAAGAAAACAAAAGCAGATATTACTAGTAGTCCAAGTTTAAAGAGACGTCAACCACATATTGTAGAATACTGCATTAGATATACTTACCTCGTTCGCATTGTTGGAAATTAATATGATGACATTTGTGCACCCGTTTCACTAATTATGTGATCTACCACATATGCCTGTACTTAATAATCTGGTCTTATCTATCAATTTCAGACCTAATTTTCATGCAGACGGAGATAATTTGCTTTCGATGAAAACATGCCCTTGTTAAATTAGTGTGTGGGCTGAGAGATGATGCAGTGATGAATCCATTCGGTAGTGATTATGTGGTGCAATGCTACTTGCAGCAGACGACACACACACACACACACACACACACACACACACACACACACACACACACACACACACACACTGTTTTTTGTGCAAATAGCTTACAGATACCCATAGTTCATTTCCAATATGAAGAAAGTACAAAGATTTTAAGAAGAAATGACGTTTCATGCACTACATAATTTCATGACACGTATTCACAATATTTTATGAATTCTTTCTGTAAAATTGCACTTTTTGCGCATTTTTCTGACCTAATATCAACTTTTTATCTCTTGGTGAAACAATTAACAGATCAATGAACTGTGTTTTCAATTTTTAAGTGCAATGAGTCCATTGATATTTCAATATTTGTTCATGCAAAAATCGCTTGTTTTCAAATTACATCGTGGGAGATCAGAAGAGATCAATGCAAAAATAATTGAATATGGCTACCTTAAGTAATGGTCAATTAAACCATTGTGGATTAAATGGTAAGTTTAAAGCAATTGGTAACAATTAGGAAGAGATTTTAGAGCACGATTCCCCTCCCACTGCAAAACCAGTATATTGAGCCTTAAAAGCAAACTTAGAAGTCAAGAGAGGCTTTTTCAAAAACTTAGCAAGAAGACCGATGGATGATAGCCATAGTTAGCATTGATAATAACCAGTTCCAGATTGATTAGTATCATCATGATATATTGCTTGTAATTAGTCAATGATTTTACCCTAGAACAGGTCTCGTCTTTGCTGGATTAGAGTCTTCTTAAATCCATCGTAGGCTTAACCTTGGTCAAGATAAGCATCTCTTTTAACCCAATCCTTTCCGTTAAGCGTGGCCAGCCATGACCCTAATTTGTCATCGTGGTTTGTCGAGTTCCTTGAATGGGCGTTTCATGGAAACAATATTGCGTTTATATGAATAAAATAGTTGTAAATAAAAGTCATTTTTCTATCTCAGAACTCAGAGCCTTGAGGTACTCAAATTTAACAAAGTTATGAAACTCACATTTTATCACATCTATCTTGGGACAATGCAGAAGTCACTGTTCTTTTATGCAATCGTCATTTGATATGAATAGCTGGAGTCAGTTTTGCTAATGATGATTATTGGGAATTTCGTCGTTTTTACAGTGAATCTTTTGGAGCAAACTCACTAGCATCCAATTGCTATACTGCCGCCAATTACCCTTTTTGCAATGCACTAACGTATAGTGGTACCTTGACCCAAATTATTTTGCCGTTTTTCAAATTGGCCTTGTATCCTTCTGGTTGCTATGACTGGACCTGCACGAGAAAGTATATTGCTGTTTGTCTTATCAAAAAGGTGCAGCTGTGTTCAGAGCTGTATAGTGCTAGATGTGCTATTCTGAAATACTCTTTTTATCAGATCACTGCTTCTGCTTCTCTCTTTTCCAACAACCTGGAATATTATAGTGTATTAAGAAATCGACCTATACCTTGCTTTTTAGATATCAAATATTTAAGCATTTCTATTATATCTATCATTTCAGCCATTCAGATTATTAGTGTCTTAGTCTTTTTGAAAATGAACACCAGTCAAATTTCTGATGACTTTGCAACACACTGGCCATGCAGCAGATACACCAGCACAGGAAGAATAGGCCTGTGAACTGTGAAAATGCTAAGCATTTCCTTAAAACCAGTGCATCCTTTACTCTGAAACTAGAACAACCCTTTACCAAGTAGATGATCCGTCTGCTTCATTCTATGCGTGCACTTTTGTTTGGAACTAATCTTACAGATAAACATACCCTAGGACTAAATTTGCTACCAGTTTACGAACATTAAATGTTAGCTTACTAAGCAGGTCGCGACAAATACAGGCGGCGGTGGCAATACGCTGCCTCAAAGCCAAAAGTAAGGGAAGTATACTGAACTAAAATTTAGCAAGCATTGAAGATTAATAAGTTGAGCCCAAAGGACAATGGTCAAGGGTCATTCTCATTTCCTACAAGTTTTTACGTTATATCAATTTTTAGTATTATAAACATAACCGCCAAATGTTTAAGACTTCTGATCAAGTCTATTTTCTCCCAATCTATTTGACCAATCATCGTGTAAAATGGGCCAAAATTTAGGCGTAGAATGTACGTGTGGTCAGAATCCTGCATAGTGACTGGTCAATTATTTTGGGAGAAAATAGACTTGATCATTGCTTTCGTACATTTGAAGGTTATGCTAGTGTTATACACTTTCCTGATCTTGTTCTTGTTGCTAGAAAATTTTGTAGTTACAGCACCCATTAATTCTTACAACACTAATTTTCATTTTTAAGACCACTATTGGACAAGATCATCGTTTTTAGGTCCTACACCTCCTACAATCTTGAACAAAATTGTCTATACCACGTTCTCCCTTTGGATCAATGCTGAGTGATAGGAAAACAATCAAATGCTATTTGGTCAACAGTGAGTCAGGGAGAAGGGGCAAATTTGCAAGCAATAGAAGTTTGTTTGTCTCATAGAGTATGTCCATGATTGTAGCCTGATTCTTGGACACAATCTCGTTAAGTGCCCGCAGAAGTGAGAATACGACAGTTGTCTTGGATATTTGACACCTGTGAATGTTTAGTCGCCTATGTCTAATACTCTTGCTCATTCCACTTTTACAACTAAGTTACCCATATATAGTTGGATAAGTTCATTTTGCCTTTTAAATCAGTAGTTTAAAAGTATGCAACTTTTGTGGCTCTGCAACTTAACCACGAAGCGTATCAATTAAACCTAATGGAAATGAGTGACATGAATGTATATATCACGCTATCAAATTGTTGTTGAATTTAATTTTCTATATAAAATTGCAAAAAAACTAATATTTACTATTATAGGAGCATATAACAACTAATTTATAGTATATCCATTTAAACAGTTTAAAGATTAACCGTAAAAAGTTATTTTTTCACACTTTCACTTTGCTATTACCATATCTTCAGTTAGCTTTGGCACACATGGTAAATTGAAGAAACTAGAACAATTTAGCTATAGTCGATACCATCAAGTAGAGTAACAGCTTGCTTTTAATTTACATATTAGTCATGGGTATGAATAAAACTATATATTAAATTCTCGGTTCATTTCTAGATAGCATGTCTAATTTTAGTGTACATTGATAACAAATTTATTCAATGATAAATTAACTTTTGATAAGTAAAAGTTTACAGTGACAAAACCATTTAACTCCTCAAAATTCTATTCACACGATCCTTTGTATCAAAGTTCCTTTGATTGAGATGTTAACTGCGATATCAACAAAAATCACTAATCTATAATCAATCAATGAAAATCACTAATCAATGTTCGCTCAGTTAACGTTACTTTCATTAATGACACAAATAGAGTGTGTGGTCAAAATCCATGCCTTAAGAGAGCCCCACCCAATACAGCTTATATTTATCAAAATATGCAATGATAAACTTTCTTTATGGTTAGATATGCTGGATAGCTATCAAATATTAAGGTGGCGCTTTCATTTCTGCAAGCAAGACAAGTATATCTAGAGCAGGATATCTTGAACTGTGTCTACATCTAGTAGATTTGAAACTGATGTATGATTTAGTTACTTTATGATCAGCAAATGAAATTGGTTCTCTTTCGTTTTCCCACGGTTATCTGTAATCTTTGCCAAAATTAGTTGGAACGATTACAGATAACACATCTTTGAGAACAACTTCGTTACATTATTGGAGACAATACTTATTTGCTGTGAAAAGTCTGTTGGTACTACAGAACTTCACTACAGCACGAAAAAGTGGTACCGTGTTTTAACCATACTGAAAAGCTTATTTTCGTCCGACACTCGTCAGAGTATGAAACGTCGGATAGCGACCGAAAGGTGAACCTAAATTTATAGCCAGATGATTCCCTTATTTGTTGATTCCCTGTTGTTTCTTATAACTTATAACGATAACTTATTTGTTGATTCCCTGCTTCCCTTACCGACTCCCCCTTTGTGAAAAACGTTGATTTTTTGAGGAAATAACGATCTAAGTGTCAAGTATAAAGTATTGTCAAGTCAGATAGTATTCTTCATGATTCAAAATTTTACAGGTGGGAAGGATGGGCGAGGAGATAAATTCTATGGAACTTTGCAGTATTCCAAATATTCTGATAAAAATATTCTTTATGATCTTTGACAATTTCAATTATTCAACAGGATTCAAATTCCTTCCTTTCAGTGTGATTCTAAAGGGAAGAAGATTTCTGATGTAGGCAGAACGATGCTTTGCTCCTGTTACATCTCAACATTACTAGCTCATCACAGGTATTTTTCTGCTTCACTGTGGTATTTAAATTACAATTTTCTTTGCATGCTAAGTGTGAGTGTATATATAAATATGCATAAATATATTTATACATATATATATACACACATATATATATACACATATATATATTAAATATATATATATATATATATATATATATATATATATATATATATATATATATATATATATATATATATATATATATATATATAATATATATATATATATATAAATATATATAATATATATATATATATATATATATATATATATATATATATATAATATATATATATATATATATTTCCATGCAGCAGCTGCTTATGTATTGCCAGTAATCAATGATAACTCACTATATGATTTTAAGTTCTGATTTGAAGACAGATTGTAGATCTAGGTTTCCATTCTATCTTGCTGCTAGTATGCATTGACAGCAATGCAGCTAAATTACTGGTTTACATATTGCACTGCAAATCAACTTGCTTGAATTAAGCTGCTATATCAAAGTAGATAAATGCTTTAATCGGCTATCAACACTTAATGTATCATTTGAGGTTGTACTTCACCTGCGCATAGTTTTTGACAACAATTTAGCCCCATTTTGAAAGCAGAAGCCACTACGATCTGGTGCCAGTCCCACGTCTGAATGAAGCTTGAGGGTTTGTGGCTGACTAAATACACACTCATAAAATTTGAGAGCGGAGAAATTATGGTCAATCTTAATTCGATGTTGTTTCCTGCTAGAATCTGATCCGGACAATCAGAGAAGCAACCGGAATCGGTGATTCTGTGTAAAATGAAAGAAGCTGATAGAGAATAGATGTAAGTCTCAACTAGAATAAGAACTGAGCTGTGTCTGTAGAGTCCACACTATACTGTTTTATATTATGTTTTACTTTACGGCTGTTATCTGGCAATCTTTCGTGCTTAACAACTGAAAATTTTAAAAGAAAAACAACTACATTAAGATTAATACAAGGTTGTGTGGCAACCACGACGAGAGAAGACACAGTCACCGAGTCCCCACTGCAGATGCCACTCTCACTTTTCATTTTTAATAGCGCCAATATAGCCCAGGGTGGACTCCTTGTAGCCCCTACGCCGGCTGTAAAAGCAAAGAGTTTCTTGCAAATCATCAGAATATATGTAAATTAGACGCCAGAAAAATGGACACTTAAGCCGGGTTTAGAAGAGAGGGCTCTTGAGGCTCATTCCTTTTCCACTTTTAGAAGAGGCACTGGGCAGTCATTCTCTGTTATAGAATGGGTCACTAATAGAAAAATAGCAGCTACTCTCCCTATTATCAATGATATACATAATTGTTTCACCAGATTGCCATAACGTAATTGTGCTTTAGTTCTTGTAGTTTCGAAGCTATGAAAGATGCGGTCTCCTGCACCACTGCTTGAAGCCCGTACTGCGAGGCTAATTGACATATTTTGAAAGTGCTTTGAAATTCTATATCACAAAAGGCCTGTTAAGCTGATGACTTTTAGGTAGTATACGAATGTACAGTCAACCTCGCATAATTCGGATCAAACGGGACTGGCTGATTTTGTCCGGATTACAGAAAATCCGGATTATGTAGAAACTTTTTCAGTGTTGCACTTTAGTAGGAAACTAATTGGACTTAGCAATTCTGTCCGGAATATGCAAAAATCCGGATAAAACCGATCCGAATTATGCAAGGTTGACTGTATATGGTGTTTAATTAATGTACTTATCGCATATTTTGTTATACTTTAATTATAACAAACAGTGTTTATATACTGTGCCGTTCCTGGCGTAGAAAGACCCAAGGTCGCCTAGTCTTCACCAAGAACAGCACTTACAATTCTATGAGATCTATTATAAATTCAAAGAACAAAACAAAGCTAAAGAAAAGAACAACACAGCAATAGTTAAAGAAAAAGGGAGTGGTAGCTCCACACATGTTCTTGCAATGGATGAAACCTTTTGTTGTTTGACTTCCACCTGTTGTGCACTAACAAAGCAACATTGAGTGTACAATGGTAACGAAAGCTAAATATAAGGAAGTTTAAATGGCTTGGTGTGGAATCACCAAAAGGGTTGCAAGATGGTAAAATAATGTCTTGAAATTGCCTCAGTTTACGGCTATTAAACCGCCGTCCAAGAGAAAGGAAAATGAATTCCTTCCATCTTGCCCAGGCAGCATGCCAACAGCCAGGAATCAAGTTAACCTTTTTGTTTTTTTGAACATGGTCAATTGTTGCTTCTATAATTATCATGTTGCCAAACAGAGTCAGATTGGGGCTATCATAGAGAAGCAAGTTGCACAAGGTTTCTGAATCTAGGTTTTCGATATCCAAACCTTAAACATTCTGTGACAGTGTCAAAGAGACCCCGCCGCAATTGATTAAAGCGGGGGCAGTGTAGGAGATAATACCCATTGTCCTTATAAGCCATAACTTTATCAATAACTTTATCATAAGCCACAACACCTGCAATACAATTTACGATCCCCAAAACCTTATTCTATTCCAAAACCTTATTCTACCTATTCTTTGTATGTCAATAGAACTACTGCAAGAGGAAGGCACTGTTTGTTTTATTGGATTGTCGATTTAGAGGCCTTTTGCATCTAAAATATCAACCCAGATTGAGTTCTTGTTAAATTTAAGTTTTTGCCAATAGAGAAAACTAATGTATTTTGTAGAAGCTCGCAACCCCCCGGGGAGAGATTTCCATACAAACATAAGTTTACTTCAAACCGGATGACTGTTTTATTTTCATTGGCTACTAAGCCTCTGCCTCTAATCATCGTTTTTGTACAGCAGCAGCAACAGTATATGAAATTCTCCCTGGGATGAAAAATCCCATGTAAACAGGAGGAAATTTTTTACTTCTATACTCGGGTTAAATCTCAATCCTGGTTGACTTTTCCCTTTGTAAAGGCACTCTTAAGCTCTTCGGTACCTTTCTGTAAAGTTTTCTCTACTTGGATGCTAGATTACCATTTTCTCAGCCAATAGGTAGCCAAACAAAAAGTCAGTAGCGAGAGGATCTACTATCTTTTAACAGATTAGTTTTTGCTTGGGAGGTAGATAAGATAAGATCAGGCATATTATTGGGGATTTGGTAGAAGAAAAACTGGAATTAACCATTAATACTCAGCAAACGAAGCTCTAATTCATATTAACATGCAAGTCACTTCTGTATACATTCATTCAAATATAGAGGATTTGAGTTCTTGAGAAGGCGCGACCGAAGACAAAGCAGGAATCAAAACTGAGTCATTCTCTACTGCGCTAACTTTAGTTAATGATCAGTCAATACGCAAAGTCTTAAAAATCAAAAAAGCTCGGAATTCACGGAGCAGTTAAGGCAACTGATGGGTTCACTCATCCTTGCCTGGTAGCTTAGTACACAAATTAAAATCTAATTCATCGTAGTCAAAATGACGTCTATTATAAATGGACCTTGTATCCACCCAGGGCTGCGGTGGAAGGACAATAGAGGGGGCTCAGCTCCCTGTATTAAAGTGAAGAGAGTTTATGAAACACTCAGCCGCTGTCTAATAACCGTATGCTTGTCTGGTGAAGTCCTAACTTGGTCACCATGAACCAATCCTTTACTACACTGTTATGCATCGTTACATCAATCGCGTTTGAATTTTGTGCATAGCCTGGAAAGTATCAAAGTTTCAACAGTTTGAGTGAAAACGTGGGTATATTCACGGCCGTAGTGGATAGAAGTAGCCTGCAGCACAGTCCCCTTTCTTAACTTTTTGGAATTGAATTCTAGTATACAAATGAATGAAGAATTGATATCACAACTGACAAAAAATTTAAGGTGACTTCTACATGGGTAATTGTCACTTTCTACGGGGATGTGTCTACGTAGTTGAACTAACTTTCACACAGACAAGCCTTTTATCCTCTTTACAGATGAAAAATCTAATTGATTCCTGAAAAGTAGTGACTTGATTTGCATTGACAGAGGCAAGCGTGTTTTATTCCCTTTTGTTACACGGGTTGTTGTCTGTCTGATAAGCAACCAATGCAATTGAACTTTAGAAGGTTCTTCAAACGCCATTGAGCAATTTGCTTGGAAACAGCTAAAAATCGATACCATTGTAAGATGAGGAAATCTTTCTGTTCATTTATAGGTATTATCAATGTCTGGCCTGCACAAGTTTACTTTTCAGCAGCGATAAAGTGTGAGTAATTTCAGCCAAAACAGACTGAGGGATTTCTGTTGTTATTCCCAGTGTATGGTTGCCATATTTGTTTTCTTGGAATTGTGCTTTAAATACTCGATGCAAACCTCTATCATGCACTCAAATTTAGCGTTTCTCACGCACGTTTTTGTGTTGAAGTCAAGATGTTTCTAGTGCCTGCTAAGCACGCTCCAATAGTGAACATGCTAGACTGCAATGCTCCATACCTTGTTTTTGATTACTTACAGCAAGGTTATTCAAAGGTAGCGATGAAGCTGGATGCCGTTTTCTTCTCAGTATATTTGACAATTTTCTTGCACTTAGTGAAGATGCTATTCATAATACAAAAGAGATAATAGCGTACACAAGAAATTGATTTCATGAGCATTGAAGCAATTAAACTGCACCTCTTTTTGCTGCTTACACATTTTACAAACCCATATACTTCTCTTCACGTGCTGCTGTCCCTTTTTGCAAATTATTCTTCACAGTAGTCACTAGCAGCAGTACCTGCCTTCTTTTTAGCGCTGTGCTTTTCTGATTGCAGAATTGAACTAGTATTACTCAAATAACTAGAAATAAACACTAATATTAAAGTCTACTATTGCATAAAATATATTATTATTGAATGTGCACCATGTCTAAAATATCATCTTATGTCTTTAAATGCTAATGTTCATCTTTGTTAAGTATTAACCATATAGGAAACTTTTTAATATTTATAAATGCAACTATCTTTAAACGTCAAGTGTCCGGCTGGAGACAGGTTTAGTGTGAGAATATTAACCCTATCACTCCTACCTCTCTAGCTCTGCTACTGGAGAATCTTCTTTCGAATAAAATTCTGCCGTGTTTTGTGATATGGAGAGGTTGACTAAAAGTTCCGAAGTAGATTAGATTAAGGTTGTTGCCTTGCTCTAGAGGAGATTTCATATTCTCTTTATCATACAAAGCAGACACTTAAGCCCGCGCGATATAGTTTTGATTAGCTCTATCAATACTGAGTTAATGAGCTTCGTGATAAGAATGGTCTTAAAATAGTCTTGTTTATCAGTCAAAAACAGGAGAAGAGTGTATACTTCACGAAGAAAACCCAACCAAAAATATTAAAAGGCTTATCCAGAACAATTGAAAATGAGGAAAAAAGACCCGTACTTCTGATTAGGCTTAGAGTACACGATGTCTAAAGATGGCATAAAAACTATTGAAATCAAAGAAAATAAGAATCGACGGGAGCAAACAAAGACTTGTATATTATTAATTCCTGAAGGACAAGAGCTTAACCTTTAATTGACGTCTTGAAATATTTACTAGAAGATTGGGGAATGGATGAGTCAACTGTTCTCGCAATTAGAGATTTGCCGTTTGATTCACAATCGTTTGTATATTCAAATGTGTAAGCTAGCAAATAAAATTTGCAATTCTGGTGGCTGTTGTAGACAGACATGCAATATTTGAGGACTGACTCGCAACCAGGTGCTCTCACCTTTGGATTCCTGTATAACTGATTTTAATACGTTAAAGCAATAGGAAACCGGAGCTGGAGGAATATCGGGTTACAAAGTGCAAAGTAAACACATTAGCTGCAAAAATAGAAAAAGGCTTGGTAAATTGATTCACTACGAAAACCATATTGATGCATCATCCATGCAACATCATTGCTAATGGCGCTATGGATACCTGTCAGCTAGCTTGCATTCAGCATGATTTGATGTCACAATGGATGATTTGTTACGGAGAAGAGGTCAGTTATGTAAAACTCATTCCTGAAGTGTGAATTTAAAAGGCATTTTTAACAAAAGGAGGACAAGTCAGCTTACTTGTAATGGAATAAATAAGGGCTTTTTCTCGTGGAAAAACTGATTGGGATCAGCAATCGAGATAAAGTGGACAATTGAATGCCTGGGTTGTACATTGGATTGAGCACAAGATATAATTGGCAAGAGCGCATACTATTGATTTACAAGTTGGTTGGGCTCACTAGCTGGTAGGACAATTTATTATATTTGCACAATGGCACTTAGCTAACTGACTGACTATGGCCATCAGCGCTTCTGCACGTGTCGCCCTGATGGTTGCCTACAGTTTGCTGTTTCTATTCGGCACATTTGGAAACATTTGTGTTATACTTGTCATTCTTACATCAAAGCGCTTTCGAAAGTTCATTTCAAGCATCCTCATTACAAACATTGCTATAGCTGATCTCATGGTTTGCCTCCTATCAGCTCCGTATTACCTAGCGTGCCTTTTATTAGTACAACCAGAGAAGCCAGGTCCTGAAGCACTGGAGTCCGCTTGTAGGGGCTTTATCTTCTTTGCCTATTCACTAGGGTTTACGAGAATCATATTGCTGGCAGTCATATCGATGGAACGTTTCTTGGCAATAAACCGGCCGTACTTCTACCATAAGCATTGTTCCTCGACGCTGCCTAACCTGCCAGCAATGTTAGTATGTTTCTATCCGTGGTTTCACGCCTTTTTGACAACTTCCCCAACAAGCTTCATGAAGGGCTGGGCACGATACGTAGGGAAAGCTGGCAAGCTTTGTGGCTACACATGGGAGAACGCGAATCTGGGTTTCGTCGTTTCGCTTATGGTCATTAACTTCTGCATCCCATTAACCATAATAGTGTTTACTAATTTCAAGGTCTTCCTGACATCTCGACGTCAACGTCGTTCTATTGCCTCGTGTTTCAGTACAACTTCACCAACCAACATGTCTTTGGCCAATTTTGAGCAAGCGAATTTTGCAGTGAATGGTGGAGAGCGAAGGAAAATTGGACGTCAAATGAACTACTCTTTGCAATTTTGCAATCAAGAAGAAAAAGCCTGCGGGCAGAATTTGCCAAGAATCCAAAGTCAAATAAGTAGTAATTGGGGTTGCCATGATGAATTCAAATTATCGAACGCGTTGCACCCAAGTAAAAGTCAGTTGCTTACTAGAATCGAATCACACAGTAGTAATGTGAACTCAAACAACAAGATGCTTTCATCAGCATCATTAACAAAGTTATCCTCCGATAACAGTGGGGAAACATCGAGAACACACGTGAATTTGGAGGCCATAAGACCTCTGCGAATATCTGTGGGTTCAAAAGTAGACGATTCTGGATTCAAAGATGAATCCTTAAGAAGATTTTCAAACCTTTCATCTGGGATTGCCCTTCCAGCACGCAGAAAGCCGAGAAGAAGCAGCATATCTGTGATCAATGAATCCCTTGTATCAGCTAGGAAGTACTTGATTGGCCGAGGACAATTTACTCGAAGACAGACAATTTCAGGTGTGCCGAGTTTAAAATTCCATGTAAAGACTAGTGACTTCGTTGTCTATTTCTCAACGTTGAGTGTTATCACTCTTTTCCTCTGCACTTGGCTGCCATTTGTTGCTGTCACAATCATCATTTTGGTATCACAATCAGTCGTTTCTGAGGAGGTGGATTTGGCTGTGTCCATGATAACCGTCATTGACTCTGCCTTTACGCCATATATAGTCCTGGGAACAAGACGCGAATTCCGAAAAGCACTTCTTCGGAAACTGTGCAAATCATGTAGCAATTAGTTGATTTATTGGTAAACCCTTTTAAACAGTTGCTGTTTTGAACTAACATCTTTCGTCTGAAGCTAGGAGTTTTGCTCTCCTCAGAAGAGAGATATAAGATGTTGCTACACACAATCCTTCTAACTTCCAGTTGGCAGATAGGTCTTGAAAGCATTTGTCACATACTAGTCATTTGCTATCTAATAACTCTCCTGCAGAATTTTAGCCAACATAGTTGGTAATCTTATGATAAAACAAATTTAGTTAGAAATATTCCACTAAATTGACGCAAATTGCCAACGAAGATTTAACGGACTGTTTGTAACTATCATGGATACGTCACATTATGGTAATAATCATTTAAGCTAAAATAAATCTATTTATCATCGTCCTCATTCTTCGATGCATTATCGAACTGCCCCTCCCATCTCATATTTTGATTAATACAGAATTTATCTCTGAAAAATTGTCTGTTCCCAGTATATTCTCCACCTAACAAAACTATCAAATAATACATTTACGTATTTACTTATATATCAAAGTAAATCAAACAGAATTCGGGAATTTCAAAGAAAGATCTTGCAAGTTGTAAGCAGTGCAAGATAATTTCTTCTACTTCCAAGCCTTCCTACCTTGACAGACACAGTAGCAAGGCTCACAGGATAGAGTTTATTTTGTATCCCTCGTTTCAGTCTACTGAAAACAGAACAGTTAGTGTCTTTTCACTTGGCTCTATCTACTATATACTGTATAGCAGAAGAAATGTGCATAGAGTTAGCTTTGTGATGTATGATCTCTTTGATTTAGTCGATGCACCTGAATACTGATCAAATTCACTATTATGACTAAAAGTGTAGTTACAAGCATACCCGTCAAACGCTTTATTGATTGAGAGTTTGTCACCATCATGTGATCACACTTGCGTTCCACAGCAAAATTTAGGCCCATTTTGCATGATAATTGGTCAATTACATTGGGAGAAGATAGACCTGATCAGAGCTTTCAACCTAGCAGACATTTGGTGGCTATGCTATGGCTATTGGGAGGGAATGCTGAATATAGGAAGTCTAATATTTCCAAAAAGCGAACAGATTCTGGAAAATATTCGGTGATGCAGTATATAGAAACGTGAATTGTGCTGGTTCCTATAGACTGCTGTTCTTTTTGTGACATCCTTCGCTGATCCATATTGTAGGCGTATCATTTAATGTGCAGAGAACACGGAGGTAGAGAGAGGAGACTGTGATGTTGACTGTACTCAGACTCTACTCTGACTAAACTTTACAACATAAATTACATGCATATATACAGAAACAGAGAACAACCTAAAATAAACATGATTTACGTTAGGTTGCTGATAGCGGATTAATGAATTGATCTATAGGCCAATGTTTTCTTAAGGGAAAACAGAAGAGGAATGACCAGATGTGTGATGACAGGAATGACGCGGGTGATGTCCAATGTGTGCGAGTAGGAAAAAAGAACGAATGAGAAAAGATAGTCGGTATTGGGTGAGAATGGCCCAAGCTACCATATTTACGTTCACTACAAGTATCTTTATTTTGCACTGCTTCGAATTGGAAGAGCTCTGTTCACTGCTAAATATACAACTGAAGAGCAAATGTAACTAGCTATCATATAATCAATCATTCTGAGATCGAAAGTTCGGTTTCACCAGGTTGACACGCGTATATAACGCGAAAAAAATGTCCCATTCAAGCAGGAATATTTGAATAAGTTTTTTTAATTATATTCAAATTATATTTTCATTGGTTTGCATTTTCACTAATATATACTGGGAAAATTTGGGTAAATACTTGAAGTACAAACACACCTCTGGTTTTGACTCATAGCCAAGTACTGTAAATTCTGTTGTGTAGAGTCCAGTATGCTTCTACGCTTCGCTTCTTATCATAGAATTACTAAAAAGCGACTTGATTGCGTGGAAGTTAATCTATCTAAGACCAGGTTTTTTCTTTGCCATATCTGTAATCAATACCTTCATCAAACAGTAATGTAGATCGTGTACGGCAAGAAAACCTGAGTGTTGCTCACGAATGAGTTTCAATGCGTGTTCGATGTGTCGATGTAAAAGTCTCATCTTGTAGTCATTTTGGAAATACATGTGCTCTCCATAAGGGGATTAATGTTTCCAGAACAACACTTTCATGGTTAAGCTATGAATTGCAGAACTCCTTCGCCGAGCAATGGATGAGCTTCAAAGATGAATAGTTAGATTGAGTTTAATAGAACATCTTACTTCGTTTTCAAAAATCCAGTTCTAAGCCATCTTCCTAGGATATCTGCTAGAGAACACACGTCCTTAGGTCTCCTCATTTTCATTTTCATTTTCATTTTCATTTTCATTGTTTGTATAAATGTGATCATATAGCAATGGATCGAAAATGGTAGATAAAGTGAAACCGTTAGAGCTCGATCGCAGGACAGATTCCTGTGTCAGTTGCTTCACACTAAGCATCTTGTTATTTAACACGGAATTCGATCTCTTACTTTCCATGCAAAAGACATGAATTACGGCTTTCACAGAAAGATATTCTTGCATTACAAAGAAATTAGCTCTTTGCTGCTGTGCAGTTAGGGGCTAATTTTAACTTAGCATAGCATAGTAGAAGCCATAAGATATTAATAGAACTTAGAATGGTTTTTTAAAAGCAATGCTTATTTTCATGGCAGTTTTGTTTGCAGATTCAACTTAAATAAACATCAAAGGTTTAACAAAGCTAAATATAGAATACATTGCTGTTTGTAATAAATGTTAGCAATTGCCACCATTTCATCACATTGATTCAGTACATGCATAATAAAGTGAACATGATGATGATAATAAAGTGAGTTTCTCTACGATTGCTTGAACAGTAAAAAATGTTAAAAGTGCTGTTCATGCCTGCATAAAGATACACGTTCTTTAAGAAACTACCTGGTGTTACCTTATGTGTATATAGTTGATATATGGATATATGTATACAAATATATACAAGCATAGTTCATATGTCTTTCAAATTTTAGAAAAAGCCTGACATATTTTCCAACAATTTCTTTTGGGATGTAGGGGATGATAAAACAGCTATTTCTTGTGAAGAGATTAGTCAGGTTAATGATATCGAAGCACAAACCCAACAGACATAAGTTCTTCTTGCTCTCGTTTTAGTAGAAAATTATTAAGTTGATGTTTCGCTGCAGCATGGCTCTCCCTGTCTCTCCAGGCTTTTTCTCACGGAAACAACCTTTTAGGTCTTGCTTTTGTCCAACACTCCCACCACAAAGAGCATCAAACATATTTTTCTAACCAGCGCCAGGTCATATCTCTTTGAATCTCATATATGCTTGGTTCAGAGCTATTCTTTGAAACTGGAACACCATTCATCAACAGTAGGGCGCCCTCACAACACAACGTGAAGTCTAACGTTGTCAAAGGCTGTCGATTATGTTGTTGCACCCGCATTTACTTGGCTTGGCAGGCCATTACTCATATGATCTACAGCTTTTTGATATCAAAATTGGAGCTCGGGACTCCTCTGTAACATCTAGTCTACTTTCACAGTACAATGCGAATTTACACTTAAACCAATTATGCTTCAGTTTGGCCTAGTCACAATTAGATGGCTCCTGGGTCGTGCCATTGAGAATTGCTAAACTGTCACAATGGTTTATATCTTAGTTTTTGGAAAAAACCAGGAAGTCAATAAATACCCCTCAATAGATCAAAGTATATTCAGTTCTTTGCTGGTCTTATGAAACTCTCTGATACGAATATGAAAAGGCTATGAAAATAAAACATATATTAAAAATTTATGATTAAAACCCTACTGAAGAGTGACTACGTATGCTTTTGATCTGTAATAAATTGTCTCACTTCTTACGGAAACTCAGATTGCATTTTTAGACGATCAATTTTCACTACAGATGAAACTGAATGGAAAAATTGGCTATTTTATTCGCACCTCGCGAAGACACACAATAGCATCCCATATAAGTGACTATAGGACTTGCTCGGTATTTTGTGCAGCCTCTCTAAAGACAACACCACTAAAAACATTACACCACTGTTGAAGAATCAAAATCATTCTAGAAATCCAATTTCAGCTTTGCTCAGTGCACGACTTAGGCTGAAATCTATGATAATCTTTAACGGTTTCTATCTATGCAAGATCTTATTGACTCTATTACTTTCGTCTATTCTTTAGCAGCATTTGTCAATGATTGATTGTAATTCATACAATAAAGTCTCCATATGACAGAGAGCTTTTACAGCCATAACTCATATTTTACAACTGGTGGAAACTAGGCTTTAGAAGATTAGGACTGATCATGAAGACAGGTAACTCTTGCTTTGTCTCTTCTCGGTAAGCAGTTCCTTCCAGTGACCACTCCTCCCCCCCCCCCACTTACGTCTATATTTGCTTGGCACTCCTATACCTGACTAGTAGAACCAGTAGATTCCTTAGATACTACTTTGTAAGGGGGCTTCATCATGGCTGCCTACATTCGGCTATATTTGGCACATTAATACCTTGGCATTAGAATAAAATTATAGAACTGAACTGAGTCTCTCAACTACTGAATAAATTTCAAAGCTTTAGCTATTGCAGAGGTTTCACTTATTTCGTGAAACTCTCTATCATAACCGGCCAATTACCATTTCCTTTCATGGCTCCACCCGAGCGTCTCGGCAGCAACCTTTGCTAGTACCTTGCACCATAAGCTTGATTCATTTGCTATTAATTGGTGCTTACAAACCGAAATTGAATTCCACGACAAATCCATCGTAAATCAAGCACTCGAGAGTTTAAGGAGATGATGATTTCCGATCACACAAGAGCATTAACAAACCTTCAACATGGACATGTTCAATGAACCAAGCAATTCATCATTTCTTTATAGATCTTATATAGCATCAATATAAACAGACCACAATTTCTTGAAGAAGCTGTCTACTTAATCCTCTATTAAGTTACTCATTTCTACTTTTCAAGAGTCACGCACAAATCGTTAAGTAATGTACACGCTTTCTACTAGAGAGTGGTTTACGAGAAAGTAGTCCTAAACAGCTACAGAGGTTAAGAAAGTTCAATACTGGATTTCTGGGACATAAGAAAGTCGATGAGCTTATACAAATTTAAAGTACGAATATTCATGCAAGCTCTTCATTTCTTTTGTTTAATTTGTATATATTCTTGTGTTAATGTATTTATTCCAGTATTATGTTTGTGTAGTTTCTGTCTTTCTGTCTTTCTGTCTTTCTGTCTTTCTGTCTTTCTGTCTTTCTGTCTGTCTGTCTTTCTGTCTATCTGTCTGTCTGTCTGTCTGTGTTACACTGTAAAACAAGCTCAAACACTCTTGGTAAGAAAGTGCTTGGCCATGTAATCATGGAAAAGCTAAGAAGGTTTCATTACTGAACCAAAAAGAAACTTTTTTATTAAAAAATGTGTAACGGTGATGAATTCACTGTCATTTGCAAAAGACTGACTATTCCGTTATTTCTCATATTAGCTGAATTTAACCAATATTATATACTTTTCCTGAACGCACATAAAATCGCCAATAATGATAAAACAGATGGGTGGATTAAAAGATGTGATTATACCTAGCGATTATCTTGTAGTTCCATATATTGATATTTTTTCAACAGTTTGTGAAAGAGAGGCTTGAATTCCATCTAGTGTAGCTAAATTGAAGCCACAACCATATCTCTCTAGATGGATTGAACTGGGGAAGCTTCTTCAGATGTGTGGTAAGGAGAGGCACCCCAGTGTAAATTAGAATTTATCGACGGCAATAAATTCCAGTCTTTTATTCTCTGTTGGCATTTGCAATTACTACTGAAGTCATTGGAATACCGACTTGATATCATAACCTATTTGATACCATATTTCTAATGACAATTTTGAATTTCTGGCAAAGAAACTGACAGCCAGTGATCATTCCTCTAATGTCAAGGTAAATGGTTTAGTTGCCCGAGTGTTATTTGAGAGAGTAGAACGTGTATAGCACAACATTATTCTGTGGGAGAAGTGGGAGGATTTTGATATATCACTCAAAAGATAGTATAAATGTTTCAAGACTTTAAGTGGGGACTGCACCTTCTTAACAGCTTTCGAATTGGTATTCTAAATTTAAAGCAGATCCAAAGCTGAAAAGAAAAGATAATGTAGCTAGTAGGTGAAGTTTTTCATCCAAGCTTTTTGATAGCGTAGGCTTGAAGCTCTGAATTCCAGACAGAATTCAGTACTCTGTGTTCCCATATCACATGTTGTCAAAATGATAGCTGCAAGGATTTTTGACAACACTTTTAAAAGAACAATAAACAATATAGCTCTATCACCTAAATTATCAAATAAACTCCAAACTATCCGCATAATTTCTTTCTAATGTGTAATAAATTTAATACTTTGTCTGAATTTACCACCAAAGAAAGTTACCTACATATTTCTAGGCCTTCTATCGGTAATAAATCAATCAGCTAATCTGACGAAGATTACTAAACTAGGGAAAATCAACCAGATTTGGTCTCTTTCAGCTTGACTGTTAAGCAGCAGTACATAATTATCGACCTGTATCTGTCAAAGGAATAGCCTCCGGTTCTACAGAGCATCATTTCCATATAATGTGTTTCGGTTTGCGATAGTTATGCGCATGGATGAAGCAAAAGTAGCGGGGAATGTAAAAAATGTGAACAATAAAGTACTATCAACAATAGCAGTAAATTCAATTGGCTGTTTGACGAAAATTCACTTCAGTTTTTTACCTAATGTATAGAAAGAAGCCTTCGACGTTGCTCTGAAAATCATCAAGAGCTAATTTTAGCAATTGTATCTTTCAAGTGATATGAAATACTCGTCGTTGTTGTTGCTGCTGTGTTCCCTGAACACGTAGAGAATTGTGATAATCCGAATTGAGGAATGGATTCGACAGTAAGGAGTTGAAATGGTAACAGAGAGATGCAATGTTCCAAGATGCTAATTTATCGGTAAGTCTAAAACTCTTAGATGCTTTGAAAAGACTTTTTTCTCTGGCATGGTTGGAGTCCATAGATATATACTGCTACTGAAAATAGTACTACATTGAAATTCATGCGCACAGTTCATATTTTAATTCATAATATCTACAGTTGTAACACCATCCTCGTCCGCAACTTTTTCTACTGTTCCCTTGCAATCTAGACCAGTGAATGTCCGTTAATATTCCCCGCAGCTTGGGCTATGTGTCTATACTCTAACAGCTACTGCGGCGGTTTTTGGTCGACCATTTACTGCAACTTCAGGTTTCCGTCAAGGTATTGTCATAAATCTGAGAGCAGCCAATGAACTGCTTTAACATGATACATAATTATCCTCCACGATGAATAATTACCCAAGGCCGTAGCCTGCGAGTTTACATAGATTAACCGATTGCGGCGGCAGAGGACATAAGCGAGAGAGCACCTACGCCTGATTAGTGTACATATATCTGAAGCGTGCAGATAAGCTTCTCTGCAGAAATGTACCCAATGGGTTACAATGATAATTATAGCCACTGCTCATTTTGGGGAAGATTGCGACACGAAAGCCAATCTAATGCGTACTACGCTCCTATAAATCAAGGATATAATAATATGGGTAGTTCTAACCCCATATATCAACTTGAATCTATGGTAAGCCAGAATACTTCAGTAGGTCTTGTTACAGCCAGGCAAAGCCAACGAAATTTCCCTAGCTGTGGCCGGTATATGTATAACAATACTCCCTACCAAGAAGTGTCACAAAGGAGGGACTGGCAGTGGAGGAGACATAATGACGAGGCTTTAGGTGAACTGTGCTCTTGGTTACAAGCAACGGAGTCAACGTTATCCTCACGTTTGCCTCAGAGAGCCGAAGCGAGGAGCAGTTGTGCCCTGGTTAGGCCGCCAACAAAGGAGAAGAGGAGGTCCATTTCTGACGACTCAAAATCAACGAAAAAACCGGTGGCTGCACCAAAGAAATCAGAAAAAGGTAAGAAATTCTGTACTCTTTTAAGTTTGCACAAAGATTTGAGAAGACGTCCAGTGGTAAGGCATGAAAATGTAGCGTGACATTTTGCAACCAAATGCGTTTCATGTTATAGGTTATTGTTCAAAAACTTCTGCCAAAAGTTCTCTTCACTATATGCTCGTCTTGAATATCACTTCTCTCTGTGGTAGCAAACCTGAACTGCCACTCTTAGAGAACAAGTTAAAGCTCTCAAAACCTCTTCTACTATTACCTCTCTTCAGATTATATTCAAAGTAATTGACCTCAAATCATCTTCCAAAACAAGCATTGTAGTCTCTGCTGACATTGTTCTGCACTATACGCCAGTTATGGAATATTCATATAGTATGAAGGCCCCATATATTTATAGACCAGGAAATTTAGATCATGGAATTTTAGGATCAGAGCATTCCAATCAGACAAATTGTATTGATATTTATAGAGTTGTTTTGCTAGTTGTCTAAGCTTTTGAATATGAACTAGGCATTCATCTTTACCTAAATCCAATCGAACTTTGGTTATTTGTTTACCGAAGTATTCTTATCAGAGAAGTTTAAAATATTGCAGATTATTTCAAAAATGGTCTACTGTATACTATTAGACTGCAACATGGATACCACGATTTAATTTTAATTCAACTTCACAGCAAGAAAACTGCTTTCCTTTACGATTTAGACTTTTGAGGTAAAGCAAAATTATGCTGATAGCAAGCCCTTATCCAAAACATCTTCAACACAAGCCATCTGTTGCTCCATAAACAACATTGCCTTGGATGAGCCTTGATCTATGACTTTCAATTGGCAGTACTTTGAAGATACTCATTCTTCAATTGTGCCTTTATCTTGTCTGCAATTGCGATGTCCCATTGCATGCATGCACGCACCAGCCTATAAACTTTTATAAATTTTATTTATGGTTGCAATGATCACCTACCTATATCCATTTACATTCAAATGCATAGTAGAAACGTTTACCCAAAAACACTAGTTGCCATATTGCAATGGGCAGCGTTATTATCATAGGTCTAAAAGCTTTCTATCGCTAATATTTTACTATCTACTATATAATGTAATTTCGGACAAAATAGCTCGTATTATACATTTAGTATTTCAAATATTATGAATAATCGTCTGTCATATCATTCAAGCGTTTTTGTAACTTCTAGATTTGCTTGTAGTGAAATCCAAATTGCATGTGACCTGCTTAAACTTCACATCAATTTTCCTGTCATAAATGGTAAAGATGATTTAGATTTGGCTACCACTAGCGTCACCTGTTAATGGTCTAAAAAGATATCCTACAGACATTCTGTTACTTGGAAACATGCCTAGAAACAGAATGAAATGGTGTTTGTCACGAGGTAGGGGTATTCCAGCACTAAAACTCATTCTAAAATAAGCAAAAAACATGAATTTAATCGAAGTAGTTAAGGTAGGAAAATGATCATGGTTGTGTTTCACATCAAATGCAGTTAGTATCTGGGTCTACCAATATGCACTGTCTTCTTTAGGGCTTATATAGAATGGCTTGCAATGCCAATGAATGCTAGTAAAATCGTAAACTGTCTCGAGCAATATAAAAAGCGGGCAATGAAATGTGGATTTTAGGGCTGCAAAATCTACTTTACATATCCAATGTTCGTCTATCTTATGGCAAGCGTAGGGAATGTAAAAAAGAAGCTGTAAAAAGAAGCTATAGTTATTTTGTTTTAATTAATGTAATGCTATGAGCAGTGAAGTCTTCACTGACTTGAGCTATCAAAAGAAGCAAAGACATACTTTTGGACGCTTCTATCTACCAATTGCATTTACCTACTTCTTTTTAAATATATGCATTAAGGAATACCTCTTTACTACTGAATTACTCTTATCGGATTTACTCTTTTTATGAGTTGCTTATCACACATGAACATTTGTTCTTTCAAACACCTCAGGTTATAAAATCTTTTCATACTGCTTTTATAGATTCAATTTATGCTGTAAATATGCGGCAATCGCCGCTTTGTCTTGCAATTCCCTAGGCACCGTGCCATATCGTAGGCTTGCTGCATTTTATGATGTTTCTTTCTCAAGTCATTGCTAAAAAGTGATCATGGTAACTGATTCTGATAGCTTACAAATCGATCGTGCTGTGACTGCTTTCAATAATTTTTATAGGATAGTTCCCAAAGTTTACAAATTGCATGTAAAGCTTTCAATAAATGATTGTAGCTAATTGCGTAACTTCTCACTGATATTTTTACTTCACATTAGGAAAATTCTTGCAAAATTATTGAGCAAAAACATTTGCTCATCTGCGAACACAGAACTGAATTACTTTTAAATGTACAGGTTGCATAGTTGTTTTTAGCATAATACAATTGCATGTCAGTAAGCCCATCGATTTTTGAATCATCTTCAACAGTGAATTTTTATTGCAATTCGGTCGCCAGCTACCTTTCATTGGAAGTTCTACCTGCATTAGAGTTTAGGGAAGCACAGTGTTAGTGCACGAAATTAAGAAATGTTTTCCTGTAGAGCCTGTAGTTTTATTCATATTGATATTTCAATATCATAAGACTGCTTTGCAGTCACTGATGAATTGCAACGTATATTCTTTTCTGCAGTTGACCTGCCAGTAGCAAAAACCTTTCAAAAGTACGATCAAGCTTTGCTATAGTAATCTTTCGCTAAATATTTCTGCACCCTTACAGTCAGCTCGTTGCTGTTTCCATAGCAAAGCTTTATTTAACTGCTTTCTTAGTTTCATCGATTTTTGGGAATAGGCAGTTCCATAATGTCACCTCTAAAGATTCTTGTTAAGAGTTCCCTGCTTAGAACTCAGTATCATGCAAAATCCATGTTTTTGTAAAATTATCTGAGTGTGAAAATTAATTTTTTTTATTTATCACAATGAAATATGCCTGTTTATAAATGTCTGTTTACGTCGATCCCTTGCTACATCTGTTCCTATTTCCAACATAGCAAACTTGTATCATATACTTGATGCAGTCCATGTCTGTTTATGCTATGATTATTTCATTTCTATATACTTTTGAGGGACATCCTTCAGCTTTGAGGCTGATTTTGAAGGAACCCTCCACTGTGATAATTCGCTTGATGTAGTCTTTCACAGCTATTACAATTTTTAGTGCACATCTCGTTAAAAGCTAAATATTTGAAAATTGGCTTGATAACTTAAGAGTTTTTTTTAAAGAAGAAACTGTTTCAAAACATATAAGGAGAACATTTGGTTGGCATCTTTTGTAGGGTCTCATGATTTTGAGAGTAGAAAAAATCATCACATACAGAGCATAAAATCTGTATCGATGTTATCATACTTGGTTTTGGAGCTTATCATAAAGTTGCGCTTTCATTGCTAATTGTTAAACTTTAATCTTTATTCAAACAAAGTCTACATTTGTGTCATTCATGCTATTCAGATGGGGAAGATGGAATGCATTACTACATTTTAATAGCTCTAAGAACAGTTAAAAGATGGAATACATACATGATTTTTAATTTGACAATACCGTGATACGTTGCACGCTAAATTACTTATTAGCTTTATTCATAAATATTTCAGTTCAAATGCTTAAGTTCTGCGACAATGATAATATTCAAGATTTTCCAAATTTCTAGGGAATATGAATAAACTTCCTTACACGACCGTGTATCTTATAATTTTCAAGCTTCAATTCAATTTTCTAAGGTAAGATTGATTTCTGCAATCTAGCATTTTGAAGCTATTGCATTAGAGTAAACAATCGTATTGTAAACATATTGCGTGTGTTTATCGGATGCTTCCTAAAATTCCAGTTATGAATGAAAAAAACATTTCCAGTTATGTATAGTACAATGCTTTTATTTAATACAGTCAATGCTAGCTTGTTAAAACTATGATTCCTGGAAAGAATGATGGACAAGAAAGTGCCATGAAGTCTACCTCTTTTAACGTTGAGCAGTGATTTTAGAAGTCATCAAAATGCTGCGTCTGGAAATAGCATGGCTGTCAAATGTTTGAAAGCTCTGATAAGGTCTATTTTCTCCCAACCTAGAGACAAGAGAAAATTTAAAAATTCATTTTATTATAATGATGTTTACGATAGTGACGACCATGGCACTTGATGTTATTTTAGTATAAATATAATACCAAGTATCATTATTATTTCTCCATTAATGAACACATCAAGTCAATAATGCAGAGTCAATATTAGCGAGGTTTACAAATGCAGTATATTGATATGTTATATAAAATAAAATAAAGTTTAAATATCATTATAAATAATTTTATAATCCAGATTAAGCGGGATGCCAACATCACCTACACAACAAACTCATATTATTAGTAGCTGAAGTTGTTTTCATAGCATTTTTAGTGGCCAAGTAGACAATGCTAAAATACGCTATTTTTTCGATGGCTGCTTTGTAATGTAGTTTGAGTCGAAACATCTTTGTCACTAGTTTAGGTCTTTGTCATTAGCTTAAGTCTAACTATATTTGATATGTCACTAGTTTTAAATCTAACACCGATTATGTCATAGCTTTAATGGTATATATCGTTAAATTGAAGAAATTTCTCTGTTATTTGTCACAATTCTGATTCTAATGTAGTTTTATGCTATAACTGAAATTGCTTCCATAATTATTTGCTGTCGTATTAATGTTGTTGTTGCTGATGATGATATAGGTAATAGAGGCATTTATGAATGTTTGAAAACACACCCAAGCGATTGAGTAGCTGCAAGTATATTGAACTTGGACAATTTTCGTGAGTTTAGCACTTCCCAGATCAAATGGAAGTGATAGTTAAACATTGCATAGTTATCAATCTTTGGAATAAGAGAAAGAAAAAGAAAACACAATACAACTAAGCATCGTTGTTAAAATCTGATGAGCTAAATTCCATCTTTGTTTATTGCTGTTAAAGGGAGTTAGCAATCACGCATGAAAATAGTATTCACAATCACGCAATATGCACACAAGCACGCAGGCATGCTTGTGGACATTTTAAGTTGAGGTTAAGGCATAAATTTGATAAAGAACTTGATGAAAGAATCAGGTACTTCAAGGACTAATAAGATTCTGAATTGGTTCCAGTTAGAATTCAATATTCTATAAAAAAGCTTATTTGCACTCAGATGCTTTCCTAGTTAATTTCTTATCCAATACCAAATTGAAGAAGATATAAGGTATTGCATTCAGTCTGTTTGTATGATGAAATAATATGGCTAGAGCCAATGTGCTATTAATTTTCAAGCTAAATGCCAGTGGGGTAATTTAAAGATTTACCAAAATGCTATTTCTATGCAAAACAGAGTGCTGGCTTCTGTGTATCAAAGAGAAATGGATATACTGGTATTGAATACCTAGTGTTGAAGCTTATTTCTTGCAATTGGTACTGTCAACTACCTGGCATTATAAAAGATAGCAAGGCTGATTAGAACTGCAACTGCGATGGTCATAAGAAACAGATTTAAGTCATGCTGCTTGCCCGATAGTTTTTAGATAAGCAAATTACCGAACCAAATGCAAGGTTAGAACTGATATGGAAGTGCCGCAATAAATTAGTTGACGAATGAAATTTTTCGAAGCAGTTTTTCTGATGTAGGAGCGAAAAAGGCATAAGTAATGGTGTAGATTGAGCAAATGAATTAAAATATTCGCAGTCATGGAACAAAGGGAACAGCGTGCAACTGCGTACACCCTTTTTTGTTGTAAAAAAGAGGTAAACACCATGTCACTACCGCCGCACTTAAATCATAAATTATCGCAGATGCTAATTGCACTTGGTACGATAATAAAATAAGAATTGTTTTGAAACTTCTACTAATTCTAGTTAGTGTATAATTAGCTATTCGCCATTTCTACGTGTCAAGAAATTGCCCAAGCAACAACTGCTTCTACTACTATAAAGTTTACATATATGAAAAAAATAATGATTGAAATTCTAATAATGCAGGATTGGTTCAGGGCTTGTTTCTAAGGCAGAATACATAATAGCTGCATCTGATCGCTACATTCATTCTTGATTCAATATCTTGATGGGGGCCTGTCAATTGTGTGATCTTCCAAAAATGGTAAAAGGGAGTTAGATGATTTACCCAAAAGTTCCAGAGTACTCATTGAGAGATTGATAAATTTAATGTTAGACAAAGTTAGGAGTGAGATCATGTAGTAATAGTATAATTCATTTACAGTTGGCTAGTGTAATAAAGGTCAACTCTCTCCTAATTACAATGTATGAATTTACTTAGTAAGAACAGCCGCCAAATGTTTGAGAACCCTCAGATAAATTTTCTCCCAACCTAATCTACCAATCGCCATGCAGGATCCTGACCACATGTGCTAAGACTAGGCCCATTTTGCATGATGATTGGTCAATTAGGTTAGGAGAGAACAGACCTGACAGGACTCTCAAACATATGGCTCCTATGCTAAGTATAGATGTGACAGTTGCACGCAGATCCCATTCAACTTTTGATTTTCAGTCTGAAGTCAATATCACTTTTTGCACTTTTATGTTGGTCTGGAAGTCGAATCCAGTCTGTGTTGCCCTAATTGATAGAGAATCGTCTCTATATTTATTTTCCCTCGTTGTGGGAAATTGGAAGAAATTGCTTATTCATAAGCTATATGGAAGCACTTTTCTATAGCAGAACTTCCATAGAAGGGAAGGGCTTCCAAGCTTTTTGATAAGTTTATGCAGATTTTCTTATATAAAAATGTTAACTTCCTCGTTCTTCTGTAAGAGCTCTTCAATACTAGAGTCATAATGATTTAGCATCACGTTCTGATATGATATTTGCTTTCACATCGTTTTGCTATTTGTGGGACCAAACGTTCTGTGATAAGAAATGTAATACACAGACAGGTTTGATCTATTAAATCGCAAGACATTTCTTCATAAGCTACTACAACACCATATTATGATGTTTTGCACCTCAAAGGGCCTATGATTATCACTCCTATGAATCACTCCACTTGGGGATAAAGCTAATGCAGTATTAGGCCTATGTAGGAATATCGAAAGTGTTTGTGAACCCTTACCTGGCAAGTGAATGATGCTCGAATGGACCAATGAATGAATCAATCAATCAGTCAGCAGATCAATAAATCAATAAATCAATAATCAATAATAAATCAATCAATCAATAAACAATCAATCAATCAATCAATCAATCAATCAATCAGTCAAGGATACTGGGGGACATTCCTCCCCAGTTTTCTTTATGATGAATTTTTTGATTCGTCCATATTCAAGTAGAATAGGTTTGCGAAGGTGGGATGTTTTAGCAAGGTAAAATTCATTGCTATGTCATGTCATTGTTTTATGTCACCATTTAGTCGCATATTTTACTGTACACTGTACCAAAGCACATGGTCGAAAAGGATGTAGTCCATCAAAGTCCCCATGCAGTTTGTGATGACTGGGACCGCCCCTGCCAGTGAATCAATGGGCTAGCAAAGATATGATAGCTGCATTCTGATTGGATAATTCTCTAGCATTCACTTTGCCTAGCCTCCAGACTGACATTCGCTGCTGGAAAAAATTATTTTCTTTCTTAACTGGCCTTAATGTCGATTAAGTTTTGAAAGATACTGCCGTAGCTTTTATAAGACAACTTTGTATTGATTGAGAAAGACGACCTTCATGAGACAAAAAGAACAAAGTGCATAATTGAACTTGACACTGCCTAAAGAGTTTTCTGTTTATCACCCTTTTCATAATCTCAATCTTGCTACTTATATTTTCCTATTTTCCGCTGGTTTCTAATGGAAAAAACTCAAGTAAGTTACACACGGCCAAACGTTAACTAAAGTAATGTTCTAGTCTCAGCTAGTTTACCGGAATGAAAGGCCTTGCTCTAAAACCTGTATTCGTCAACTCGGTATGATACGGGTCACATGTTCAAACTGACTGCTAGCATTCTCGGGTGGCGCTTTAGTTTTTTTGTCTGCATTTTCCAGCTGGGCTAAAATTCATCAGTAAAAGAGAGTGCAATTTGTTTTTCTATACAGCGGGAGTGCTCAGCTGATGGGAAAGACTTTGTTTTCTGACAGGATTTTATCTGCATGTAGTTTCTTTTGCACGGAGAGCAGTCACTGGATGTGGGCTGTTTCATTGCTCTACCTTGTTTACTGTTGCTAATTATTAGCATAAATTGATATAAAGGCACGAAATCAGAATGGGACACGAAATCGCTATTGGAATAGAAACTCCTGGCACCATGATGTTCATTTGTGTCCTTCTGAACCATGGAAAGAAAGAATTGCAAGAAAGTCTATGCCATGAAAAGAAGCAGCAGGCAGTATTGCAGGTCTTTAAATCGTGCAAAGATGATTGGGAAACAAATCAATTGTTTTGCTTCAAATTACAGTCCATATTCTTCTCTCTATCAAAAGGTGGTGAGTCACTCTGATGATCCATAGAAAAGTACTGAGACCAACATGAAAGGCTATTGTTGCATTGACTCGTTCAATGCTCTCGGTTAATTTACAATGACAACTAACGACGTTTCTATGGAAGCTTCACAAGGTCTTGTGTATGGTAGACAATAGATCTCAGCGTGTCTAAAGAAGAAGTAAATCTACAACAATCCTTGACTACGCTCTGCAAAAGAGAAATGCTTGTTTAGTTGGCTACTTGAGAAGCCTAGTCAGCTCATAAGTATACACCAATTCACAATGTCCCTTAAGAGCAATACTCTTACCCATCACCATTTTCTGGCGATATATATATATATATATCTATATATATATATATATATATATATATATATATATATATATATATATATATATATATATATATATATATATATATATATATATATATATATATATATATATATATATATATATATATATATATATATATATGTTTATATGTATATATGTATATATATATAAATATAGTATAGTATAGTATAGTATAGTATAGTATAGTATAGTATAGTATAGTATAGTATAGTATAGTACAGTATAGTATAGTATAGTATAGTATAGTATAGTATAGCATAGTAGAGATTCTCGCCAATAATGTAGTATGAAGTTAGTTTGATAATTTGCTTTCTGTTCTTGTAAATGTTGGACAAAACACTCTTTAGCATTAAGCTCAGACTTTTTTCTCTCACCTCCACTCTCTTGTAACTAGTCCTTAGGACTGAATTGCCCCATGATTTCCTGTCTTTCTAATTTTTGTCGGATTTCAGACAAAGACAGTTTATCCTCATAAAGCCAGGTGCCACTAAGTCTATTTGCTTAACTCAATCCCTAATGAACCAATTGCTGCGACACTTGCGGAAATGAATATCAATTTGGGGCACAGTTAAACTTTAGTTTGAATTAAGCTTAGTTTAAACTCTTCTCAAATTCCTCTGCAATTTATCAAAGAAGCTATTACAATTACCGTATATTTGTGGAATGAAAGAGCTAGCAAATGAATAACTTGAGCTGAGTTCGAACTCGCAACCCTGATGACTCTGTAGTATTGGAATACTTTGATACTACTGGAATGCTCACTTGTCAACCAGGTCAACACATTTTTGTTTTCTCATATACTGACAAACACATCTTGTTAGTAAGTTTTGATGTATCCTAACTAAAAGTAATCTTTTGGTTCACGACTTAAAACTTAATCTTGCTAAGTCTTTGTAATTATGCTTTAAAAGCTAAGAATAATTATGCAGCAAGTTGCCATTCGAAGCCCTTTTTGCAAATATAGGATATAGTTTTATCATTTTTAAGACTTAAAGATTTCATTCCAAATATGGCATCCTGTGTCACTCTCGGAAGATGATATGACTGTTTTGGTTGATATGCTTTTTGAAAAATCTTCTTTGACTACAATCATTTTATTGCTGTCAGTCACTTCATATTTTGATACATCACTAACAAAGCCATCAAGGCCAGCACTTCCTTAGAAATATCAATTCCCCATTATTGGTCAAAATCTCACACAGAGCTTTATAAAGTCTTAATTTAATGAATCTCTACATTATTTGAAGAGTAATGTAAAATCAAACATTGGCGATACAATCGTTGCGCACGTGTAGTCTCGCGTGCTTTCACGACAATACTGGACACTAGTATACAGGGAAGGACGTCCTATCATAACCTCAAATGCCATCCTATGGTTTTACTTCTGCGACAGTATTCGAATCTCGTTAGCAAAAATTAGGTGATAACTAGGTGTACAGAAAGAGAGCACGAGGTCTATAAGATGTTTCGAAATTGAGGAAACTCTTTGAGTGCAGTTTGTCAGCATTGTGGAAATCAACCCTACCTTTTGTCTAGAAGTAAGGACCGTGTTTTCAACTTGATTCTAGGATTTACACTGGTAGGTGAAAAATCGCTAGAACGTTCTTCTGCTGAATCATTATTCAGATCTAGCTTAATCATATACACCCGTTTTGCATATATTTACCGAGCGATTATTGCTCCTTTCTTATTTCATTCAATCAAGCGTATTCCAGGCTATTATCTTCAAGAGCAATATAAAACTCACAAATACAAGAAACCGTTGAACATACTTGACATACTTATATAGTGGCATCTTTCAGGAAAGTTTACTTTCTTGGATACCTGTCCCTAAAATAGCTAACCGATGGATTATTGACTTCACCTGAAAGATAAGATATAATGGTAGAATCCTAAAAAATTTCTTAAGATCTTAATTTCAGCATGATTACGATCAAAAGCAGAACATGATTTTGAGTGAAGTTTGTAACTAGAGATGCTTTGAGGCTCCGCTTATGAACATTCAGTGTCCACTCCTTCAGCAATTAAATGAGTATAGTATAGCTATGACTTAAGAGATACTTCGCTTTCCTCCCAGAAATCCTGCTTATGGCTACAAGTAGATATCTAGCTTACGCTTTTACAAGACATAAGACCAAGACATTTTGTAGTCTCTGCGCACATATTTGCAAATGTGCAAAGATAGCAATTTATTTATCTGTTAAGTAACTATGGATACCTAGCTACTAATGTAAGAGTGTTCTAGTCATCGCGTGAAAATTTCCATTCCAATTATAAATATCGTCATTATATGCACATAGATATCTCAAATCTCAGACAGTCTCAAAACCAAGTCTATTGATTTCGAAGATCATCTGTTATCGCTGTTCAGAAGACTCATTCGTTCCTGGTTACAAGCGATCAGTGCTGATTTGTTTCATTAACTTTCACAGGAACTTAACTCCCTTGTATCAAAATTCCTGATATTGGAAGTCCATAGGATGTCTTCGTTCAAAGCTTCATTCAAGACATTTATGTCTATTTACAGAGATCATAAACGTATTTCATCAATGTGCCTGGGAACGGACGAGTTTATAGATATGTACAATGAATCATTTCTATGGAGTACATCGTTTACAAAATATACTCGCTAAGCATTATCGGACGAATTTTCAGTCCCATACAGAAACCATCTACTCTTTCCACTGTTTCTCTTTTATTTCTTTGCTCATTAAGAATATTTCTTTGTGGGGTTTATTGAATTTGTCGAGCTGATTGATTTGTAGACTGTGAAAATAGATAGCCGCCATATGTTTAAGGCCTATAATCATGTCTGTTTTCTCCCAACCTAACTGAATAATCAGCATGCAAACTGGACCTAAATATAGCTGTGAAGTATATGTGTGGTGAGAATCCTGCGTGATGATTCGTTAATTGGGTTAGGAGAAAATAGATCTGATCAGACTCCTAAACATTTGGCGGCTATGCTAAAAGCACACCGAATTCACTAACACTGCCACATTTTTGCTCATTGTAGCTCTACTGCTTTATGGCATAATTTGCTTTTTCTCTAGACTCTAACGTACCTTGGAAGTGTAGATCTACTCCGCGACAGAAACGAAAAACGTACACACGACATCAAACTCTGGAGCTGGAAAAGGAGTTCCTCTTCAATCAATACTTAACAAAGGAAAGACGACGTGAACTTTCAAACAGTCTTGGCTTATCCGAGAGACAGATAAAAATTTGGTTTCAGAATAGGAGAATGAAGCAAAGAAGGTCAAACAAATGAGCTGAAAGTGGTTATGGGTTCTATTGCTAAATAGAAGCATACGATATTGGCACTGTCCTTGTGCAATCTATTTCAACATCGTACCCCATGAATTGATCAAGTAGGGTTCAATTCTCTTCAGTTCTATTAAATCTTCTATTAAATGGTGGAGATTATAGCATTGCTTCAGTGATCAGTAAAGAGATGCGTGGACATCATTTGTTATGATGGATTGTGTTCAGACAGACAGGCAGAAAATCTGGTGATAGGTGAAGGAGAGTGCAACTCAAGATGTCCGATGATTATGACTTCCTTATGTAAATTAAAAGGAAGACTATTTGCAGACGAACATGGGTTTCATCAAGCTTCCTATGACTTGTAGAACAGAGCATAACAATACACCAAAGCAACAGATTGAATTAAGATTAATATTATAGTGACATTTTTCTGTTGTATTTACATCATTTGCTATATGAAGTGCCTGTGCTACTATCAAATGTCATACTTGTTTCACACCTGTCTTCAAAAGTCAGTGGTATTTAATACATGTTGTGGAATCAGCAGCAGAACCATGGATATATCTTCTCAGCCAACTATTCTGAAAGTAGGTTAAACATTTTTAAATGCCCGTCATATCATAACTTTACTTTTTCAAGAGGAAAGGAAACTCTTTTGAATCCCCGGTTCATTTTAAAAGTACTTAATTACCTTCACATCCATGTTATAAGTGCCTGTTCTTAAGAGTAAACAAAACTGAACGAATGAGAACTTTCATTATTGATTAATTCAGACCTTTAAAGTATTTACTGTATATGCGAGTATGTGACCGATCTTTCGAACGAAAATTTGACACTACAATGCGTCATAACTTGATACTAGTTGAATACCTACACTGTAGTCCTCAGCATGACTTGTATGTGCTTAAATTAAAGCAATTGCCTTATATTGCGGAGATCTTTAACATCCTAAACCAGAATTGAGCTGTTTGGGCAAAGACTTTCACAAGCACTTTATGTAGTCCATCACAAATAAAGGCTGCTGGGTAAGGGCTCCTATGAATCTAGAATGTGCATGAAAATAGTATGCGAGGCATCACCTATACTCTCATATTCTTAGCACCTGCAGACTTGTCAAGTGTACTTTGAAGGAGGGTGATTTATTCATTGCCATGCTTGGATCTTTCCTAAAGCTGGATTTCGTTAATGATTTGGGCCTCCAAGCTGATAAGCTTATAATATATCGTCTCGTGTTGACTTTACTTTAGATAATCTTCAATCTCAGGAAGCTGCATAACATCCTTAAATTTCCCTGGGATTTGGCTGAATTTTTCACATTAGTTCAAAGAACCTGCAAATGTTATACTAAACGGATCCACCATCTTAATCAGGACACTATGATATAACTTCTATTGAATTTCAAAAACAGTAGTAGGTGAATGAACGTCATAGGGCAATCTTCACGTGTAGATTAAGACCGTAATAATAGGTAATGGGGTTTTGGGCTTCAAAGCGATGGCAGTTTGCAAAATTTTATTTTTTTAAGCACAGTTCAGCTGGAGAAAGCAAGGCATTTTATCGACCATAGATGTTTTTAAAGTAGTAGTGATCAACAACAATCCCAACATTTAGTTCCCTCAGGGCCTCTCTTGTTTAGGTAGGCACACCTGGAAGGTCGTTTTAATCGACAGTTTTTTCACAACAAAAAGATGGCCTTTTGGCTGTCTAAAAGTTTACCTTTCAGAAAATGGTTTATAAGAATGCAGAACTTTATTGCACAAGAAATGTAGAACGTTCAGTATTGGAGTTTTTAGACCCAAGAAGGTTGATAAGTTGATGAGCATTTAAATTTCCAACATTCACATTAGCCTACCATCTGTTTATGTAATTTTTAAACTTTTTTGCATTATTCTACGCATTCAAGTGTTACGTTCGTGTAGTGACTGGCTATGTAACATTGTAGTGTTATACACAAACATTCTTGCTGAGAAAATCCTAAGAGGGCTTTAGTACTGAAATCATCAATGCTAGAAAAGTTTCAGTACTGAGCGAAAAAAACGTGTATTTGCCAGTATTACAGTATTATTTTAATTGTTAGTGACTGTATTATACAGTGTTTCTAAAAATTGCTTATTCGGATTTTTGTGGATATTGATTATAGATGCATTGATGGTCAGTTCGCGGCTACTTTCTAGACCGATCGACAAAGGGAAACTTATGATGGAGTAAATGACAAGCCAGGTAAAGCAATTCTTACTTTTCTGAGAGTTACTGCGAACAACTTATAGATATAACAAGAGTAGACAAACTGGAATTGCCTAACATTGAATGTCACGATTAAGGTAAAGGTTGGATTGGTGGGTCTTGAGACCTAGGAGAACTTATGGTTCTCGACACTATAGAGATGAAGCTTTACTGGTGTGCGTTCATTCCAGTCTAGCATATCATCAAAGCTGCCATCCCAAAGTATACTGCTCATTGTGCATTATTTGTTCCAGGATAATGTTCCAGCCACAACTGATGATGGCTTGCTTCCTTTAAGCCATGTGTACTCTTTACCAGATCGTTAGTAACAGCCTCAGAAAGCTGTGCCACATTTTTAGATTCATGGTTGAGGCTCGCACCATTTCTCACCTTCTTGATAACATAAGGGTATTTCTGGGTGTGCGTGAATGGTCCAAAGCCGAAAATCTCTGACGCAATTACTGAAATAGATAGCTGTTTTGAATACAACACTATACTCCCAAATGGAAACATAGTGTAATATTTTATTGTAACAAGCTAATTAGCTTAAATTGATTAAAGTATCTACCTTACTAAAAAGTAGCCCATCTGATCAACAGTCTGCATTGGTGTACTAGGAATGTCACTAACTTTTCACGGGAGTAACGGTCGAACATAACATACTTCTCTTTAACGATCGAACATGACATCCTTCTTCTCTTCATCCTTTCAGCTTGTAAACTCTCATATTGCTGGGGTATTCTTGTTTGTTGACACTGATATCCAGGTTGGAGGCTTCATTTTTGAAATTTGTTAAATTGGCGCTCATAAGACTGTTTGCTGCTACTTAAAGCCAAATATATTGTGCACGTGTTTCTTAGTATCTTCATTCAGGTTTCTTAAGAACCTCACATTGAAGTAGCCAAACGATGTGTTAAATACTTCCAGTTGAAGTCAAAGACTAAATCGCTAAACTGAGACAGAACTTGCCTGCATTTACTTTGTACTCACAATTAACATACTACATTATTCCAATTTGATTAAATTTCACCCGGATTTAAAGAGTAAGCGTCTGCAACATTACGTACACAGCTCTTCCCTCTGCGTCTCTGAGGGTAAAAAGTGTACATTGCCTTAGTATTCATAGAGCTTTTTTGACAAAAGTGAAAAGTATGCAGACGCAAATGCGAACCAGATCTATCGTGACATGATAGCTAAGTTCTATAATCGCTCACACTATGTTGCCTACAATAAGATACCAAACAGCTCTTTCTCTTGCCTTACAGCATACGCTGATTTACAATGTCCTAACCTTTTGCTTCAAATTGTGGTCAGGGGCACATATCCAAACGATTAGGCAGAATGAAAGACGACCTTCAGGCATCTTTTATCAATTAATACAATACAAGTGGATGTAAAGCTTGATTGTAGTAATACAGTCAGAACTACCGTATGGTTATAGGTGGCTGAGCTTTGCTTCCTGTGACCACACTCTTGTAAAAATAATAAAAACAAATTTTATAAAAACACCGATGCTCGATTGCAAAAGTAATAAGAACATGCTAAATCTTGCTCAGCTTCAAATAAAAGTTTTCACAAGGAATTTTCAAACTTCTTTCAGCAAGCAAGTTTTGATGAGGTTTTCAGTAAAATCAGCATGCATTGCTTTATTATCAAAGATAACCCGGCAGATTGTCTCAGAAACTGCATGCTGTATATAGTTTCTCAAATATTTGCAAAAAAATCTCTATCTCTTTTGAATAAAGAGCAATTTTAAGAAAATTTGAGTCTAAAATGATTAAAAATTCAGCAACATCGAGTCTCGTCAAACTTTTCTGCTTCTAATAGAAAGTATATACTATAATACTTATCGGCCCATATGAATTTTCTCTTTTGTTACGAACTCGCAGTATGATATTGCATATTTCAATTACTTAGAACCGCTACAGCCCAATATTCTAACTAGGTTCCTATAAATGGTTTCACTATAGCACGAAAATGTGGGAACATTCTTTCAGCGTACTTTAGCATAGTATTCTAAAAGAATGTTCCCGCTTTTTCGTGCAATAGTGAAGTTCTGTAGTACCAACAGACTTCGAGGGGTGTATCACTCTTAGAAATATATACGAGATTTTTGGAGATTTTTATGATTTTTTCACACAGTGTACGAGATTTTTCTGAGTGATATGGCTCTCGAATTCAGACTGTTTGCCACTGTGCTCCCTAAAAGTTCACACACATGACAGTAATAGGTTGGCCCTTTGGTGGTGAGATTATTTAAGAATCTGCGCCCTGACTGCTAGAACTACCTCGGAGGATAAGAACATTGAAAGGCTAATTTCAACGTCGCTGGCTCATGTGTGCGAGTTTTACTATGTGTATCAATGTATATCTTTAACTTCACAACAGTAGGCTTTCCTTTGTTAGCTGTGCCCCCTCTCCTTAAAGGATGAAATATGGTACGCTGTCCATGCCAAGAAGATGCAATCAAAATGCGTTTGGTAGTCTTCAACAGTAGCATTTCAGCTGCTTTAGAAAGCGAGGATATATTTGCATTGTGCTAGAGATTATCAAAAGCCTTGCAGTAGCCAAGATACTTTTAAGGAAAGTTTAAAGTTGCACATTAGTCTGATGGATACTATATTGTGGAACAATCCTTGATTCGCACAAGCATAAATGAAATGCATTTGATGCGAAGGCACTGAAATTATTCGCTTTTCCTTGCCATGCCTATGAGAAGTAAAATTTATATATACAGGCATGCGGTCGGTAGGGGACAAAGGGGGCTTCAACCCATCCCCACCTTTTACCGGCCAGTGATTTTTCTAGCGTTTAAGAAGCAATGTATTGTTTGTAGTCCCCACTTTTGTATAGCTCCCACTTATAATTTGGCAGCGCCGTGCCTGATGTAGCTAACACTGTACCATAAAAACGGTGTTTTTCTAAATGGTTGTATAGTAGTGTAATCTGCACATATTACTCTCAAGAAACTACACAAGCATTTTTAAGAACTGCACATTTTGTGTGAAAATATATGATAAAAAAGACCTTGCAGTAGCCTTACTGTAGTGCTGTCACTGGGAAGTTATATATTAGTGTAGGTAGTAAAACCCATTGGAGATTACCCTCCCTAAGTGACGTCCAGTTCAACATAATAGAAGTTTCCTATCGGAGAGTGAAACATCGCTATGTCACTTTACAATGAAATCTAATCCCATCCAGACTATACCAGTCAGCATAACCGCCCAATGTTAGAGAGCTCTGATCAAATCTACATTCTCCAAACCTAATTGACGAACCATTATGCAGGACTCCGGCCAGATTTGCGTTCCACAGCTAACTTTAGGCCCATTTTGCACTATGATTCACCAATTACACTCTTTTTTTATAAGAACATGAGCCTCAAAATTTGTGGAAAAATAAGAAAAAATCAAGAACAAACTGAGGCTGAAGCACTGTCGTAAAATAAATTGAAACTGATATAAAACTGTTTTAGCTCTACAATGTTTGCCACCCAAATCATCAGTGTGTAAAGAGTCGTAAATGCATCAAGGCATTTAGCAAGGATTATACATCTGTAAGAACGTATATCTTTTGTCTTTGCTAATGTTATTAAACAGAATACTTGTTTCATAAATATCCAAAGGTCTCTTGTATATCTACATTGACATCCCCAATATCTATGAACAGATTAAGAACAACTGAGCCTCAAAATGTTGGAAAAATTAAGAACAGCTAGCCTGAATCTCAATTTTACTGGCTCTAATAGAAAGAGTGTAGGTTGGGAGGAAATAGACCCAATCATAGCTCTGAAAAATTTGGCGGCTACGCTATCAGTCCGGTTGAAAAGGCTGATTTGCAGTCCACTTTGATTGGTATGGATTGTGAGAACTCTAAGACTTTCTTTTCAACTGTGATGAAAAGCTCAGCGATCAAGTACCCTAGCAATCCAATTGTAAATTACCTATTTGCAAAATAAAGTCGATTGGCTTCCATTATCAGTCGGTATTAGTCCACTGCATCACGAGAAGCCTCCAATACGATATAGAGGCTGCCAGGTATCAAGGTTTTGGACTTTTATATATCGAGATATTGAGCCTGTAAGAAATCGAGGTTTCAGAAATGGAAATGTCAGCTATCGAGGTTTTCAGATGTCGATACTTATAGATATAAAGGTATTCAGGTATTGAATTTGAGATATTGAGGCTTTCAGATATCGAAACTTATAGTTATAAAGGTATTCAGATATCGAATTTGAGATATCGAGGCTTTCTAATATCGAAACTTTTAGATGTCTAGGCAAATTAAATCACAAAAGCGTGTACCATGACCCAAAAACCTGCTACCTCGCCGATACAGGCATCAGAACGTAAAGGCAAAGAAAAACTAACATTTTCAGCCAGAAGACTGAGTTTCTATTTGTTACAGTTACAGATGAACCATACTGCTTTGCTGAAACTACCGATCTGTTCTACTTTAGCATAAATTTATCAAAAGACTGCAGAGTAGCATAAAGCGCTAGGTTACAAAAGATTCGGTGCAAAAAGGGGTATACTTAGTTAAATACTGAAAGAGATTCGCTACAAAAAAGTATTAACGGCTGGTATGTTAGAAACAAATATTGCACTAGATAAACGTACGGATAAACGTTCAAATAAGTCATGTGAAAGATAATTTGAAATCCAAACCTCATTACAAAGGAAGATTGGACGGCTTCAGGCGTTAGCACAGCCCTGCAGTGTTCAACGATGTATGAAAGCGAGTTAGAAAAATATATCAAAACGACTCGCAAAAGGGTACAAAACATTTCACAACTAGTGATAAAACAGTCATCGTAGCAAAACAGCCATGAGCTACAAAAAGTTGCTGCGTTCTACAGAATAAATAACTCTTAAAGAATGATACAACCCTGCTTTACAGCACAATTCTATAACATAACCAAAATATAACCGCCTAAAAAGATTCATATACAGGCCCGTTGAGAGCTTGTAAGGGGCTGGGGAAAAATGTAGAAAACGGGACTCTGATGATGTCATTGCGAAAGTTAAAAGTCACCAAGGAATAATTTCATAGCTGATGATTATCGTAATACCTTCCTGTGGGCTATCAATTGAATCTGGTAAAAAATGACTGGGGATATTGTGAATTTCCAAGCTATTTCATATTGGGAATGGTCCCTGAACATGAAAAGGTCACACCCTGTCAATTGACTGGGAAAGGACTCAAGCATGGCATTGCTTTGATAATACTAATCAACACAAAGTACAAAAATGCAGAGTCTTATGTAAACATTACTTTCCAAAATGTGTGTACTGTTACTCCGCATAACAACACTTAGTAGTAAAAATGATCTTCTATTACTTCAACACATGACCCTAGATATTTTTCATTTGAAAGATAAGGAAGGAAGATGGGATGTGGGGTTGAAGAAGAGGTGATTTCACGGAAAACAAGGGCAGGCTAGCTATCAAATTTCACCCTTTGTCCTGTTGAATATGTTAAAACATGTGTTCCCAATACCTAATAGGCATCCTATGGAACATTGGAATGTTGAAGAACATTTACTTCCAGTAAATAAAAGGTTAAAACATATTCTCAAAATAAAAACTCCCACAAACTACCTCCACGCTTACTTAAATCACTTGGAGTCTTTGCTTTTCTTTGGCTTCAACAAATTAGCTGCAGCCCATTTCTTCAGCTTCATCCACTGCTTTTCTTCTCTTAGAATCTTCTTACGGGATAAGGCATCATCCAGCCGCTGAAACAAAGGCTGTATTTCAGGACTCATCTCGTCAAAAGCACTTTCTGATTGCTTCTTTTGTTTGAAGAGACTTGCAGGCTCTTGCACTCTCGTTGGAAGGGGGAAAACTTTCTCCTCCTTCGGCAAATCTTCCTTTTCGGAGCCAAATTCATCTTTAATCTCATCAAAGTTGAAATAAATAATTGGCTTGAATTGCTCTTCCTTCTTTTTTTCAGGCTCAGTTGTGGCAATGACCTCATCTGATTGTTCATCAACTTCCATCTCTCCTGCTGTCTTGTGCTTCTTTGCTTCAATTTTCCTGATTTCCTCCATTGCATTCTTTTGAATCTCTGATTCCCAAAGCTTTTCTGCTTCTTCAAACACTTTTTGCTCTTCTGTAACTTTCTTCATTGCATCCTTTTCTTCTGTTTTTGCAGATTCCCTAAATCTGTTCTTTGTACTCATCATTTCCTCCTCTTTTTCATCAGAGTTACTCTTGTCCTCTTCACCTTGTACTTCCTCTTTGGTCTTAGCATTAATTGGGTTTTCATTTATTCTCTCTACCTTGGATGTTAATAATACATGCTTGGGTGCAACAGAGTCATCTTGTTCTTTCTCTGTTTTATCACCAAGAAAAGGCAAAAGCTCCTCCACAGTCTTCTCTAAGTCTGCCGATTCCTTACCAACCATTTTAAGCAATTCCACTTCATCTTGCTTTTTCTTCTCACTATCTGTCTGTCCCAAAAGTTCCTCACCAAGTTTTCCAGTCTCTGGCACTTTTTCCTTCATTTTTAATTCCTTATCTAGACCCAACATTTCTTTCTTGCTAAATTCTCCTAACTCTTCTTTAATAAATTTAGGCAATGTGCTTTCTTCATCTTTTACTGGAAGATCAATCTTATGTAAATCTTTCAATTTATCACTCCCAAGAGAGCTCTTTTGCTTCTCAAAATCTTTTGTCACAAAATCTGGAATAATCTCCTTATAATCATCTCCAATAGTATGCTCTTTGGGCATTGATTCTTCTTTCTTTTTGTCAGGCTTTGTTTCCCACATTTTCTTGAGACTTTCAAAGATTTCTTGAGCTTTCTCCTTTCTTCTGTTACCCCAGGTATCATCCTTGTGCAAAGCAATGCGTGGTAAGAATGGTACAGCATGTTCTTCTTCCCTGTAAAATGAAGTAAGCAGATCAAAGTTTCATAAATGCATTTTGTCATAACAGGAATCAGCCATTTCACTGCACAAAATAAAAAACAATCTGATACAACAAGTAAATTCCACAAATAAAATATAAATAAGCAAATAAACAAATATTATAGAAACATTACTTAAAGTAATATTTATATCATACCCATCAGTGTCATTCTTGGTGAGAGTGGACATCCATGTATTTATGGCTTCAATATGTTTGTTGAATTTGCTTTCCTTAGCCAACTGCAAGCCTTTGGGGCCATATCTTCTGACTAGCTTTTTGTTGAGTTTGTCTATATCCTCTCCAGCTTTCTTGAAAAGTTTTTCCAAATGTGCTTTGTGATGCTTGAACTTTGGGTGTTTATCTATATTAAGAAGTGAACTATAATCATAATAAAATGGGCTAAATATTAAATGAAGTTTATTTGAAACAGCTGAAGTGAGAAAAAAATTGGTGGACAATGTGAAAACATTCATATGACCAGAAGACTGCCTGTATTTCTACAGGCTTATAGCCAGAGTGATTTTCCAGGGAGCACTGTCATAGCAAGTATCAGTCAGCTGGGGAGTCTGGTAGCCCCCAGTTGTATCCAAACTGCTTTGAACTACACATAGTCATTGCTGGGCCTTCCAAGAGGGGGTCCTGTCCCCTAGGCCACCCCCTGACTAAGCTATGGGCATGCACTTCTATTCAAGCTGCAGGCCTCTTTTCCTTTCCTGTGCAATTTGATTATGCAATATATCATTTATGGGAAGATACCTTAATAAATTATCACCGAAAAACCACATTTTCTTCATGAGGTGGATCATTAAAAACATGTCAATGCATCCTGCCTGTCTAATTAATTTTAATGAAAGACTCAGTGACAATAAACATCCACTGAGAAAAATCGAACAATCCAAACACCTGTGTACTATGACATGTGTCCACTGTCTTATTTCACATGCAAACAAGTGCCTTACAGAAGCACTAATAGATATATCATATTCGCAGGAATGCAGTTAACTGGGAATAAAATTCCCATAAATCGCTACTCATCATAAACCAAAGTCATGTGATATGCAAATGCTGAAGATATTGTTTTGTATTGAGCTCCGAAAAATTTGAGACATTATTATCAACCAATGATGCGTGCTATTTTGAGTTATTGAAGTTATGATATCATATTATAGGAAGCTTAATACATGATGGTAATGATATTGATCTCGGTGAGATATCATCAGTTTGGTGTAATTTTATCAAAAAAAACGTATTATGTTCAATTCTAGTAAGGATGTCGACGAATACACCCAAAAAGAGGAGCAAGCAAAGCGATTCCTACCAAATTGTTTGTCAAGTTTTTCTTTCATATCTTTAATTTTTCCGCCTTCGCCTTTTTTGAAGGAATCCTCTACTCCTTCAGAAACACCTTTGATAACATCCCATAAAAAGTTCCCAGCTACTATGCCTGTGAAGAAAAAAAGGTAAAAGTGAGTTAGCATTTTCAACACAAAATGAAAGCGGTAATGATGGGTGAACGAGTTTTCAAAAAGGCCTATCGTGTGATGGAATGTGATATTGCTATGTGATTAGAAGACGAAAAAGAAGCACTAAGTAAATACATGGTAAAGTCATATATCCAATATGTAGTATCCATACCATAACTGGCTGACAGTATCACCAGCACGAGAGTTATCTTCATGTTTAATGTAAACTGTACGATTCTCCTTAGTCCGTACACAACGACAACTTGTATTATTGACGGAAAGTGACTCGATCATGCAGAACATATTACGTCATGCATAAGTACAGAAAAATATGCTCGTATTATCTACTTTAGCCAATCAAAGACAAGCATGACCTCATTTCCGTAAGCTATAAATCCTTTAGTTGTAGAGAAGGTTGGACCTGTTGCAGCGAGATATTGAAAGTAGGAAATAAAAAACATGCTCTCAAGTCTGGGATAAATATTCCCCTTGGCTCTAACATGCCAGAAAGCTCTTACGATCCCCTTCTTATGCTGTAGGCCAGAAAGATAGTAGGAACTCTATCAAATAAGAAAAACAAGACGAACAAACGATACAATGTGCTCGGCAATCTGTGAGGTAAAACTAAAAACATTGCGCTATGTTTAGATAAATAATCCATGAAGACATAGAGTTTTCCAACACTGATAATCATAAGTATTTCTACGAATTTCGCTTGATGGACACAATTTACTAAAACTTTGTGCAATCAACTCCCTGGTCTCTTTCTTTGTGGACGTTGGAAGTAACCAAACGATAGAGTCGGTTTGGCTTTACTAACCTCGAAACCTTGTTTTAGCCTGGAATGCTGCGTACTGGAACACTCCCTTACTGACGAAAATGCAAGATCGACTGATGGGATACTCCGGGATAGCAGATATAGAAACGTGAATTTTTGTGGAATTAAGCCTCACGTTCTTTTATAAGAATGTTTTCATCACTTCAAAACTGAAACTCTCGTAAGACTTACTCAGCAAGAATATTCGAGTATGTGTAACACCACACTGTTACATAGGCAGATATGCACTACACAATAATAACACTAAGATACAAAGATTTTCATATGAAATCTATGCAAATAAAACAAAGGAGATGATGGGCTTGCGTGGAAATTTGAATTTCAAGTATGCATCAAATTATTAACTTTCTTTTTACGTCTCAAAAATCCAGTACTGAGCTTTCTTAACTGTTAAAAAAAGCTGAGTACTGTTTTCTTATTAATCACTTTCCTTTAGAAATATGTGTGTACGCATTTCTTTATCTTGATAATCTAAACTTGTACTTCGTAGGTTCATGTGATTCTTAGAAAGTAAAGGAGCAGATAATTTTCTTAGACAGCTAAGGGGGCTATAGCATTCTTTCCCAATCTTAGCCCCTCAGCTTTACAGCCATTGTAGTTTTCAACATATAGAAGGCATTTATAGGAGCTTACACTTATTATGGTAAAACATCTAGAAACCTTAAGATTCATTGCAATGAGCACTAAGGTATTGGTAAACGCGGTCCTATGTTTGCTCCCCCAGCCCATCATCTGTATGGAACCTTGCCAAGCAAACTGACCAGATAACGAGTTGCAATCCAGCGTTGTAGACTGACTGCTAAGTTTAGCTTCTGCCACACCCAGGGCCTATGAAACAGCGGTCTTGACCGCAAATAGTCGTTTTAAAAATTCAAATACTGGTTAAATTGCAACAAGCAGGCTGTTTTCCTTTCTTGTATGTTGGAAGTTCCCATATATAGACAGTTACACATATTGCGCGTTTGTTTGCGTTTGCAAACCCCTGAAAAGACAACTTCCCTGTGTATCTCCGATAACGCTTTTAGGTAGTGTGATTGTTAGGCAGCTTGCGAGTTGCTTGATCCAGCAGTTCTATCGTCTTTGCAAACCCGGTGGCACGTGTTCATCGTCATAATGGACTGGGAGTTTTCCTAGTGGTCGGGCGGCAGCTAACTATATTGAAAGGTGCTTCATTCCAACCGATCATAAGATCATCCCTTCTTTTTGAGTTAAAGGACAGGGCTAGCTTCGTACCTAGATTTCTGGAGCTATTCTCAGTCATTTGATTCTATATTTTATTTTGATTTTATACTTTCATCTAGGAAATCCTTTTGTATTTTTTTATTTTAGTAAACATTAGCTTTGCGTTGATTAATCATACTGTAAAATAGGTGGAGGGCCCCTTGAAAAGCAGCATTTGCTGAAGGGTTATCCTCCTAAAATGAAATGATCCCCACAAGCAAAGTTCGCTGAACAAGATTTTGGCTGTAAGTACAACTGGAAAAGCCCATCCAAGTGTGTCAAGTACACCATTGAAAACTCTTAGCATCTCCTCTTTGTTAATAGGTTATCTGCTGAGAGATTTGATTTGAAGTCCATTTGAAGAGGGTCAGTTGATTTGTCCCAAATAACTCTTAAGATTTTAGATGTACTTTGCTGTTCTTTATTTGCCAATTGTTTCATGTTGCTGTAACATTCATGAAGAGTAACTCCCCTGCTCCGTGATATCTGTTGCTTCAGATTTGAATTCCTTCAGTTCTTCAGTTGAATCACCCACAAACTAGAGGTCGTAGACGAAAGTACCTTGCAGCAATGCCTTACATTTTAAGGGTACCAATTCATGTAGCTCGAGATGTACTCGTTCATTGTCACTCCTAGAATGCAAGGACTTGTTCCAGATCCAAAAAAGACTCTTTTCAACCGGTATTCAACAATGTAATTGTTCCTTACCTTATGGTTATCATACCAGATAATCCCCTGAGTATCACGGTCTTGTTCGCTGATTCGAATCTGTGAGAATGCCTGTTTGCATCGCCTATGATACATAATCTCTTCATCCGATTGCCAAGAAGTATATTGAACAATACAGGCTGCAAGGTTGGCCCATTTTCCAGACAGTCGGTCAAGTCTAGTAGCTGAGAAGTTTGGTTGAACGAGCAGTCAAATACAATTCTCAGTATGGTAGATTCTCCTTCAGAACAGGTAACAGCTTGATGTGGGATAGAGTGTACCTGTTCGCCTGATTACTTTCTTGGGATTTGTTCCAGTTTTCCTTCTTGAATGTGTTCTTCTATTACCTGGTTATAGCCATTCAGCTTCTAGTGTTCTATAGCCTTCTTGTTGTTATTCGCAGTCATGCTGTTGCTAGCTCCTTGTTGCATGGCAGTTCAGGGTGACCAAGCTTCTATGGTAGTCTTGTCTCTAAATATACACTTTCTGTCTTTGTTAAATCTTGAAAACATTCCTCTTGAAAATGCATCACTGCTTCAGGAGGGCCCACCAGACCTAAGGCCTGGTGCACTCTTGTCGCAATTCGCGTAACAATCTGGGACATTGGGGATAAGACTTTTTATATCAAACTTTTTCAATTTGACGAGGACATCGAAGATATCGAAGATAGCTTATGAAAACATGCTCACACTTGCTGTAAAACACATAAGAAGCAGGATACCGGGCGACTTTACTCATTCTTACGACATGTGTAAACCAGGCTAGGGGTTGCGAGCGTCGCTTAAGCCATGGTCAGATTTTCAACACCACATTTACTGGATCTACTTTCAGTACCTAAATGTGAAGTGAAAATAAGAATATCATTGCTTTGGAGTCATAAGTTCCCTTCTTCTTCGTGCCCACTTACAACTTTGAACCAATCAGATGCAGTATTTTCGGGTAGAACAGCCAGTAATGTTATAAGAATTTCATATTTCAAAAAATGGAGGAGCGACTGTAGTCCATGCTTTGTCGTGCTTTTTATGGCGGGAGCCACGCTGAACAACTTGTTCAGCTCAACTTCTTGCTCTCTACCAATCAGAAGTTCGCACTTACATCTTAGTTTTGGCGCGAGCCACGGTGGGCAACTTTAGAATTTGAATTGTTACTCCTCCACCAATCACAAGTTCAAATGAAGTACCTATGGTTTTGGCGCGAGCCACGGTGGCATATTCAAAACTAAACAATCATGAACATTGATCAGTGATCGTGAATTAAGAAACCACGGACTGACTGGAATAAATCTTAAAACGAGGCCGACTGCAATATGGCTTCATTCTATTCAGTGATACTATCATAAAATGGCTGCTCACTGTAACTCGATTTTTTAAGAAAAATTTCTGCAGCACTGTGCCACTGCTGAAAACCATCTGAGATCGAGAATCTTCAACTTAAGTGGTTTCTGTTTACACGTTTTTCGTTTTTTTATAAGAAAAACACTTTTTCCTGAAGCTCAATTTTCTTAACTTTTCAAGACTTTGAGGCTGAGATTTTCTTAAGATATTCTTAACTTTTGCAGGAATAAACTGGCTGAAACAGGCTACTCTGTATTTGTTGGGCCACCATAAGTCTCGACCTTTGTACGAGAGCTTGCAAAAATGAGCCAATATCAATTTCTGGCATGTAAAGAAGATGAACTGTGATTTTCTTAGCATTTTCTTGAACTTGAGCATTGTGATTTTCTTAGGATTTTCTTAAGATTTTGGCCATGTGAGCCTCATTTTCTTATAAACTTTTTCTTATAAAAAAACGTGTATACATGATGATTGACTTCATATTCACACCACAGTTGGCCTGGTCTAGTAGTGTGTCATGTCTTAATGCTGCAGTTCCCACAGTGTTAAAAATGTTAAGATTAGAAAATCGTACACCTCTTAAGTATGTGTCAAGATTCTATTCTATCTGATATTTTCCTCCGTACTAATGCCAACTCATTTTTAGCAAAACTGTTCATCCTTCTAATGTTTGATTTGCAAAACCCTTCATTGTTGACAATCTTAAACATGTCTTTGGTATTGCTAGCAGTTATTACCTCGCCCTAGTTTTATCCAAGTGAGCTGGTACTTAAGCAATACCTTGATTTTCATAAACAAAATGCATCAAGAACTTCTGGGAGTAACTATATCTTCAAGCAGCTTTTCTGGATGTCTGCATCTTGTTATAGTATCTGATATATTTTCTTAGCATTTTTGTATGGTCAGTAATACACCCAGTGCAAAAAGCTACTTCCTTTGATAACATCTTCACAAAGGATTTAAGTTGTATGAAGAATCTGCTGACTTATGTAGAGTATAGGACTTTGGTTTTGCAATGTATTTGATTCTTGTGATTCACTTGAGGTGTACGGCTTGATCATACAATTATGCTCTAATAGTATTTCTTTTACCTTTATTATTTGACTTTGTAAAATTAGTTTACTACTTTCTTAACCATTGTTGGTATCAACTTCAAGTATACTCCCAGTGCTGAAGTATGTTTAATTTCTTTGTGCTAACACATATAGTGCTATGTTTTCAAATTCAATTTTTGGAAGGTTGCATTTGTTAGGATTATTTATCTTCAGAGGATTTAGAAGTAGTGCCTCACTGCAACTCAGGTTCCAATGGTACAATCTATATATCATGCTAAATTGGCTCTTGCACCTTTATAATATACGGGTATTCATCAGTACCTATTAACTTCTTATCTATAAGAACTACGGCAGATGTTAACTTCATAATTGATTATAATACAACTTCTATTGTAGTGGTTGGCAATGAAAACTGGTCCACTTATTTAAGATACCGTACAGGCATTAAGCTCTATTGCCATTCATCTTTTCAATCTGAATATCCAGTTATTAAAAGCAACATTGAGCTGATGATCAAAAAAGCTTGATAAATGCATCGATATGTTTGTCAGATGTTGCATATTGTTGTGTAATGCAGAGAGGGGGAGAATTAGGGGTTATTGCTGAGGGAAAATTAACTGCAATAAACTTCCAGATCTCATAATTTCTATTCATGTTATCACTCTTTAGCATTCTTTAATTGCAGATTAGATCCTAATTTCCAATTGCTTTTTGAAAAGGATACCGGCTCTGTATCCTGCATGTTCAGAGCACCATCTTACCAATACAGACAATGGAAGGATATCCTTAAAAACTACAAGTCTCTCATTTTGCATCAACGTATTTTGCTCCAAGATAAATCAATATGTTTATTATTATTGTTTATTCAAATGTCTCATGGCATTGATGTTATTTGCCGGATAATTGCTGGATATCAGGCCAAGTCCCTTGGCTTTAGGTATCCAGTACCTTTCTTATAATCTTGGCAGTTCCTAACAGGCATGCTTTTTGTAAAAGTTCTATGCTGCATTCTATTTCAATCTTCTTCAAACACCTCTCAAAGTTCTTTCCAATCGTTCCCAGAGCTCCAATAATTAATGGTACAATTGTAACCTCTTTTACATTCCACATCCTCATGATCTCTCGCTTTAAGTCTTGATATACCTCAATCTTTTCCTTTTCTTTCCTGTCAATTCTTGTATCAAAGGGGCAAGCTATGTCAATCAGCAAACATGATCGATCCTTTTTATTTTCCAAGACAATATCTGGTCGGTTATGCTCAAGTCTATAATCTGTCTGTATTGGGAAATCCCATAATAATCTAAAGTCATTTGTCACAATTGCACTGTCTATTTCATGATTGTACAATCTATCTCCATGGTCCAAACCTAGTTTCTGACATAACTTCCAGTGGACAATCTGAGCTACTTTGTCATGTCTCCAGCCTTTATATTGTGCCTGTGCTAGCTGTTGACACTCGGATACTATATGTGCAATCGTTTCCTCCGCTTTCCCACATAATCTACAATCTTATGATACATTTTCCTTTTAAATGACGCTCTTTATGTAATTTGTTCCTACTGCTTGCTCTTGTGCTGCAAATATAGTACTCTCTGTTTCTTTCTTTAATCCTGAATATCTTAACCAATTCCAGCTCTTTTCCTTATGCACTAATTCTTTTGTAGCATTGACTGTTTGCCCATGCAGCGCTTTACCTATCCATCCATTCTTATGTTGTTCATTAATCTGGCGCTTCCACACTTTAGGATCTTTGATTTCATTGTTTTTCAAAATTCCTTCTTTTTCAACTGATCTCATTATTTCGTAGTCGTTGTTCATAATATACCAGCATAGGCTGTTCTCCTCTCTTCGTACGGTATCCTCAACTCCAATTAAACCCCTGCCACCTTCTTGCCGTGCTAAATACAATCTGTTTACATTGCTTTTAGGGTGGAATGCTCCATACATGGTTAACTTCTTTCTCGTTTTTCTATCAAGTTGTTGTAGTTCATTTAACGTCCAATTTATCAAACCAGCACCATACCTCAGCAGCGATACAGCCCACGTATTTATTGCAATGATTATGTTTCTACCATTCAGTCTGGATTTAAGAACCTTTTTCAGTCTTCGCAAGTATTCCTTTTGCACAAGTGCTTTCATATTATGATTCATAATCTCATCTATCTCTAGCATACCAAGATACTTATATCCTTCTTCTCCAACACTGTTAATTGTTTCACCATTTGGCAGTTGTACACCATTACTGTTCACAACCTTCCCTCTTTTCATTACAACACTTCCACATTTTTGAACTCCAAACTTCATACCTATATCTTCACTGAGGACACATACAGTTCTTACCAATGAATCAATTTCCATTTCATCTTTTGCAAATAACTTTAAATCATCCATAAAAAGGAGGTGATTTACTTTTACTTGACCTCTTCCAAATTGATATCCTACCCTACATTTTCTCAGTACAATTGACATTGGCAAAAGACAAATGACAAACAATAATGGGGACAAGCAGTCTCCCTGAAAGATTCCTCTCTGAATATTTACTTGTCCTAATTCTTCTTTCCCTGCTACCAATATCGTTTTCCAATTAGACATACTTCTTACTAATAGTTCGGTAAGGTTCTCTGCAGCTCCAATCATTTTCAGACATTCTATTATCCATGAGTGTGGTACCATATCGTACGCTTTACGATAGTCAATCCATGCAGATCTTAGCAAGACTTGGGTTGTTGATAATCTAGATAACATCGTCACAAGTTATGTAAGGAAGTGGCTTGAACTGCCCATAAGTGCTACTATTAGTTCTCTCGTCTTAAACAAGTCTAGATACGGTATCAACCTTGTCCTCCCATCTACTAAATTCATCGAATGTCAGACTGTTATACGCAATGCATTAAAATCTTCTCCAAACCTGGATATCAAGAATCTTTGGGCTGAGACTAGTTATGGTACAAATCTTCAATACGACCAATTTCAAAATACTAAGCAAGTTCTTAAGTCTATTCAACATGACCATGAAGAGCGAATAAACAACACCCTTCTATCCCAAGGTTTAGTTATTTCGTATATTATCAAGAATTCATGCCAGAATTTAAAAGGCTTATGGTCAAGTGTCCAGCAAAACTTGCCTAGGAACATTTTCAATTTTTCTGTAAAGTATCTTAATAATACTCTTCCTACTCGCAAAAATCTCTGTAGGTGGGCACTTTCTCAGTCGTCTGGTTGCTCCTTTTGTCTCCAGTCAGAAACTTTACAACATGTTGTATCCAGCTGCAAGTCATATCTAGATGAGGGTAGATACACTTGGAGACATAATTCTGTTCTTCTTTTTCTCGCAAGCACATTCTCATCACTTAACAAATGTACTGTATATGCTGATCTACCTTCCTTCCTATCTCCATGTTTGATTACGGGGGATTCTTTTCGTCCCGACCTTCTTCTTCTTACAGATAATAAGATACTTTACATCCTTGAGCTTACTGTCGGTTTTGAAACGAATATGCAGATCAATAGCGATCGTAAAACTGCCAAATATAGTTCACTGATAAATGACCTTTCTCCTTCATATAGCAAAGTTGTGTTCGTCAATCTCTCTATGGGTGCAATTGGGGTTATGGGTTCTTCCTGCAATTCTCTTCTATCCTTACTACATGAGCTACATTTTGATAAGACTATCACAAAAAGAATTATAATGAAAGCCATGAACATCTCTATTCGATCCAGCTATTACATTTTCTGTCGTCGAAACAAGCCTTGGACTAACCCAGAACTTTTAACTATTTAATATCCCTATTCCTTATTCGTTTACTTCTACTGTTTTTGTTTCATTTTATGTTTTATGCTATGCTCTCTACAAGCAAGCCAATTCTACACTGCCATTTACTTGAGAGGTGTATTATTGTATTTAATTAACGATATATTCAATGAGAAGTTTAAAAAAAAAAAAAAAAAAAAAAAAAAAAAATTATTAGGAATTTTTGGGAAATCCTGCAAATCTTTTATTGAAATGTGCAATGATCTTGGTATTGAAAAACAGCACTTAAACTATATACTAAGCAAAATTACAGCCATCATCATTCGTTCCACCTATTATATTTTCTGCATGAGAAACAAATCCTGGACTAACCCTGATCTTCTAACGTACTAAGAATTATAGTTACATCTAACTTCACTGTGTATGAACTTGTATTCCTAAGTGCATTTTTTTGTTTTTTTTTGTGTTGTATGATTTTGTTGACTATGTGTGTAACCTTGTCTGCCAGATACAAATTACCTATACTTAGAGAGATTTGTATTTGTATTAGTAATTTGAATATATACATGAGAAGTTTCAAAAAAAAAAAAAAATTATTATTATAATTAGAATCAAGCTGATGTATGTTGCTCAGGTCAAGGCCATCTACATCTGTAATATTTCATAGTACTATGTTATATTAAAAAACTAATGATAATGACAATTTTAAAATAAGATCCTCTTCTACTGTCATTCCATATAAAAAATACAAGTATATATCAACTTGGAAAGTAACTGACTACACCCAAAGTCTATGCAACTGTCAGATTTTAGGCTAGATCCACCCCTGAGGCTTCCAATGGCAGATTCTGTCAAACTTATGCTAACTTGAGTTTGCAAGAAGCCCTCTTTCGGCTGCTTGAGAGGTCGATATCTGCCTTCCAACGAGCATCCACCCCAGCGTAGAGAATTCATCGTCATGATCTGTATCTGGATTAGCTCTCAAAACTGATTGCTCAGTTGAACTTGATCGTATCCTCTTGGTAGTCTGCTTCACCGAGTATAATATGCACTGGAGGGTTCTGATCCAATGTTTCCTAATCGCAAATATCCAGCCTTCTGAGTCCGAAGGATTTTCACTGTAGGTCTGTAATGCTAGGCGCACACACGAGAGAATTTTGCTAAGCAAAATGTCATTCGTGGGACTTGGCTAAGGTAATTTCCTCTCGTGTGCAGAGGTCTTTTTGTACGCAATTTGTCATTCGTGACGGAAAGTAGAATTTCTAACGTGTTTGATATTTTTGTCATTCATGGCACTTTGCTTACTGTGTGCGGGAACGAAAGTATTTTTCCTTACGATGCAACAGTACAGCGCATGCGGCAATCAACAGCAGCACGTTTATAATCAACAGCATCTCCCTTCTTTTTTAATGTAGGGGGCAACTCCCAATTGAATATTTTCAGTCAGATTTTCTTTACCCCACCGAAGGAAATAAGTAAACCAAGCCTGCATTCATGCTTAAATATTGGATACGTTTTTAAACTGCCCTGCATTCAAAAATTATTTTGCTACCCCCACCCAGCACAGCTTATTTTTTCTGTTACCCCACCATTTGCTCTTCAGTCCCTACCCCGTTCATAAATAATAACCACTCCCTTAAAATAATTGATTTCCTTGGCTTGGTTATACCCTTCAATGGCGAATGTGAGACCCAAAATATCCTCTCTTGGTGTCCCTTTTATGTGCCCCAGAAGATACTAGACATTACTAAAGTTAGAAGTGTTGGAACAATCAACTTCCATCCGTAAATTGGTTCCAGAATCATAGCCAGTCGTTGTAGTCTCCGTAAAATGGTGGTGATAGTCCATTTGAATAGATGACATATCCTTTGCCTCCTTTTCTAATTGTATTTTATTCTCCATCTTCAATCTCCTTTTTCTTCCATTAACCTTTCCTTTGTCGTCTTTTCGTTGATAAGTCGTTGCTAGTCGATCTCCTTTTGTACTGGTCTCTTGTGCTCTTCTTTCTCTGCCTCCAGAATCTTGTATTTAATTCTCTTCTTAACGCTTCGAAAGTCTACAATGTGTGAATTTTTTACTTTTGACCAAGATCCTACCAAAATAACATGAATTACGTACAGGAAGGGTTAGGTGGTTGTTAGTAGTTTGCCGAATTGACTCGTGTTGTGATGATTGCGTGGAGGACAACAGAAGAGGAACGACCAGATGTGTTATGACAGGAGTGACGTATGGTGATGTCCAAGGTGTGCGATTCGGGAAAGCGAATGAATGAAAGAAGAAAAGTTTGCATTGACTAAGAAATGGCCTAAGTGTACAATGTTTACGTTCACTACTGGCTCGCAACTTTCAGCTTGGAGAACCAATATTTCAGGCACTTGAATCTTTCCCTTGACCCTGAAGAATCACCATGTTGTTCCAAATCTATTCTTATGACATGCCCTCGTCTTTTTGTTCACTTTGGCCCAGAGTGATAAATCAGGAAGTGAATACCCAGGTGTAAATTCTCTGATAACTGCTATACTATATTGTAAGCCATTATTACGTTCGGCATACTTTCTCCCTATCATTTGTTATATTCTAGACTACTACATGTTTTCCAAACTTAGCTATTACGTCACATTAAGGCCAGAACGTTCTGCACTATGTACAATGACGTTGTCTACTTATAGTTCGAATCATATGGAATTTAAAGAATGTTCTTCGTCACATTATTTTTTACTTCACTTCCCTTCATGCTTCATGATCGCATTGTGCTCTTTTTCACGACACCTAGCATATTTCCAAGTTCGAATAGAGTGACATTATTCCCTATCGGACTGTCCTAATTTCTGGAGGGATGTGTGTAAATTTAGCTTGCCGACATGATTCTGTCACAAATATGCATGTGGATCAGCATCAAGATTTTGCTGAAGTAACATTTATTATCGATTTGGCGACTGAGCCTTCTCCATTCGTGTGCTGCACCGGCATCATTCCCAATATAGGGACCGCCCTGGCCACCTCTACATAGGGTGGGCTGTAGGGGTGGGAAAACCCCTCAAAAATCGCATACTAGTATATTGCAAGCAAAAACCCCTCTTACTAATTTTAAAGTACTGCTAACATTGTTGTGTTTGAGGCTATGAGAGTATGTCTTTCTCTGAATGATGGGGTTTATCGTTGAAGGACTGGTCACCACAGTGGTTCTGGGAGCTTGAAATCTAGAATTTTCGCTGTAGGAGCCTCCAAGGACCCCCCATTTGCTTGGGTTTTCAATCCTCACATTTCTTACATGCATTCTTACTTACATTTTGTTCCTCAATGTTGGGCTAAAATCAGAGTTTCTGTTGCACACATTGCTGTCTTATAGCACGAAAAAGCAGGAACATTCTTTAGTATACTGAAAGCTTTTTTCGTCTGACACTCGTCAGAGTATGAAACGTCGGATAACGACCGGAAGGTAATTACTGTCTTATTAATGATCACTCTTGTACATGAAAATAAGGGCAGAGGTGCCGTGGTCGGGGGGAGCTAGGGTCCCCTGTTGGGGTTTTTGGCTGGAGTTGTTGCATTTTTCAAATATTTTAGAGCAATTCTAAAATACTAGTTCGATAGAAAAATAGTCAACAATATTTCTTAGAAAATTTTTCTGCTTGGGTCCCTAAGACTGGAGGCTCACGACGCCTACGAATAAAGGTATTAATGCATGCAGCATAAGTTACTTACTTAGCGACTTGAAACCTGACATCCCTCACGAAAATATTCTAGCGCTTGTTTATAACACAATAGTGTAGTTGAGTTAGGTCTTTTAATTGCTGAGAGAAACAAGAGAGAGTAGGCCTATTCGCAGAAAATGAAAACTCTTTGGCTGTACGTTGTTTGTTCCTGTGTGCTACAACAAATCAATGCAGGTAATGCAGGTTCGTTGTAATAATGTAGTTAACAAAAATGAAGGGGAAACAGTTTTCGATTATTTTTATCTTTTTTGTGTACAACGTGACGTTGAAGGTGATGTCATGAAAATACAATTGCTTTGTGAGCTAATAGTGTTAAGAAAAGTATTTGCAATGATTTGACAACTGAATACATGATTTTGGCTTGAAGGTTTAGAACCTCTGTAGCCTTCGCAGGTGTTCACACTGGAACGTGCCCTTATTTAATATAGGCTACAGTTATTGCACTTTCGAAATTCCTAACTGATACCTCTAAGGACTGAGGGCTGAATGGAAGACTGTTATCGATGGTGAGAATAACTGCGAACTTGCTGATCAACTGGAGGATAATTAATTTTTTTTTCAAAATTATAGAACTGGCCAATCTAATGAAGGCACTGGGGGCATTGCGATAAACTTGCAACAGACATAGCTTATTATTTATCCAAACTCAAAGATACTGTTCATTGCTTGCATTGCTAATAGCCAGCAGTGAACGCAAGCCTTTTTGATAATCCGTCTCTCGAAATATGTTTAAAGTCAGTGTGGCTTTGGTACGATGTACACTTTTTCGTTCTCCTTTTCCGCAAATGTGGTCGCATCTTCCACTGACGGGATATTTCTGGGGTTTCAACAATTTACAAACACTTTGGAGTCCTTTTGAGATTTAGCATGGTCATGGAAGAGTGCTTCTTTTTCGATATATAAATTCAATCCCTTTAAAATACACAATGCTCCTGAGGACTATTGCTTAAAACAATGAATTTCTTTTCTCCATGGATTTAAAGATATCTCCATACATGTTCAGTGATGCCAAATATCTTGTTATGAGGCATTTACAACGAGGACGTTCTTACATACTGATTTGTTTTTTGATCAGTACTCATGCCTGATCAGACTCTGATCCCTAATGATGAGAAAAATTGCTTTTGAAACTTCTTTTGAAACTTCTTAATTTGAGGGTAGGAATTTTCACATGAGGCAGCTCCGCGTGTATTCCCCCTTGTTCACGCTTTACAGAGCACCTTTCACTGTGTGTATAAAGGAAATGCAATGTAAGGATTGTACATGAAGCTTGTCAATAACTCTATTTCTAAGGGGGTCATCAAGTCACTTTTTTGGAAGTCCAAAAGGCCCTTACCTCCCAGGCCACCCCCTGTCTACGTTTTTTAGAGAGAGGGATAAGATCAAATCTGTAAGCAATAGATTTGGAACACAGCTAATTAATCATTTGAGGAAGGTGGGATGTTCGATAGTTCACAAGTTATTTTGTCATTGAACAACACTATTTGTCACGACTCAAAGCTAGTTTTTATTTACAGTAGATGATGGGAAGCGCAGCTTCTGTATAATTTTGAAGATAAGTACGACGACAAGAAAAGATAACATGTAGTTTTTATTTATGCTCAATAGGCCTAATATTAATTTTAAAGTCACAGAAGCTGGTATGTTTCCCTGTTCACTTCACAGAGTTCACTTGCGTTTGTTGAACGCCGCCAAGGAGACGCAATATACAAAACATAGATGTTGTGTAATACAGCTAGTTTAGTTCATAGGTTTTTGTCAAAATGTTTGGATGGATTTTATATAAAACTAACACCTTGGAAACTAGGCCGAAGACAGAGTGACTCGCGAAAGCACTCGTATCTACATTCGTATTCTACGTTTTCATTTTTACATTTCACAGTTGTGCTACGCAATTTATACATGACATCTGTCCTGAAGAAGTAGAAATAAGGATAAATTGTGGAGAATTTCAAGAGAAAGTTATCTGCTGCAATTAACTACGGGAAGGAGGGGAATTACCCATAATTTCGGTAAAATATAGATGGGTGTGAGGAGCTGTGGCGTAAAGCACGGTATGGCGTAACGCACGGTAAGCATAAAACTGAAGGTCCTAAAAGATTGGGCTCCGAAAGGGCCCCGCGAACTTTTGCGAGAAGCAAGTTCCTGAATGAAAGGATATTTTTTGCATTCGATTCAAAGCGTCATTAAAACGAGAGCACGGCTGAGGTTTTATTCCATCGTAATCAGCATGCAATGCAACGTGATCAAATATCAAATGTTGGATTTGCCACTTGCTACTGCATGGGAATCCAAAATGGAGGTACATTTATCAAGAGGATCATTCTAGAAGCCACTATTTCCTTCATTAAATCTTCAAAACGATTTACCTACAATCATGGTGTAACAACAGCCGAACCATTATTATTATCTTCCTTCTTTCTGCTTCTCTCTCTTTGTTTCTATTCCAGAGTGAGATCCATGTAAAAAATGCCGATTTTCTCTGACTTGTATTGTCATTATTTCTTTCTCAGCGTTTTCGGATAACATGGAATGCTTTACTTTTATTTTGATATTGATATAGATGATTAACTCAACTATATTCTGCCATACATCCAGACAGTATTAATGTTAAATTGAATCTCCAAGATGATGCATAAAGGTCTGTTCAAACGATTTCGTCTCTTCATCCTTCATTGATCCATGTCCTCCAACTCGCGGGGTCCCTCAGGGCTCCATCTTAGTCCCCATTTTGTTATTGCTGTTTTCCAATGACTTTGTAGACTATCTCCGTCATAGTAATGGCGTACAGTTTGCTGATGATACAGTGATATTCCTGTCAATTAAGTCCATGGATGAAATAGGGTCTAACCGAAACGAAGATCTCGCCTCAACAGCTATGCACCTTTCTTGCAACGATCTAGTACTTAACCTGAAGAAAGGTAAAACTGAGTGCATGCTGCTTGGCACTTCAGAACACATAGCAACTGCTACATATATATATAAATAAATAAATATAAATATATCAGTTTCAATGTAAAAGCATTAAAAGTTCCATAAAATCATAACTCCGAATTTCACGCTCATGTGATCATCAGATGGCGGCATAGGGAGGGCGTGAAGTTAATAAATGTTACGTGGGGTCCCTTGGGACTTCTTTGTAGTTTTTGAGGCTGAATTTGGAAGCGTGGCGACAGGTGGAGACAAGTTCAGATCTTTTGCTTAAAAGGTACTCTTTGATGTAATAATGTGGAATTTCTCTGTCAAGCATAAGTTGCACGTCTTACTTCCATTCTGGTGTGGCCTAGCCCGATCTATTATTTCCCAAGATAGGATGGGTGTAGCACCTTTCATCTTAAGATTCCAATCGTACTTGGAAAGCTCGGTGGAATTTGCTTTTTGTTGGTTTTTAAAGGTGTTCCTATGTTGGTACCATCTGCTTTTGAATGAATTTTCTGTCAGCCCGATATATCGTACTCCTTCCTCTAATTCCGATGTTTTGACGTTACAAGAGTAGATGATGTGTTTTGCCAAGCAATTACTGTTTAGGGGGTATGTTTCCCTGTTCCAGCAATTACAGTTTGGTTCATTAGAGCGGTGCTGATCGGAAAGGATAGTTTTATTGTGGGCGGCAATGATGTTGGACAGCAGTAGCTGACTTTGACGTTGTTCCTATCGAATGTTTTGTGGAGTCTGTGTGCCCTGGGGAAGTGATTGTCAAGTAGGTTGAGGAACTTCCTTGCAGTGTTAATTCTGACGTTCAGGCTGTATGGAGGGTTGAACCAAATTATGTTTCATGATCTTCGTTGCTTTTGCTGTTGTTGAATATGTTGAGCTCTGCTGTAAACTATGTTTTCTTTGTAACCACTGTTGGTTAATGCGTCGTTATACTATGGTGTCGCCTGGTCGAAGACCTCTTTGTTTGACGAAGATCTGCTAATTCTTTCCGAAATCATGCCCAGGATGCGTCTAATTATATTTGGGGGATGATTAGAGTTCACATTGATGTATATAGTTTGGCTGTTACATATAAATATAAATATAAATATATATATATATATTTATATATATACATATACACACACACACACACACACACACACACACACACACACACACACACACACACACACACACACACACACACACACACACACACACACACACACACACACACACACACACACACACACACACACACACACACACACACACACACACACAATATATATATATATATATAAAATATATATAAAATTATATATATAAATATAAAAATTCTTATAATTCTTATTCTATTTTATTCTTATTCTTATTCTTATTAATTCTTATTTATATATATAAAATTCTTAAGAATCTTCATAAAAACAATAACATCGTTATTCTTAAACCTGATAAAGGTAATGGGGTAGTTGTTTTAAATAGGTCAGATTATCTAGAAGGTATTCTTAACATAATAAATGATAAGCATAAATTTAAAGAGCTTGATAGCGATCCCACCATTATTAGAGAAGGTAAGTTGCAACGTTTCCTTCGAGAACTTAAAAAGAATGGAAAAATTGATAAAGATATATATAGCACTATTTACCCATCAGGCTCTCAGCCGGCGCGCATTTATGGATTACCTAAAATGCATAAGATTCGGTCGTCTAATGGAGTGCCACCTCTTAGACCTATTGTTTCTTCTGTCAATACATTCAACTATCAGTTAGCTAAATATCTATGTAATCTTCTACAGCCTCATTTGCCAAGTACATATTCTATTTCTGACACCTTTTCTTTCGTCGAAGAACTTAAAACGGTTAATTTTTCCAACAAATTTATGGTCTCATTTGACGTGGTAAGTTTGTTTACTAACATTCCACTTAAAGAGTGTATTGATCTTGCTGTCTCCTATATTGCAGAAGGAAATCCTAATCTCAAACTTTCCAAAGCTGATCTTGTTAAACTTTTCTCATTTGCTACGTCACAGACTAACTTCCTCTTTAATGGTAAACTGTATGATCAGGTAGATGGTGTTGCTATGGGCTCTCCTCTTGCACCTGTCCTGGCTAATCTTTTTCTAGGACATCATGAAAATATATGGCTTAACAAATATCAAGGTCCTTCTCTTCAATTCTACCGACGATATGTTGATGACACCTTTTGCCTTTTCAATAATGAACAAGATGCCTTAGTATTCTTTGATTTTCTTAACTCTCAACATCCCAATATAAAGTTCACCATGGAGAAAGAAAGTAATAAGATGTTGGCTTTTCTTGATGTTTGTATCAGTAATAAGGATCCTTGTAATCTTTTAACGTCAGTCTATCGTAAAAACACTTTTACTGGACTTCTTACTAATTTCTATAGCTTTACCTCTTATTCTTATAAAATTGGTCTTATCCGCACCTTAGTTGACAGAGCTTACAAAATTAATAACACTCTTGCTAAATTCAATGATGATGTTAAAAAACTCTTCGATATATTCAAAAAGAATCAATACCCTGAAGGCTTAATAAGTAGAGTAGTCCATTCTTATCTTGATAATGTTCATACTTCTAATAATTCTAAATCAGCTACTGATACTTCTACCATTTATTTTAAGTTGCCATTCCTTAAGCTTTCTAATTTTACCCAGCGTAAGGTACGTATGCTTGCTAAAAAGTATTGCAATAATCTTAATATTAAATTAGCTTTTTCTTCTTTTAAAATTAAAAACTTGCTTGCAGTTAAGGATCGTGTGAACAAATCGCTTCGCTCGTGTATAGTATATAAATTTACTTGTGCGGGATGTAATTCCGTTTATATTGGCGAAACATCTCGTCATTTATCTACACGAGTGCGTGAGCATTTGTTCACCGATAAGAATTCGCATATTTTTAAGCATTTAAAGACTTCAATTCCTTGTAAAAATCTTTGCAGTGAAAATTGCTTCAAGGTACTAGATTCAGCAAGCAATTATCATAACTTAAAAATTAAGGAAGCACTCCACATCATGTGGGAAAGGCCTAACTTAAATAAACAACTGCAACATTATAGTATTTCATTGAGCTTTTAGCTTTCGTTGTTTAACCGCCACATTCTTTTTTCGTTTCTTTCATTCCTCTGTTCGATTAATATATTCGATTGATAGTGTATAGTTCTTATTTGTTGTAGCGTTAACTTAGTCATTTCAACTGATGATGGTTTGAGTAACAAGCCGAAACATGTCTTGGAAATTTAAAAAGATTGTCGATTTTCTTCGTGTACTATCTGATATATATATATATATATATATATATATATATATATATATATATATATATATATATATATATATATATATATATATATATATATATTTTGCCAAAATTTCTCAATATTATAAAATCAGATAGTACACGAAGAAAATCGACAATCTTTTTAAATTTCCAAGACATGTTTCGGCTTGGTACTCAAACCATCATCAGTTGAAATGACTAAGTTAACGTTACAACAAATAAGAACTATACACTATCAATCGAATATATTAATCGAGCAGAGGAATGAAAGAAACGAAAAAAGGTTTTATCTACACGAGTGCGTGAGCATTTGTTCACCGATAAGAATTCGCATATTTTTAAGTATTTAAAGACTTCAACTCCGTGTAAAGATCTTTGCAGTGAAAATTGCTTCAAGGTACTAGATTCAGCGAGCAATTATCATAACTTAAAAATTAAGGAAGCACTCCACATCATGTGGGAAAGACCTAACTTAAATAAACAACTGCAACATTATAATATTTCATTGAGCTTTTAGCTTTCGTTGTTTAACCGCCACATTCTTTTTTCGTTTCTTTCATTCCTCTGCTCGATTAATATATTCGATTGATAGTGTATAGTTCTTATTTGTTGTAACGTTAACTTAGTCATTTCAACTGATGATGGTTTGAGTACCAAGCCGAAACATGTCTTGGAAATTTAAAAAGATTGTCGATTTTCTTCGTGTACTATCTGATTTTATATGTATATATATATATATATATATATATATATTGTGTGTGTGTGTGTGTGTGTGTGTGTGTGTGTGTGTGTGTGTGTGTGTGTGTGTGTGTGTGTGTGTGTGTGTGTGTGTGTGTGTGTGTGTGTGTGTGTGTGTGTGTGTGTGTGTGTATGTATATATATAAATATATATATATATATATTTATATTTATATTTATATCTAACAGCCAAACTATATACATCAATGTGAACTCTAATCATCCCCCAAATATATATATATATATATATATATATATATATATATATATATATATATATATATATATATATATATATATATATATATATATATATATATATATATATATATATATATATATATATATATATATATATATATATATATATATATATATATATATATATGCAAAGCTCAGAAGAAATTATTAAATATAAGCAATCTGCTTCTTTCCGACTAGTGTTGTCTGTTCACGCAGACTCTTCTGGCTCAACTACTAAGTCTAAGGTGGTTTGTAAATTCAGTTCTATCGATCTTTAGTAATGTTTCTTGATTTTACGTTCGGTTTTTAAGTATCTCCAGGTTAAGTTTTCTTCTGACTTTACTTATTTGTCTAATTGCTATTGGAATCTTTGATTTGAATTTCCTTCCAATGTTTGTTCCTTTAGCTATATGCTTTGCAGTATTGCTGTATAGTCTATAATTTGACTTAGTGCCTGGTTCACACCGTACTTGCCCTTGGGTAGCTTTAACGTCCATTTCAAGTTTGTCAACTTTTGTCCAGATTCGTCAGTTGCGGATTTGTCACCATTTTCTTTCATGTTAATCTCCATTTCAAACTCATTCATATATTCGTGCTCCTAATGTCTAATTTCTTGTGATATCTGGCTGTATGTGGAGTCAAGGGCCTGTTTTTCATTGAAACTATTTATATATATAAAGGGTAAGTATTATCAAGTTCCAAGGTTTGTAAAGAGTGCTCAATACTAGCGTAGAGCGATGTGTTATAGATGTGATGTGATATATATATATATATATATATATATATATATATATATAGATACAGATATATATCTTGCTTAGATTAGATCATATAGCTGATCAAAAGTGCTTAACATAAGAAGCTTCTAATATTGATATTAGAATAAAACGAGAGAGACTAATTTATGCGACTCTGAGTTTCATGATAAACAATCATCAGGTATAACCTTTAGAATTGCAATCGCTAAAGAAGTAGAATAGAATTAATTTATCGAATGTGACGTGCTAATTTTACAGTATTTAACTAAATGCTTATTCTGGTGCCTACACTTACTAACAAGTTCAGATTTACTATTTAATAGATTCGGATCACCTAAATTATTAATAACGAATAGGTTTTCTGTCAGGCATAACTTACAATAATTTATTCTAGGTTTATTATCTATATGTTTCAATATACTCCTTTCAATCATCGGGGATTTCCTTCATTCTTCAATTTCCAAATATATTTTGATAATTTTGTGCTCTATATTTGCTGTACTTAAAGTCTCTACAATGATTGGCATATCGTTGTTTAAAAGTTCCATTTGCGAGACCAATATATCGCATTTCTCCATCATTATTATTACCGTCAGCTTTAATCTTTGCTTCGTATACAACGCCGGGAGTAAGACATTTGTTATCCAATGGGCAGTTTTCTTCCATTCTGCAGTTGCAACCGTAATTTAACTTTGTTTTTGGATTCAATATTTCTCTATTATGAGCTGCTATTATGGAGATGATGTTTCTCATGCAGCTGTAGCTAACTTTAATGGTATTTTTATTTTAAAATTTTTGCAAATTTGTGGCCTTTAGGGAAGTGTCTCTTTATCAGTTGAAGAAATATTTTGCCAACATTTGTTTTTACATTCGCTGAATATGGTGGATTGAGCCAAATAATCTTTCTTTTCCTTTTCTTTAAATTGTCCTTTGAGCACTCAAAGGACAATTTAAAGACAAGGAAAAGAAAGATTATTTGGTTCAATCCACCGTATTCAGCGAATCAGCATGTTTGTATGTATGTATGTATGTATGTATGTATGTATGTATGTATGTATGTATGTATGTATGTATGTATGTATGTATGTATGTATGTATGTATGTATGTATGTATGTATGTATGTATGTATGTATGTATGTATGTATGTATGTATGTATGTATGTATGTATGTATGTATGTATGTATGTATGTATGTATGTATGTATGTATGTATGTATGTATGTATGTATGTATGTATGTATGTATGTATGTATGTATGTATGTATGTATGTATGTATGTATGTATGTATGTATGTATGTATGTATGTATGTATGTATGTATGTATGTATGTATGTATGTATGTATGTGTGTATGTATGTATATGTATGTATATATATAGATGTATATAGATCTAAAGAAACTCCCGATGCAAGGTCGACTAGTAGATAATAAAAGTGCAGATAATTTAATGTCAGAGAATATTTTTCGGAATTGCAAGCTCACGGATCAATTGATTTATTTTTGGTACGAGGCAAGACATAAGGTTCTTCCGTGTTACTACACATTGTCCTTATGGTATCCAAATCAGCCATCTACTTGTGCCCTCGATGGATACCATATCGAAAGCACTGCACACGTCTTAAATGGGTGCCAGAAATTGAAGAACACTTATTCAAAGAGACACGACCGCGTTGTGGAAAAAATAGGGAATGATGTCAAATCGAATAAGAATACAGTCTTTATTAACAAAACAGTTAGAGCAGCGATGCAAGAATTAGGAATGGAATTTGAAGATAACGACGAAGAACTACTGAACCTGAAGCCAGATATTATGATAAAAGAAGAAAATAGGATGATCATTCTGGATATAGCTTGTGCATATGATCTTTATCTGGCAGACCTTTATGAAATGAAATTAAACAAATACCGAGATTTACAAAGATACATTACAGAAAAATTTATATCATGCAAGGTTGATGCAGTAATTATTGGATCTCTTGGCACAGTGCACACAAATGCACTGAAAGTTCTAATGGACACTGGAATGTCTAAAACAAAAGCGAAAGGACTACTGAAGTGGAGCTCCACATCATGTATTATCGGATCACGGCAAATTTGGAACATCAGATGCAAGCTGGTTAAGGAAAATTGAAAATGAAACTGAACAGTAGAACAGATAATCCTGAATTTAGTAGAGCAGAACAGAAAAGACGTGCTAGTTTTAATTGAAAGGCTTTGTTCCATTTGGACACATTTAACGAACAGCGTACTCTAGAGCTTTCAAAGTTTAATAAATATAACACTATGTATGTATGTGTGTATGTATGTATATGTATGTATATATTTCACAAACATATACAGAATTACATCCCGCACGAGTAAACTTATAGGCAGCACAAGAACAGAAGTGATCTCGGTATACAGTCTCTTTTACTATAATCAGGCTTTTGATCTTGAAGAAAGAAATTATAATTTGATTTTAAGTCTGCTGCAATATCTTTTGATTGGCTTAATAATTTTGCGCTGGTCAAAATTGGAAAAAGGAAGACTTTGGTAACATAAAGTAGAGATTATCATGTTTATCAAATAGTACAGAAGTACTATTGTTATCAAAAATATGTTCTTTCTATCAAATGTTCAGGAAATTGATTCCCTTTGAGTATACAGTATGCTTGAGTTTGTTAACATCATTGTTCAATGAATGAAGAGAATTATTGAATTTGTGTGCTCTATCCACTGGATTTTAGATAACCCCAACTTTTTAGGGAAAAATGTAAAATTAATACGCAATCGTGTAAAAATCGTTTCGCGATAAACGAAAATCAATATTTGTAATATATGGTATTCATTTCCTTCAGATTCCTTTGGTGATTTCACTGTAAAGCCACCTGACATTCTCAAAGTAGGAATTGGCAAAGAAGCTACATTTATTTGGCAGTACAATAACCCCGGTTCACAGTTAGTTTTAGAGAAGTGGTGTAAATTGGACCCAGTGCAAAAGCAATGCACTTCAAACATTTTGATGATAAAGAATGCCACAGACTTAATTCCAGTGGTTCAGAAAACAAATATAGAGTATGCACAAAGGACAACTGGCCTAGCACCATTGGCCATGAAAATAAGAGACATTAGGCTTTCAGACGAGGGCACGTTTGAATTTTCAGCCAATTTTCAAAATGGGCTGATATATTTTGACAGAGCGCAATTAATGGTACTGGGTAAGTGAGATTGCTATCATAATGTTTTACTTTTTAGTCTTAAATTACATTTCAGCATTATGTTTGTGCAATACTTCTGGGTAAATATATTAATATTCATTCTACCATGAGATAAATATGAACAGTTTATTGGCACTGCAGAAGTTCATTTTTGCAAGAAAATGTGGAAGCAGTTTTGGACTTTCTGAAAGTACAGTTTTTGTCAGGGAATTACCAGAGTATGAAGTAACAAATAACAACTAAAATGGGACTGGGAATATCAAATAACAACTAAAATGGGACTGGAAATATATAACTAGGTGCTTTTAGCATGACCAAGGACTACTTTTAGTATTCTCAAATTTGTTAATAGGTTACATTTTGTGGTGCCAAAAAATAGAATGTGTCCCATTTTCATAAAGTTGCTTAGGTCAAAAACCGATTCCTTGGATACTCATAAAGTACCCTGGCACATTATCTGGTGTGGCCCATGCTGAGGCCAAGAAGCATTTAAAATTGACTCTTTTATGAAACTGATTGTTGTTTTGTTTCTGAACTGTTATTTTCTATCATTTTTATTATTCTGAATTGTGTTTCTAAGTTTAGGAGTTTGTAGGAATGCTGTATTTATAATCGATTATGTAGGAAATAGACAGTTTGGTCTGTAAAATGTCCCCTCTACCTACAGCAAAAAGTATGAAAGTGGCCCTATTAGCCCCCAATCTGTGTCTTATACACACTGTTGTAAGGCCACAAGGCCAGCGGCAGATAAAACAGGACACACCGAATCTAAGTAGAGAAAAATTCTCGACGAGAGAAAAATCAGTAAATCCAAACTTCATGAAAGTCAAGTAGAGTTTTTATACATTCTCACAGAGTAAAACGTTGTCATTTTTGTGTGAGCGATAAATAGATCACTTGATATATTTTTCGTGTGCACTAATACAGTATCTAGGGCTGGTTCTCGTCAGACGAAAATGCCTGTATAATATTCAGTCCATATATACACCATAGTCTCTATGAAAAAGGTTTTGACAGCCATTTTAATCATTGAGAGTCATATGTGCTATTATTATTTCATGCATTCAATTTGTATTTCTTTCAGTCTTATTTGCTGCTTATAGCATTCTGACTTTTTTTGAATTGGCACCAGCATTTTGTTAGCAAACATTTATTTTCAAGCATCGTCAAGACAGAGTTGTTGCCGAGGCCCAAAAAAGAAAAGAGTTTGAATGATGCATGATTTATACTAAAATTGCTATACTCTTTAAACACACTAAAAATAGATACATCTGAAAATGTTTCGACTGTTCAGTCCTCGTCAGTTGATGCCAACTTAAGTTGTCAAATTCAAGTTGGCAGCAATTGACGAGGAACTAACAGTCGAAACATGTTTTTATGTACCTACGTTTAGTGTGTTTAAAGAGTATTGCCTTTTTTAGTATAAATCATGAATTATTTTCAAGCACCATCTAGTATTAATCTGTAATAGTGTTGTCTACGTAAATACCCTTCTTGACATTCAAACCAGTTTCAACCTTCAATCTCTATGTATGAATTGGTTTTGTTATCTTATAAAAATGTCTCAAAGTCATCAGCGCCTGCCCTGGAGGCAGCAAGGGGAGGTAGTCCCTCCCATCGTCCAGGGGGTAGAAGGGGTAAGCAGTGCTCTCTAACATAGGACAATTTGCATATGTTTGGTCAAGTTCTTTCTGTTGAAGAGAATCTGAAGGCTATAATCTACCCCTGTAGAAGCACGTACCTATACAAACAATATTTTACGTCCTCCCTGATTTTCCCCTAAGGATTCAAGCAAAATTTACAAGCGTATTTTAGTAGAAGATTTCTAAGTTATGCCTTCAGAGAAAACCTCTTCCCTCCTGCTCTAGGCACGTGCAAACGTCCGTGCCTTCAATGGAAACATTTCCCTCTTGCTCTAGACAAGTGCAAGCGCCCCTGGTCAACGTTTAATGTAAGCTTATATTTTGCACTACTCTGTGAGTTTGCAACCAAGTAGTGATCATGACTGGAGAGAATTATGCTGTGTGCTGAGCTGTTATATACAGGTTGAAGCCCTATACTCTACTTGCAATCATTCGTTCCTTTATGTATTATTTCATCCTACAATTGCTGTTGATGTTTTAACAAAATGTTGGGTGGATTTGCTTTGTCTGTTAGTACATTTCTAAGAGTAAGTCTGAGTTTTACTTTTGCACCTGTTTGCTATAAATTGATTAATGATAATACTAGTATCTTTTTTTTTAAACTGTTGATTCTATTCAATTAAACTACAATTACAAATCTCACTATTACAAGGTAATTTGTAATTGGCTAGCCTGAACTATTTAACAATGAAAAGGATAAATAACAAGCATAGTATAGAAACTACAAGCAAATAAAATGAAATAAAATCAGGACTGGTCCAAGGTTTGTTCCTTCTGCAAAAAATAAAATAGGTGGAACGGATGATTATTGCAGAGGTTTTCCTGATCATGAAAAGCAGGTGGTTTTTATTTATTTCTAAATCATTGCACATATCAATAAAAGAATCAGCAGAACAATCGAATATACCAAGACAACTAACAGACAGATTAACAAATTTAACAAGAGAAAATTGAGAGCTCAATGTTTGAAGAAGCTGATGGTACTTCTCTTTTTTCCTACGAGCATTGATATCTAAATTTGTTTCAAACCCCACTGTCAATTCGAGTACAAAGAGTTTTCGATCCTCGGTGACAAGAAGAAGATCGGGACGGAGCGTATCGCCAGTAATTATACAAGGAGAGCGAAAGCCCGGTAGGTCAACATGTAAGGTAGAACCAACAATTGACTGTAAGGAGTTGGCAATAAACTGCAATGCTGAATTGTGCCGCCATGTAAAACGGACTTCATCAAGGTAAGTTTTGCAGCCTGCAACAACATGTAGCAAACTGTCAGGAAGAAAGCAGAAGGAACAACCAGAAGTTTGACTAAGATTCCATCTAAAAAGATTTACACGGTTTGCGAGAGAGTTCTTTAAATACTGTACAGTGAAATTAAAGATGTTACGTGGCATGTTGCTTTGAACAGTGGACCAGACAGAGTTTGCCATTTTAAGGGAGTTATCAAGAATAATATCAATAATAGTAATTAAAATAATGTATAGGGGCTATTATGTAACAGGTACGTAGGCCTGAGTAAAATTGGTTTGCTTTTTAGTATGTAATTAAGGGGGGAAGGCCATAGGGCCTATAACAATGCCCCGACAAGGGAAAAGAAAAGGGAGAAAGATTAAGTAGATAAAGAGATAAGATCACGTTTGCTGATCTTAGATTTGAAAGATGATAAGTTGTAGGGTTCGAGGAAAGTAGAGGAAGGCGGTGGTGTTCTATAGTTGAGAAGTTCTAGGAATGAAAAATGATTTGTGAGCTAGAGTTCGTGGATTAGGTAGCGTAACTTGGAAAGGGTGTGATTGGGTAGACATAACCACTATGGAATATAACTGACAACAACTTGCTCTAAAAACTAGTACGCATGCCTACTGATACATATGAGTGTCCGCTGACATATAGACAGTTAGAGCGATTATACCCAACATGCTCTGTAAATTCCAGGTAGTTTTCCTAAAATCTTTGTTCAACTTTTCATTTTTAGTGAAACCAGTTATTATCCTGAAATCTATTACAAGTAGAGTTGTCACAGAGGGCCTGAAACTTCGATTTGAGTGCGGTGTTGGCACTGGTAATCCAAAGCCATTTACAATTGAATGGTGGCATAACAATGTTATGCTTAGTTCAGTTAAAAGCAACTTTGAAGCACCATTGATATTGAACCCAACGCTGAGAAAAGACAAAGGTACCTATAGATGCATTGCAAGAAATGATGCTGGACAGGACAGTTATGACATTAGTCTTGACGTCCAATGTAAGTATTATGTTAGCTTTTTCTACACTCATTCTTGTATTGCAAATGCTAATAGAAGAGGGACATGTCCTCGTGAAAAGTTTAATTCCAGGCACAGTGCAGCTGAGGGCTGGGGGCTCAGATTTCACTGTAGATTTTGCTTGAATGTACACCTAAACACAATATTCAGTCAATTTTTAATCTGAGAGATACCTTTTTGGTCATTCTAAGTGGAAAAAATTAGACAATTTTCTCCCGCCTTGGATCCACACATAGTGTGTCCTACTATGCAAATTAGCACTATTATCAGTCCCCTAGATATGGTAATTATTTGACACTGGTCAACTTATAACTTAAAATTGAAAATACCTCAATGTGTTAGTTTTAATGCCTTTTGGAGAAGAGTTAAATTAGAGTTAAGCACTTTAAAGAACTTTTTAGAATGTTTTTATTACTTTCATTTTTATTGAAAGAATAAGTCAAGGGTACAATTTGAAGCAGCAATGCAGATGTAAATATGCTTCTTGAAAAACCCCTGATGGTATCTTGATAAAAAACTAGAGAGGTCTTTTAATAGGCTTTTAAAGCTCTTTTTAAGTGACAAAAGTAGGCTAAAAAAGATCCATAAATTTCAATTATGTTTTTAGTTAACATTTTTCAGACTTTGTTTTATTCCATACGTGAATTCTGTCCTAGGTCGCGTCGATAATAAGTCCTGAACAAAGTGTTTTGCTAAATCATCACTTTTTCCTGAAAGTTTTAACGTAGCAGACATTTTTAATTACCCTCTATAAAATCCACTGAATATATTGAGTTTCCATCAATCTGGCAATTTTAACTTTTTGCATCCAGAACCCTTTTTCTATCCGTGCAAAAGTCAATAACTCCGTCGGTGACAAAGTTATGATATATAATATTTCGTAGTATAGTATGTATATAGATTAGGTCCTGTATATATATATATATATATATATATATATATATATATATATATATATATATATATATATATATATATATATATATATATATATATATATATATATATATATATATATATCACCAATCTATCTGTCTTGATCCAAACGCAGAAAAAATACATAGAAAAATAGAAACCACTTTGTATATGTAGCACTTTGTATATATATATAAATATATATATATTTATATATATATATATATATATATATATATATATATATATATATATATAATATATATATATATATATATATATATATATACATATATATATATATATATATATATATATATATATATATATATATATATATATATATATATATATATATATATATATATATATATATATATATATATATATATTCAATGAATGCATATGGAACTTTCTATTACGTGGTCGAAAGAGGTCCAACATAAGGAACTTTTAGAAGTTTACATTGTGCTAGGTTCCTTGTACAAAGACATGTACATGTATCTCAAGATCTGTTATTTTTTCGATAAGATAACGTTACTAACGACTTTACTTTCTAGACGGCCTGTTGCGTTCATTTCTACCACGCCCTCCTTTCATTTCAAAGGAGAGGCCACACGCATCTCTTTATCGATTCTGGATTTGTTAAAGTGTCTTATTTGAGGCTCTGTTGAACCAATTCTTGGAAAGAATTGTAGCACAATTATTAGTAACAGCAGTATGTATTGCGAAATAAAATTGCTGCTTTCAGTCAGTTAAGACAGAGAAAGATATTGGCGAGGATTCCTCCCGGTTACATCTACTTTAGGCCTATTGTTGAGTTAGTTTGCCGCAACTAAAATGAGCCGAACATTGCAGCAACGCTACAACTCCCTAAGTGATTCAAGTTCTCTAATTTATTCAACAGTGGAATATGAAAATAATGTAGAGATATATCACATGATTCACATTACAACTGATATATTTGGTTTGTATAAGAAGGTTATTTCTCAAAGTATTGAACATTCTATAGCCTTTTCATGACTTCGGTACTGAAGGTGTCTTAAGATTTTATTAGCAAGAATAGTTGAGTTTTAGGCAACACTACTACATACTTTACGACAAGAAATCTATACATATTAAGTAAAAGTATGATTGTTTTGCTTGAATATTGGGATTTTAAAGGTATCTGACCTATCAACTTTCATAGGCCTCAAAAATCCAGTACCTATCTTTCTTCACTTTTTGAGCAGTCGAGTACTACTTTCCTATAAGCCACTTTTTATAGAAAACAACGTGTATAATTGAGAACATTGAGAAATTTCATCAAGGAGGGAAGAGCTCTTGCAGCTTATAAAGTCATGTGAGGCACGTCAGAAGTTGTAAAACTAGTTAACGTATCTGTAATTACGTGCGAAGTGAGGTCGGAGTTTCCTAAAATACTTTATTGATACCATATCGTTACGGCGAGCTGTAATGTATAATTTGCATTACCGATGGTTTAAATAACAAAGAATTGAGTCATAATTGGGCAATTAGAAATGAAAAGGCATGAAAAGGCATTGCGCATCGCCTCCCGGAATAAAACATTTGATTTTAACACCCTTCTGTTGGAATCAAATGCTGTATCTACACACAAAAGAAACCTACAGTTACTAATGATTGAAGTCTACAAAACCATACAAAATCTTAATCCAAGTTTTATGAAGGAAATTTTTGTACAAAAGGACATGACCTATAGTCTTAGGAACAAATTGCTGATGCGAATCCCCAAAACGCAAACTTCTAGACATGGAATTGAGAGCTTGTCCTTTCTAGGATCCAAGCTCTGGAATAACCTACCTGAGGAACTTAAAAACATTAAAACCCTCCCATCATTCAAAAGGCAAATCAAAGGATGGAAAGATAACTGCAACTGCAGGTTGTGCAGAGAATTCGTAAGCCAGGTCGGGTTCATAACGTAGCTTAATTTATTGTACTTTTTTTATATCTTATATTCTTACTAATATGTATTCTAGCTTTTCTTTTTGTATAAATAAATTGTTATAATTGTATTAAGTATAGTTTTTATAAGTAGTAGGCTTTAATTAGCTTATACATTAGCTATCCACATACTTATGTACCCCTGCCTACTGTAAATAATTGAATTATTATTATTATTATTATTATTAGAAGATTCTTATATATATATTTGAACAACAGATATATAAGGAAGAGTTTACCTTAATGGTGCATAGTATTTTGCACATACATGAAACCAAAGGAGTTCAAGTTAAGTTCTATCAAGAAGTTATCTTAAAGTTACATATTATTTCGACACTACGTGGAACAAAATGAGCTAAATTTAAGTCCTATAACGGATATCATTACAGGTACCACTGTTAACAAAGGATGATGATGGTACATGTTGGATACAATTACGTAGAATTATAGGGATTCAAATTCTCGCTGAGTCGAACGATAAGTAGTGAGTCAGCCCTTATGTTTGGGGTGCCTAAAGCAAAAGCTACCCGAAAAATTTATGACGTTCTGTTACACGAGCCAATCAGAGGACAGTGCACTGACCTGTTATCCGACGGGGGCTAGCACGCATGTCATATATGTTGCCTTGGGTATATACCAGTGATGTGCCTATGGGGGGCGTGGAGGAGCGTGACGTCCCTAATTTCTGTGAAATTTTATAATAAGTTGGTGATGCAATTCAACATTTCAAAATGCATTCATTTATTCTTTGGTCATAGTTTGTCAATGTCAATTGACTTGCTGTTACTGGCAACTGTCATCATTGTTTCCTTGTGTTCTGGAAATAAAGTTGGTCAAAACTCAAATAGTTGTTCACTTTTTCCGGACGCCACCCCAACCGTCATTGTTTCGGTACATTGCTGCTCTACGCCAAAACATGAGTCAAAAAGGTTTGCTAGAAAGGTTTTCTGTTTTGCCCCACCCCTACATCTGGAGGTCCACGACAACTCTGGACACCTAACATTGTCCCCAAATTCGGGTAGAGTGGTTTTTATGGTACACTGGATCGTCTTGACAGCATTACTACTTCCAGAGCCGTTTCCAGAGAATTTCGTTAGGGGGGGGGGGGGTTCTTGTCAGTCTGACTTGAGTGAAAGTCGGAAACACGCGCGTGGACCAACACGAAAAGATTTTGCCAACTTTCGTAACACTTCTTATCGGTTTTGTGGCTGAACCTTGTCCAAGGGGATGCCACACCGGCATCACCCCAATGTAAGGGCAACTCTGGCTCTGGCCAACTCTTGGATGCACGAAGTAGCACGCACCAGGTAATCTCTTGTTCAATTTCCACTTCCGTTTAGAAGACACTTGGGGGCCATCCAGAAAGTACGTACGGTTAGAAGGCCGGTGGGTGGGTAAAGCCAAAAGCGTACTCACGCGTACAGGGTGGGAGGGTTGGTAAATCTCAAAGCGTACGTACGATGCAACCATGTCAAAAAGTGAGAACTTGATGCATATTTCCCTCATTTTGTGAAAAATTGTTGCTAAAAATGGGCAACGTTTTTCAAGAAATAGCAGAGAAAGTTTCGTATATTCGTTCGTATTGAGTTGGGTGGGTGGATTAAATCAAAAGCGTACTCGTGCTTACAGGATGGGTGGGTTGGTCAGAAATGCGATGATTTTTTAGTGTACTTACTTTATGGATGACCCCCTGACTGTTTCACAGTTGACCTGTTACATTTGAGGCACACAGTGCGTACCTGAGTATGTTATTACGCATGGTATTACGTAATAACGTCGAGGGAGATTTTCTTGTTCCTTTTTGTAAAGACAACAAGCTCTTGAAATAGAATTCTTTGCATTGTTAGGAAATAGTTCTCTGTGTCGCATGGTTATAAGACAATAGTGTTCTCGAGTCAGAGCGCTTAATTGCGGAGGGAAGCAAGAGATAGGAGGCTTACTCGCAGAAAATGAAAACCCTTTGGCTGTACGTTGTTTGTTCCTGTGTCCTACAACAAATTAATACAGGTAAGGCGAATTTGTTGAGATGATGTAGTTGACAACGATGAAGGGAAGTAATTTTCAGTTAGGTTTAACTTTTGCTGTTCTTTTTGCTAATAGCGTGGCGTTGAAGCTGATGAAAAATAGAATTACTTCGTGACCTAATATTGTTATGAAAAGTACGTGCAATATCTTGACAACTGACTACATGGTTTTGGTTTGAAGGTTTAGAACCTCTGTAGCCTTGGCAGGTGTTCGCATTGGAGCTTGCCCTAACTTTCTTAATATACAGTTATTGTACTGTCGAAATTCCTAACTGGTAACTTTAATTTAGGATTGAATAGAAAACTGTTATCGACCGTAATGATAAACTGCGTACTTGCTGGTCAACATTCAGCAAGCATTGGAACTTTGCTCATACTTTTATTTACTGCTATTCACTGGAGAGAAGTCCGTTCTGTGAACAGTACACGCAAATTCTCTTGAAGATTTTTATCTCCAAATCTATTTAAAGTCAGTGTGGTTTTGGCAGCGTGCACTTTTCGCCCCGTTTTCCGCCGATGTGGCCGCCTCTTCCAATGACAAGATATTTCTTGTATTGCCCTCAAAGGCTGGTCAACAACATGCTGCAATAGTTTACAAACACGGTAGAGTCCTTTATGAGATTTAGTTTGGTCATGGAAGAGTGCCTTTCCTTCGATATAAGAATACAATGCCTTTAAAATACACAATGTTCACGAGGATTAATTCTCATAACAATAAAGTTCTTGTCTCTATGGATTTAAAGGTATCTCTATGCATGTCCAGAAATGTCCAAATATCATGTTATGAAGCATTTAAATTGACGACAGTCTAACTTACTGATTTGTTTTTTAATCTGCACTCATACCTGATCAGAGCCTGATGCCTAGTAATGAGAAAAATTTTGTTTATAAATCATCGTGTTCTTTAATAGGTATTACAGACATTATGAAGTATCCTTTTCTAACGTACTCTCCCACGCAATTAGGTCATTACTTCATTTCCTCTAGCAGAGGCCCACTTACGCATGATTCGCAACATGACCAATAGAGACTCAATGCTTACAATTGTAAACAAACTAGATCATTAGCCGGCATACGCCTTGTAATTAGCAAGACAAGAAAAGTACCTTGATTTTACTACAGGGTAATAATCTCCGTGAAAATGCCATAAGAAACGAAATAAGATATTGAATGGTCGCAGGATAACCGCAAGACCATTATAGATAATATTCCGTTACTTTGAACTAATATCTAATTTTATCATATCAGGTCCTGTGTATTTCGAAACTCGCTTACATATAAATCTTTAGCACCCTTTGAAACTCCTTAGTAATTCATATCTCTAGGACTGTTCGAAGGTATTGTTTTCAGTTTTCAATACGCTTTGGAATTTGCTGTCTTGTTATCTAATTTGCTCGCAGTTCACATCATTATGTGTTTATTGCCAACGTAACTTTTTTGAGAAACACATTTATCTGCTGTTCTTTGCCCTTTCCTGTACCAGAATCCCACCTAGCTACCCTTTCAAAACACGCGTTTTAGTTCTTTCGAGATTATGAACCAACTGCAAATACCGTCCTGGAATGTTTCCTCCTAGATTAAGCCCCCCTTGAGTAAGCCTCGTTGCTAGAACTTTAAATGCTAATAAGCCCCCATCGTATGAGCTCCAACCACGGAGGATGACAAAGAAATTTTTATTGACTGATACATATATTTGGGCGGTTCTTTAAAGATTATGGAGAAAAAAAGTTTAAAAGATGAGTTGGCTATGTGGCATGTCAGGTAATTTTGTAAGTCCCCTCTAGCAAACTGTTTTTGAATAAGACCCCGTCTAAAAATTGCAAAAAATAGATAAGCCCCCTGGGTGGCCACTTCGAAAATTTACGGTGGGCTAATTTCGGTTGTTGTTCAGCGGGTAAAGAATAGCCAGCTATTAGGACAGAGTACCCAGGGACAACAGGCTTCCGTTCCTTACCCACTTGCCTCATCTTTTCACGTATCAACTCCTTATTGCGATCACGTCTTGATATGCATTAGTCACATGTTCTGTTGCTCTGAGTTTTATGCTAGTGACATCATTAAGTAATATATTCTTAGGTATAGTAAGTATTCTTTACTGTAACTGTTATTGGGTGTGTCATGATAAATGCCGTTTCTGTTGTTTTCAGTACACAGCGTATTATGTTAACAGCCCATTCAATGAGACGCGCGCGATCGCGTAAGGTCATCCGAATTTCCACAGCGGCATTTATGTTCATTATTTAAATATCTCGATGCAACAACAGGATAATCAACCTTGAATTTTAAATCATCCTAAAGTAGTCATCAGTAGAACCCAAGCGATGTGATCTAAAAGCGCACCTAACTCTACTACCGAAGGGGAACATCTACTTATCAAATCAGCAAAGCATTCAGCCTCCATGGCCTTCCACTATTCCACTTCTGTCACCAATTACACAGATTTCATGCGCAGTTCTTCTTGTCTATAGCTATCCAACGTAGTAATAGGAGCACGTTTATGCCTAAGCAATAGGCATATGCCTAAAGTGGATGCAACGTTATAGAATACTCATTTGATGATTCTCTATCATTCAATAATACGAACCTAAGTCATTCATTAAAAGAAATGTCATATGAATACAATACAGCTAATACACAGGTTGGATAAACTTAGCACATTGCCTGGAAAGGGTATTCAATGACACAGCATGGGAGTTCAAGGATATAATATTGCCATCTGCATAGCAAGTGATTTACAAAAGTTTGCAAAAGTTAATGCTTGAGGTTTATAAATGTGTCAACAAAGAAAATTCATCTTTTATGTGGAACATGTTCCATGAAAAAAGCAGTAGATATGATTTACGCTCTAATAACCTGCTAATGCTGCCTCAAACCAACACTATTAGATATGGAAATGACAGTTTAACCTTTCGAGGCAGTATATTATGGACCTACCTTGAGAATGAAATTAAAAGCAAAACCTCCGTCTGCTCATTTAGAAAATGTATAAAAAGCTAGAGTGGAGAGGAATGTAATTATAAAATTTCGCAATTAAAAAAAAGAACATCGCTTTTTAAAATTTCATTTTATATCGGTTTCGTGTACATTATTGTAAATAGTTGGTCTAAATTAGTTTAAACTATGGTAAAACCAACTTAAAAGAATTTTATTATTATTATTATATATTATTATTATACATTATTTCCTAAAAATTTCAAACGGTTAAATTTTCGGTCAAATATATGTCCGAAAATTCTACCGTCCGAGATTTATACTGTCCGAAAATTTAGTCACAGCTATATTATATCAGATATGGATAAATCGAGGCCCGCGAGCTACATGCACTACACTTTAAAAAATAGTTCTCCCGACTCGAGGAACGTTTCTAAGCTAATAAGTTGAACAAAGAACATTTTCCTTACAATTAGAAGATAATGAAATTACTATCTACTAGCAAATTTTACTTTAATTTGAATCCACAATGTTTTCGTAGCAGCTCTGTTAGTTTTCATTACTATTCTTAACAATCCAATATGCTATATGGTAAAGTCGGAGATTGCAAATAACCTTCATTTAAATTAGCAATATTGTCTGACAACTAAAAGCCCTTGCTTTATCTTATATTATCCTTTTTCTTCAGCCTTTGCTCAAACTGCTCCACCAATACTTCAGGTGGGTGCCACTGATTATGCTATAATCAACCAAACAATACCTCCTGGAACAACTATCCATAAATTGCTCGCAACTGATCCTGACAATGGAACGCTGACATTCTCCATCATTGGCACGACATATTACAAAAATGGTACTGAAACACCAGTGTCTGTTTCCAAAGCATCATGGGCATTGACAACGAGGCCTATCAATGCCACTAAGACCCAATGCTCAATGGCCGAAACTTACCCATTCCCAAGGAATCTCTTCTGTATGGATCCGAGTAGCAATGCAATCAAGACTACTTCAATATACAATAAAGTTACCAAAGCAGACTTCTCTCTATTTGTTGTGAATGTATTTGTCATAGACAATGGATCACCTCCTCTCAATTTAACGACTAAAGTGTATTTTCGGATTAGAGATAATTGCACTGACTCGACAAGAGAGTACACGAATCTTGTAACCGGTTGCCCTGACTCAAGGGAAATCATCAGACAGATTGGTGGTCGGAGTGAGGTAGGATTTATGTTTAATGTTCCGAATAATACAAGAATATCTCGAATGACTGTTGATTTCGGATTGTTCAGTCCATTTAAAGTGATTGAGGACGTTGTGAACTACAAATTTGAGTATTCTGTTGGAAAGAGTAGTAAATCTGCATTAGTGAAGAGACGATTGTTGGTGAATACTACCATAGATAGAAAGATGGAAATGTTTCTGTGGAAGCCAATAGAAATAATTGGTGACAAAGCAATCATTCCAGTAACACTAAGAGTACAAAGTGGAAAGAATGAATTATCAGGTGGAGGACAAGGCATAGAGTTATTCTTGTTAAACAGAAGTAGAGATTACTGTGCAAATAGCAAATGTGTTGGACTGTATGGTTTGTTGTCTAAAGCAATGGGTGCAAATGGAGGCAAACCTGAATGTACAAGACGTGATCAGTTTGTTGTTGTTGACAAATATTCACCCTGTATTGGTAAGTCTTAAAAAATTGACTACGTAACTTGCTTGTTGTGTTTTGTATTCAGGAGCCTTCAGTAGTGTTAGTAAATAAAATTGAAATAGCACAGGCTCATATAATAAGGACTTTATGATGAACTGGATATTACAGCCTCTGTTATTATTAGATCATTCATAAACAGCAATATCTGTATGGTTTCAATATACATTTCCGCTACTTATTCACTAGTACAAAAGCCGCAAGGACTGCAACTTTACTGCGTACTAAGCAATGTGCTTAGATACCATTGGTAGGGCATAATTTGCCAATGACGACGTATCAGTTATTAGTGGTCACTGATTAGTGATGAAATTGCATTCCCTTTCTGAACAATACAGCATGAAAAGCTGTTTTCCAGTAAATCGATCAGTTCCTCACACCAATCAATAAGTTGCTAGTTTCCATACATTTACAGTCCTTCAGTTACGCACTAAGTTGCTGACTGCGAATTGCTGTTGTAAGATTTCTTCATGCTGCCAATTTTGATCAGTGTGCAAGCAGATGCAAATGTGCTTATCAATAGCAAAATGTCCCCTTCACAAGATGCTATATTGGGCTCAGATGATGGTTAGTCAATGCCTAATTTAAGGACAATTTCCGATTATAGCACTACAGTTCTATAGGGGAACTTCTTAATGCTATATTCTCGAGAGTGGCTAGAATTTACATCACACCCTTGTGTGATAACACGCTGCGTCGGAAAAATGCTAAGTTACTAAAAGAAGAGACTTTGACCAAAACATGAGCTTACAAGGTAATTTTTTGTCTTGTTTGGAATTCCCTTCTCTCTGAGATTGTTGAAGAATCTCCCCTTTTAATTTCCACACCGTGAAACAGTTCTTGCTGAATTACTTTTCTCTCTAAGGGTAGGTTGCTTTTCTATTCTTTCCACTAAGTTACTCTACCGCTGCTTGTGAATGGTGGAAAGTTTCGACTTAAGCAAACTCTGAGAACTATGAAAGTAATTTTTTAAATGAGTAGGCAGCTAATTGTTGTCAGTTAAACGTCTCCCAGTTTGTTACAAATATGAATTAATCGTTCCACGTCACTAGAACGTGTTTTGGAAGCAACAATACAGGCCAAAGAAATCACATGGCAGTCAGAATTGCATTTCATCTTACTAAACAAGCTCTTAAGGAACGTGTCTTATTTCAAATAAATGCAATTCCTCTATTTCTGCAGTAGCCTTGTATCCAAAAACAAAATCTTAAAGACTCAGGGCAGGATACACCACTCTGAAACATTCTTTAGCCCTTTCGTTCATAATGCTTCCGTCCAATTTCTTATTAAATGGCGTATTCTTTTTGGAGATTTCGGTTGTGACGATATCATTGTTTAGAATAGAATAATGGAATGCTACTTCGTTTTCTGTTGTAGACTGTTTTGAATACTCTGTCGCTGTTGTCGAACTTTTCATCGTAGTTACAAGCAGTTCGTTAGAGAATCTTGTACACCCTGCTTCAAAATATGATCGGCATTGAACAAACTGGAATTAATTTTCTTCTGTCTTTTTCTTCAGATTGCTTTTCCTCAATTTTTTCACTGAGTTTGCTTTAACAAAATCAATCTCTCAGTTTCCATGATCCCCATCAGTAGAACAACACACTTAGATCTGGCACTGTTGTTGGTTTGTCTAGGTTTGATGGGCATATTTTTCTAAATGAATAAACATCGCTTCTCCATATGATATCCTCATTATTATATCCCTTTGCATCATTTTATTTCTTAGTTGCGTCAGCAATTCTATTTTGACAAGTTAGAAAAGAGACAAGAGACAAGTATAAAAATTTAAGTACTTCTCTTTCCAAACAGTAGGCTTCATGGACCATACTTTTTCATTGCATTGATTTTCCATTGTGTTCTTTTTCAGTGGATATACCAAATGCTGCTCCTGTACTTCAAAATGGAGCCTCTGATTATGCTATAGTCAATCAAACACTGCCTTCTGGAACAACTATCCATAAATTGCTCGTAACTGATCCCGAGAACGGAAAACTGACATTCTCCATCATTGGTGTGAAATATTACAAAAATGGTACTGAAACACCAGTATCTGTTTCCAAAGCATCATGGGCATTGACAACGAGGCCTATCAATGCCACTAAGACCCAATGCTCATTGGCCGAAACTTACCCATTCCCAAGGAATCTCTTCTGTATGGATCCAAGTAGCAATGCAATCAAGACTACTTCAATATACAATAAAGTGACCAAAGCAGACTTCTCTCTGCTTGTTGTGAATGTATTTGTCATAGACAATGGATCACCTCCTCTCAATTTAACGACTAAAGTGTATTTTCGGATTAAAGACAATTGCACTGATTCTACAAGAGAGTACACGAATCTTGTAACCGGTTGCTCTGAGGCAAAGGAAATCATTAGGCAAACTGGGCTACAGAATGAAGTAGGATTTATGTTTAATGTTCCGAATAATACAAGAATATCTCGAATGACTGTTGATTTCGGATTGTTCAGTCCATTTAAAGTGATTGAGGACGTTGTGAACTACAAATTTGAATATTTTGTTGGACGTATAAGTAAACCTACAGTACTAAGCAGACGATTGTTGGTGAATACTACTATTGATAGAAAGATGGAGATGTTTCTGTGGAAGCCAATAGAAATAATTGGTGACAAAGCATTCATTCCAGTAACACTAAGAGTACAAAGTGGAAAGAATGAACTATCAGGTGGAGGACAAGGCATAGAGTTGTTCTTGTTGAACAGAAGTAGAGATTACTGTGCAAATAGTAAATGTGTTGGACTGTATGGCTCGTTGTCTAAAGCAATGGGTGCAAATGGAGGCAAACCTGAATGTACAAGACGTGATCAGTTTGTGGTTGTTGACAAGTATTCATCTTGTACCGGTAAGTGCAAAATTTTGCATAATTTTGGTATTTTTCTGCTATAACTGATTAGCTAGCAATATTGGAATTTTGCATAATTATACTGAAGATGATGTTTGTATCAGCAATATGCGTATGGTAATTAAGTTGAGTTGAAAAGTTGCTAAACCGGTGAAGTGTCATGATTGGTTGGTTGGAAAGGAAATATATTAATACAGGCAGAAGTAAAAGCTAGATGAATCATACAACTTTGTAAATTTTGCAATAATATGATTATCTGGTTAGCTTAGATTATATGGAAAGGTTATTAGACTTAAAAGTGTTATGAATAATATAATTTAGTAAATTTATCGGACAAATATTATTGAGATTGATTTACGCGTAAATGCATTAAACTGATCTGCACCATACATTTCACTTTCTTATAGTTTAATTAATCTTTGTAATTTATTTTGATGTTATTGCCCGGGTCATTTTGGTCATTTCCATGAATAAAAGATTGTCTGGTGGGGTGCCCAAAGTATGATTATTCAATATAAATGATAAATTCAAACTGTGTAACGGAAAAAGGAGATGTAGATGTATGATAGGATTTAGCTTTCACATATTGTGAGAAACAATATAACGGCTGCAGTCTTGGGTATTGTTATAGTGTGACAAGTACATTATGAAACCATTTGGTGAAATACAAACTAGAAATTTAAAAGTATTATGTTTTTTATAATCAGACCACGTTGCTGCTTGTTCATCCAATGCTTTGGGCCTCTCAATATAAACTTCTGTGCAGTCAATGATGCATCGTGCATGCCTATATTTCTCATGAAACATTTTGGGCAAGTTGGAATAAACTACTTCCTTTGGCAGCCACACTATAAGAGCATTACCAAGGAGTTCTGACAACAATCTCACCCATGTTGTAAAAATACTTGAGCATGTACCTTCAGAAATACCAAATCTCTCAGCTAAATCTTCATTGAGCAAACCCAACCTCAAACGCATCAGCACCAACAAAAATTGATTTTTCCCTGTGAGCTTCAGTGACCTTTTAGTTGCAGTTCTCTTGTATTTTGTTGAGACAACATTTTTTCTTCCTCTCCAGTACACAATCTTTGGCAAACATGGCTCTATCAACAAGAACAACACATTAAAAACTCTAATGCTTTGAATGCCTGTATAAAATTTCATCTTAGCATCAGACTTTATCCTTGTCCAGGTAAAGGCTTTTGCTTCTTGTTTTGCCTGATGAATATGGTGGGCATGCTTCTGTGAAAGGTCAGCAACACTTGCCTTTAGTTGGTCCCTTTCTATTCTCAGAGATTGCACTGCACTTACCAAAGTCCCTATCAGGCAACTCTTCTTTGGACATTCCTCACACTGGGGGCCTAGTTTTTCCAATGACTCTCCTTTTCCAAGTGGGTTGTCTGTGTTAGACTCCTCACAATCCATTACATCGTTGCTTGCACCATTATCTTCCAAAGTTTCATTTTGAGAGGGCAATTTGTTGTAAGAAAGAGTTCTTCTCGCCTTTTTAAATGGCAATTCATACCCAAGGTTTAATGTTGGGTGTGGATTTTCGACTGTTGGCATCCCATCAACGAAATGTTGCGAGCAGACCATGTCGCTTTCCCCTGGCGTCCACGCTGTATTTCTCTTGGTAGTCCGCTTCATCAATCGAGTCCACTCTTTCCTTGTTTCTTGGTTCTTTAAAACACTTGGAAACTTGTGTAACCAGAAAGGTTGAACACAGGGACAATCTTGATGAGTAGTGCCTGTATGAATTTCGCATTGTTCTTTTCTCCACTTTTTCAATCTGTAATTACTGTTTGTGCAGCCAACAACAGCACAGTTTCCATTCGTCATACTTCTTCTTTTGCGATAAAAAACGTTTCTTCGTAGCCTATCAGAGCTAAGTACTTGTATAAGTTTTTAAAAAAACTGTTCCCGAGTTAATAGGCTACAAAACAATTAAAAGATAACGAAGTAAACCAAAAATATATCGACGTTCCAATTTCCAAACACAGTTAAAATCGCAGAGAACACATTTGTTGTTTCGAGCTTGGCAAGGTTTCTTTCACCCCGAGCTAGCGCCCAGTCTCCAGTTTGAAACCGAGGCCGCGGTTCATTGAAGTGGTGTATAGGATTGAAAGCTTCTAATAATGCAGTGAGTAATTAGAATGGGAGTCACGCAAGCTAATGCGGTTAATGTGATTTGGTTTCTGCTATGCCCTCAGATTAAACGACCTATCATCAGCAGTATGTTTACAAGAGGTATTGACCTGTAGGCTGTTCTTGCATTGCTTTGATAGAATAGATAATTAGACAAGTCACTCGAGTACAACTTTTAAGCCCAGTTTCCACCTAAACGAATTCGGTCGATTCGATCGAATCGATCGATTTGGTGCATGCGCAGTTCCTAAAAGTGTGGACTCCCCTTCGACCGTCGTCGATCGAATCGATCGATAGAGAAGTTCAACTGAGTTGAACTTTTCCATCGATCGATAATCCCCTGACCAATCAAATTGTAGAGAACAGCATGACAACAATAGGAAAGTATGTTAATGTGTCAAAAAAAATCATACCTAAGGAAGTGATTCAATCTGTTGTTCACAGACTACTTCAACTTAAACTTTTTCGTCTAACTACCGAAAATGTCAACTATCTCAAACCAAGTATGTGCCTACTTTAGTATTTCTTGGGGCTACTAGTGCCAATAACATCTCGTATTTTTGCGGCGTCATTCTAATTTGTACAACGTTTCGTCAACAACTTGCATTTCTTTGATCAACGAGCGGTATTCTCCTTTTTCTTTCCTTTCCCTGTACAGCAGTCTTACCCACGCTCTTTTAGATTTCATAACTTGAACATTTCGACGTCTTTCCCTACTTTGTACTAAAAGTACAATTATTATCTGCTTCTTGTTTCAATAGAAAAGTTTAACCCTGTTTGATCGATTCGGTCGAATTGATCGATTCGTTTCAGTGGAAACTGCCAGCTCTCTCGACCGATTCGATCGAATCGATCGATTCGACCGCATTCGTTTAAGTGGAAACCCGGCTTTACAGAATAGTGTCAACTTAGCTTTGAACATTAATCACTCATCGCTGATCATTAATCACTCATCGCTAATCATTCATCACTAGTGGCTGATTATTGGTTGCTTGTCGAGTTGCGTACTCTATATAAGTATTGAAACATGAATGGCTTCTTTCAGGCATTGTGACCAATCAATCAGAGCATCAATCAATCAGTCGATCAATTAATCAATCAATTAATAATAATAACTTTCAACTATCGATTGTAAGATAGTGACTTCCGGAAATAGAGCTTATAATTTTTCTCGTAATATACGAGAAGACAATGCTTTCTTTTGAATTGTGACAAACATATATCTATTCGTAAACATGCTTCTCTTAGAATTTGCATATGTGGTATATTGAGGAAAGAGAGACGTTTTCCAGAAAATAGAATCCTAGCATTGTCTTTGCCCAAGACCAATAATTTTTCATTCAACTGATATTTTCTTTTGCTCTTTTCGCAGTCTTTATTCCTAATACTGCTCCTGTACTTCAAAATGGAGCCTCTGATTATGCTATAGTCAATCAAACACTGCCTTCTGGAACAACTATCCATAAATTGCTCGTAACTGATCCCGAGAACGGAAAACTGACATTCTCCATCATTGGTGTGAAATATTACAAAAATGGTACTGAAACACCAGTATCTGTTTCCAAAGCATCATGGGCATTGACAACGAGGCCTATCAATGCCACTAAGACCCAATGCTCATTGGCCGAAACTTACCCATTCCCAAGGAATCTCTTCTGTATGGATCCAAGTAGCAATGCAATCAAGACTACTTCAATATACAATAAAGTGACCAAAGCAGACTTCTCTCTGCTTGTTGTGAATGTATTTGTCATAGACAATGGATCACCTCCTCTCAATTTAACGACTAAAGTGTATTTTCGGATTAAAGACAATTGCACTGATTCTACAAGAGAGTACACGAATCTTGTAACCGGTTGCTCTGAGGCAAAGGAAATCATTAGGCAAACTGGGCTACAGAATGAAGTAGGATTTATGTTTAATGTTCCGAATAATACAAGAATATCTCGAATGACTGTTGATTTCGGATTGTTCCGTCCATTTAAAGTGATTGAGGACGTTGTGAGTTACAAATTTGAATATTTTGTTGGACGAATAAGTAAGCCTACAGTACTGAGCAGACGGTTGTTGGTGAATACTACCATGGATAGAAAGATGGAAATGTTTCTGTGGAAGCCAATAGAAATAATTGGTGACAAAGCATTCATTCCAGTAACACTAAGAGTACAAAGTGGAAAGAATGAATTATCAGGTGGAGGACAAGGCATAGAGTTATTCTTGTTAAACAGAAGTAGAGATTACTGTGCAAATAGTAAATGTGTTGGACTGTATGGTTTGTTGTCTAAAGCAATGGGTGCAAATGGAGGCAAACCTGAATGTACAAGACGTGATCAGTTTGTGGTTGTTGACAAGTATTCATCCTGTACCGGTAAGTGCAAAATTTTGCATAAGTTTGTTTGTATTTTTCTGCTATAACTGATTAGCTAGCAATATTGGAATTGGCATAATGATATTGAAGATGATGTTTGTATCAGCCATTCGCATGTGGTAATGAAGTTGAGTTGAAAAGTTGCTAAACCGGTGAAGTGTCATGATTGGTTAGTTGGAAAGGAAATAGATTAATACAGGCAGAAGTGAGGGCAAGGACAATCAGTTTGTGGTTGTTGATAAGCATTCACAGTGTATGGGCGAGTGTAGAAATTGTTGTGGTAGGTGTTAATGAAAATTATATGCTGGATAATCATGTATGGTGCTTAATAACAAATGCGGAGAGGATGCTGCGATATATGTTACAAATATTGAAGTTTCTTATATATGCGGTATCTTCTTAGGTATTATATTGTGGTCTGGAAGTAGAAGCTCTATGATTATGGCTATATGCCCTGTATATTCATTTCTGAAGTAAAATTGTAAGCTATGCTATGATCCCCATTTTGATGAACACGAGTGGTAGGAACCATGAGAGCAATTATCCTATAGTTGACATTGAATTGGAAAGTTAGTTGATTGTTGTATGACAATTATGTCATTGTTGCTTGGAAAAGGTAGGATTGTATGGTTGGGCCCATGTAAGATTCCGTACGTTGGGGAGTATCTTTTAGAGAAGATACTTATTCTGAACTGTCGACATGGTGGTCTAGGGTGGTCAGTTCTTCTTATCAACGCCTTCAACTTCCCCATTGTTACCACCAGGTACCCATTTGCTGCTGGGTGGAGTTCCCATTGCAGGGAGCAATTCCAACTATTATCCGAGGGTTCGGCTCGAACCATCGAAGATCCGCTCAACAGTCAAGCGCTCTAACCACTTGGCTACTCGTCCATCTAGTATTGTATGAGAAAAAATATTCTTACTAAAAAGATGGTGCTATTTAACTCACTAATTTCCTTTTTACTCTGTAAGTAAATATAACTATTACCTTAAAAATATTGATATTGTCTGATAAATATATTGTTATTGTCTGCTATGCTTTTACCATAGCCAATGAACCACCATCTCTTAGAGTATCAAATATAGAGCTAGAGGATGCACCTGTGCAGGGCCAAACTATTGGAAAAATCATTGGAACCGACAAGGAGGAGACGACATTGATATATGGCATTCAATGGGTGCACTCTAAGGTGTTGGGTAGAAGTGCAACTGAAAGCTCAATGTTTACTGGAAGAACTTGCGCAGAAGCGTCAAAGGGTATCGCCCCGTTGAGTTATATTTGCGTCGACCCAAACACTGGTGAAATTAAAGTAACGTCCGAATTTAAGTATATTTTTGGAGAAAAATTGACTGTTAAAGTATATGCTATTGATAGCGGGATCCCCAGACAGCACACAACTCGTGTGTTCGAAATCAGCATCAAAGATCCTTGTGAGATTGCAAGTGCGCGATATAGAACCTTGTCAGCTAGCTGCATGAATGGAAGCAATATATATGTGACTGGACGAACCGTTGGAAATAATCTGACATTTACTAGTTCTCATGACAGAGTGGTTCGCATTGGCATAAACAGGACATTAGTGACATTTCCCCAAGATGCTCGATATACAGTGTTTACACTACGTCAAATGATACCAGTTGGGACGTCTCTTAGATACGGCAACCAATCCAGTGTATTGTATAACAACACGGTTTATAATTCCCAAAAAGCATCGTATATTCAGTTGCCACTCGAGCTGTCTTTTCATGGTATCGGCCAAGCAGAACTATCTGCTACATCACATATCAGCGGCTCAGCTGCTGTCAGGATAAATTTGGCAAATACTGGTATACGACTATATATGCATTCTTTTAAAGCAACATGTGGGTCCACTCCATGTGTCACAACATACCGATCCTGGGTGTATGAGGCAAATAGAATTGGACTCAGTGCTTGTAAGTCCGACCCGATATCTGTGCACCAGTATTTCAAGATATGTTTAAGTAAGTCGCAATTTTGTTCTTTCGTTGCGAATGTGTTAAATGCTTTAGTGAAAAAGTAAGTATTCTGAGAGAGCTGTTCAGTTTGTGCTGATAAAGATGTTTGCATTCTTTATAGCTGTTGATTGTGCCCACGTTTCCAAATGTTCATTTTTCTTCAATGGAAACTACACATTTCTCAAAGTGAAATTACAAACATTAATGCAGTATGTCAGTAATACAGTAGAACCCCGTATAAAAGAACCTAAATTTTTCTCAGGCAGCCTGGATAGGTTCTAAATTAATAGGCTGGTATTCTTATTTCCATCCTGTTAGATTCTAAACAAAGTTCATGTATACAGTACCTGCTTTGAACACATCAGAACTGTTTTGAGCAATAGAATTCTTGACAATTTTTGAGAACAAATTTATGTCAGAATCCTTTTTTAATTATCTTGTTCAACAATTGTTGAAAGCACCTTGAATTTTTAAGTTCAACAATATAAAACCTATTATATAAGAACCATTCCCACCTTCAGGCTCCTTTATGTTCTTAGTAGAGGGCTCAACAGATGAAAGTTCAGCTTCAAGGTTCTTATAAAAACAGGTTCTTTTATACGGGCTTCTACTGTATTCGAGAAGACTATCATATACAATATCACCGCCAAGTGTTTGAGAACTCTGATAAGGTCTGTTTCATCCCAACCTAATTGACCAATCACCATGCAAAATGTGCCTAGTCTTAGCATGTGTGGTCAGAATCCTGCATGATGATTGGTCAATTACGTTGGGAGATAACAAACCTGACAGAGCTCTCAAACTTTTGGCGGCTGTGCTATTATAATACTGTTTACCCAACAGCTAGTTTAAGGCATTTCAATTCCACTTGAAATAGAATGGTTCATATGATTTCCCCTGAGGATACTGTGACTTCTGAGAACCAGCAGTATTGTCATTTTTACTTGTAGACTTTTCCCTTGAACAAGCTTTCTTCTAGCTTTCCAAGTAGTAGGAAAATTTGAACAAATTGCTAGTAATAATAGTAGGAATTAGTTTTCCTATAATAGAAATTTTTACTCCTCGGAAATAATGCTAACAGGTAAAATAGTTTTTACTTGTATAACATGATTACGTTTGATATCATATATGTTATGTAAAATATGCTACTCGCCTTAATTTGTCAAGAACATTAAAGTTCCTTTGACCAGAGAAGAAGTCATTTTCTTGACGGAATTAATTTCCTTTTAGATCCTCCTGTATTTCACATTCAACCTAAAGATACAAAAGCTACCCTGAATTCTGCTATATTAGTTAAATGTGCCTATCAGAATTTTACAAGGGTTACATTTCAATGGATCAAAGATGGAAAGATATTCGTGCCCCCACCACAACTTCCAAGGGGTGAAGTCGATGAAGAACCATTATCATATCTGCAGAATAGACAGTGGCAGACTGAAATGTCCATGAACATGCATGCAATTGCACCAGAACAGCAGGGATACTACCATTGCATGGTAACAGATGCATTGAATCATGTTGTTAACTCGACTAAGTCATTGGTGCGCTTCAGAGGTAGCACATTATTTTCACTCTCACTTCATTTCTATATATGTTTACATTACTAGCTGTATAGGATAATGAAGCATAGCCACCAAATGTTTGAGACTTCTGATCAGGCCTGTTTTCTCCCAAACTACCATGACCAATCTGCATGCAAGGGGCCTAAATTTAGCTGTGGAACGCGTGTGTGGTGAGAATCCTGCATGATGATTGGTCAATTAATGTAGGAGAAAATACATCTGAGCATACGCTTAAGCATTTGGAGGCTATTCTGGATAATGCTAAATCGAAAGTTACTGTAGATTTTTCGATAAGGTGTCATTTCACTTAGCATGCTAAAAATATCAAGCCAATTTTTATAGTCTTAATTCGTTACGGCAATTGATAGTTTGTGTTGGAAGGTACAAATACCTCCCTCTACGTAGATATCAACTTAATATGCTTTGTCATTCGAATGAAAGAGGCTATGAATTCCGAATCTGTTCCTCCCTAGTGGGCGATTCTGAACTATTTGTTGTTGCATATGGCTTTGCTACTTTATCAGCAATGAACACTTAACTTATGAATTTACTAGGAAGGTACAGTACTCAGATCGCATATGACAGTGAACAGATAGGACGTATTTTCCCCTGTCACCTACGATCTATAGGAACTTTGTGCTAATGAAGAGCCGAGACCTCTGATAGATTGTCCTCTTCCCTGCAGATGTATCATCCAGTAGAGTGGAGTTGAAACTAAATCAGCAATTTAGCAATGCACTGCGTGATAAAACTTCATCACAGTACCTAAAGCTCTCGAAGGAAGTTACAACAGCGGTAGGTATAAATTTCCAAGCTGTTTTATGTATGATAGTCAAACAGGTGGAAGGATATCAGAACAGCTCACTATAATCATGTATGTAGCCTCTAGGTATGTAATGTCATCTGGGAAGGGCTCATCAGATGAAGCATTGCGCTCTCTAGAGAGCAGGACATTTCTGATCAAATCACTACTTTTTGGTCTCTAGTAAACAGGGGAGGGATGTCTATTACGATTTACAATTTTTCAACCCCTAGAGTTTATTAGAACCTCCCGCACATTAATTTTGGGAGCCAGTGCGTGAAGGACAACGAAAATGGTGCAGTTAGTGCCATTTTTACGGTTCATTTCATTACGATTTTTAAATGATGCTAAGATCTCTGAGTCTAACATGTACATTGTGTTGATCCTACTTGTTTCATTCTCATTATACAACTAATTAGAGATTATTCAGAATTTCCAACCACCCCATTTAGTAATTTTCAAATTTTCCAACCACCCCCGAGTTTATTAGAGACCAAAGAATACGCAAAGTAATTCATATACCTTCCAATCACCAGCGGGACTGGTGAAGGGCAAAGGAGAATCCTATGATTTAGCGTCTGCACGCCCAATGACCTGTATGTAATGCTGTGGATGGATGGTGTGCATTTGCTGTGTGGAAGGTCGATAGTTCGAAACCTTTTTCGTACCATATTGAGGATGCTCGTTCATTGCCTACCAAGCGAAAAATGTGTAACTTCTGGCAACACGAAAAAGAAAAGGAACATATCACCCTACCCCAAGATGCTGACAGTCCAAGATGGACTTCGTTTCTACAAAGCTCTCCCCCCTCCCTATCGTGCTGAGTTATAGATGGGACTAACCCTTTATTATCATGTAACATTGTCAGTCTTATATGGCTTCAGTTATGTAGAGCAATAGTTTGGCTGTCTGACATTACAATGTTTGGTTAGCGGCATGAAAGAGTCTTTGCCCTGCAAGTGAATCTAAACTACACTAAGCAATGCAAATGCTACATTACTTTGGTTTCAGTATTATAGGATGTAATATTTTCCCGTAGTTGCACAATATGTTCAATCACAATAACATGCACCGGCAAAGGAAGATTGTCATAAAAGATTTTTGGTAAGACATTTTTTAGCTAATAATTTGCAGCATGTTGATGCTTTATATCCTCACAAACCTGGCACAAATAGATGCAAGTCTGTGCTACATTTTAGAGAAGGGACCAGAGTTCAAAAAATGTTGCCAAATCTACATTGTAAGCCATCCTGATTTGACAAAGTAAAAATTAGCCAAATCTTTTTAGCCCTGTGCATTTTCTGACAGCCTACAATATATACTCTTATTTAGTATGAAAAACTATTAGTCAAAGTTGCAAACAGCTTCTACACTGAAACCACTTTAAGTGGAGTGAAATTACTGTAAAATACTTTACTAAAGCAAGGTGGCAGGCCTTCAACATTGAATTTTGCTTTAGAGATAGTTCATTACACGAGCTATGCTTTTCCTTGTCAATGACAAAGTACTTGAAAATCTTACTCAAACTGGAGTGTTATTAAAAAGTACTAAGCCTTAATGAAACGAGGCATAAAAACAAAATCTTCCTCTGGCTCACAGCTGTAGAGCCGTGACTTTTTCAGTACCCTGGGAATGCCATAACAGTAAATAGATCCTCCTTCAATGTCAGAAGGATATTTCTTGCTAAACATGATATCTCATAGATGATAAATCGAAGATCAATGAAATTATGCTGGGATATCAGTTGCGCTTGTGAGCCTTATGTTGCCAATATATCAAAAAGTCAATATGAATTGGATATTAGTGGATTTCCTCGATCTATTCACGTAATATGTGACGAGTGAGGATCCATATATTACTCAATTTTAACATACATTTGTTACAAAGTGATTTTAAACAGCTTGCTACATTTAGTGCAATACCCGTTATGAATTTAAGTCTTCAAAGTTGTAAACAATTCAATCTTTGTTTTTGAGGGGTATTTTCAGCCGATAAGCAAACTTTGTTTATTTTCATAGGCCGGGTAGTGTGATTGCATCAGCTGATGTCTATTACTTGAATGTTACGGATAATAACAGAAAAGCTCTCTGCAGTCAGTTCAAAAGCTTATCAGTAACTGCAGCCGGAACAAACCTTCAAGTCGAGTCTGTAAAGACTGTTCCATATGGTGGGTGTACTTCACTATTGTCAAGGGCTTTGTGTTTGCATGTCTGTCGTGTGGGACTAACGAGAAAACCCACTTTTGAATGAAAGGCATGTATTCTGGACTGCAAGAAACCCCATACACGTTTATTCGTAAGAATGTGGTTCATAGGATAGTAATAATAGACTGCTCAAAAGTTTGGAAAGTTCAATACTGGAGTTTTGCAGTCTGAGAATCTCGAAACTTTATATACACTCAGAATTCAAATTTTCATCCAAGTCCATCAGCTCTTTCGCTTAATGTATATGTATTTCCTGTTTTGATCGATCTCTTCCAGTGATTTATATGTGTAGTGCCTGTCTGTACGTTAAGCACTGCAGTGTCACACAAATTCAAGTATTCTTGCTAAGGAAGTCTTAAGAAATCTTAGTACTGAAGTCATGAAGGACAGAAGAAATCAAAAGTCTCAATACTGAGTCAAAAAAGCTACCTTATGAAAACTGCCTCATATTTATTGCAGCTGTAGAAGCATCTTTTCGTGCAAAGCATACCCAATAAATAGGCTGTGATGGTTAGACGTAAAAAGAGGCATATTGTTGTAAAGGGCTTTGATATTCGAAAGTCAATAGGCATGTCAAAACGGACCTCGACTGTTCCCATTATTCTCTTCCTACCATCAGGCTTCTACTTAAACTCGAGAAATCCTTTTATGGTTAACCACTTTTACACTAGGCACGTTCATATAGATATGACCTGGTCCAGTTGGAGAGCTGGCTAGTATCTTTCATATGCTTTACTTCGGGCCCTCACCTGGCAGTTCGGTTGCTGATCCAGCTCGGTTTATAAGCTTATAAAACTATTGCACATGGTTACTTGGCACCAATTGCAGCATTCTGTATCTAGCTGCATACCTGCTGTACATACATACTCATCTCAGTAACTGGGATGGTCAGTTTATCTGATTTTATGACTTTTTATGCCTCTTAATCGAGATCTCGGTAGTTTTAGTTGAGATTTAGGATTTAGGTCAGGTGGCCTAACTCATTTCTCATTCCTTATCTGAAATTTATAGTTGTAGTTACAAGCCTCTGTGTGAACAAGCCCTTTGCTAGGGAACCTATTATAGAAATTCAACCAGTAGGTGAAGCCCGTGAGCCAGTAGGTGACCCAATTCCACTCGCAGTTGAGGTTTGTTTGATGAAAAATAACCTACTTAATAGGCCCTTCCTCTCTTGTTCAGTCCACTGTCAAACTGATTCTGGACCATTTACTTTTTGAGAAAAGTAATAGGTAGGACCCACTGGGTCATTGGTCCAGTAGTGACAATATTACATGATACCCAGTCCTTAAAAATGAATTCCACATTACCTATTTTTTTTAGCTGTTTTGTCCCCATATTTATGCTTCTGCAATATAATGCGATGTCTCTAATCCAGATTGCTGTTATAAGGAGCAGACAGGCGAAGCAAATATCAAAGGAGTCATAACTTGGAGATCGGCGATTGCGGATTCATTTGATACGCAGAGGTGTCCCTTTGGATTTTACGATCCTACATTCAATGACATAACGTTTTACAACGCACAGAGGTATTGCATGCCGAATTTCGAAGAGGGAGCCAAATGGCAAGCTCCTAATACGTCTGAATGCGCTTACAAAACAATAACAACTTGGAAACTGGAACGAATATCAACGGTAAATATTTTTTTGTACATAAACACTTCCAGTTCGTAGTGACTAGGGTTCTTGTATCAATTCCGTGTTTTACTGTGGCAGTCAATAGTGCATTGTTAATTTTCGGCTGCATGACTCTTGGGTCCCTGTCATTTTGAGTTTCATTTTGTAGCTATGCAGTGATCACTTCGTAGCCCCATATATCTAGGCCTAAGCTTTATTCTCGCTGATTTGCATCTTTACGAAAACTGGTTGAGAAATCTGAATATTATTTAAAGTATTCCCTTACAACAACGTGTTTATTGCATTAAAATGAATTACAAGAGAGTCCTGTTATTATGTAATTTAGTCGTTTTATGATTGTACTTTATTACTGCAGTTAGAAATCTGTGCTTTTCTTGATTTCTAGGCAAACGTGAGTGACAGCAACGCTGAGCAGATAGCTCTTGAGTTGGACACTATCACTAGCAGTGAAGAAGAGATCACGAATCGCCTCGATGTCAAGTTCACTGCAGACACAGTTGCAAGTCTTGTGTCTAGTAACAGGAAATTGTCTACGGTATATGCCACAGAGCATAGCCGTCAAATGTTTAAGAGGCTGATAAGATCTATTTTCTCCCAAACTAATTGACCAATCATAATGCAGGATTCTCACCACACACGTGCTCCGAAGCTACGTTTAGGCCCATGCTGCATGCTGATTGGTCAGCTAGGTTGGGAGAAAACAGATATGATTAGAGGTCTCAAAGATTTGACGGCTATGCTATGCCACCGTTAATACGCTGCAAAACAGCATGGCCACCAATTATTTAAGAGCCATTATCTGTCCTATTTCCTATTATCCTAATTGATCAATCATCATGCAAAGTGGGCCTAGAATTTTGCTCTCAAACATTTGCCGGCCATGCTCTGCAAGACACACTTTAGTGGTAGCCCTATTCTTTCAGTTCTGTCAACTGCTTCTATTAATGTCAATTTGTTATTCTCGTGGACTGGTTGTATAAACCCCTTCATCACTGTTTTTGGCCTTACATGACTTAATGATGCGGCATTTGTGCTCAGTGACGTAGCTAGCTCCCAGTTGCTGGTCGAGGTGAATTTGAGCAACCCCCAAGAACTGGTAAAGCCCATAATAATTTCCGTTTGCATATACCATGTACAATTGCTACGTGAGCTATTGCAACTGTATAGGGGAACATTGGTGATAGATTTGCAGTCATTTATAAGAAAGATTTGTCTACTATCCATGTTTTAATTTACAGAATCAGCTCATTATATTCCATAATGCCAATTGATCTACTCCAGAGGGCATTTTCATAATATCTACATTATTTTATAAAAGTGTTCACTTGGTTTTTTCTTTGTTTTTGAGTTATCGTTCGTATAGTACGCTTGTTATGTATCTCTTTCATTGTATGATAACCCAGGCTAGCCAGTTACAAAATACCTTGTAATAGTGAGATTTCTAATTGTAGTTTAATCGAACAGAATCACCAGTTTGTTATTATCATTATCATTAATATTAACTGAAGTGTGGTAAAAATTGTTTCCTCTTGCTACAGATTGCCACTTATATTGTGAACGCTACAAGCAACATGATGGATTTCAATGGTACTTATGTTGCAGAATCGCAAATGCAGTACAAATCTTCTTCCAAGTAAGATGTTCTTATTTGTGGCATTAGCTATATTATTTGTTGTTTCTTATAACACTGTGGTTTATACGAGAGTAGTACTCGGCTGCTCAAAGGAAAGTTTATTATTTGATTTCTAAGACCTAAGAAGGGTGATAAGTAATATTCCTTTATGATTCAAATATTTACGCAAGACAGTCATCAGTTTTGCTCAATTTGCATTGATTTTTTGTGGCAACCTATGTAGTAGAGTGTTACGATTGTGTAGTGCCTGCTTGTCTGTATAGCACTGTAGTTCGCGCAAACTCAGCTATTCCTGCTGAGAAAATCTTCAATATTCAAATGATCAAACATCTAAGACAGTTTCAGTACTGGATGACAAAATCTGTCTTATAGAAAACGTGTACAGGATAACTTTTGTACATAGACGTCTTTCAAGTAGCCCAATGCCTTAACAATCCTGTTATCAAATGCTACCAACACAAGTTTGCAACAATAAATCATTTTCTTATACTTTTGATCTGCATATCGTTTGCATGTGGTAGTTTAATAGTGTTATTATGTTTCATGGCCTAGAATATGTGCCGGTCTTCTCACTTTGTTGAGGAAAGAATGGATTTGCGAATAAGGCATATATTGTCATTAAAAGTCGATTTTAGAACCAGAACAGCCAGAAAGAAAGTCATGACACTTTTAATTAAGTTTCATTCAGAGAATATTACTGCACATCTATTAGTGACTCTTCGAAATAACAACCATTAAGCTATCCGGCAAGTTTGAACACAAACGCTCTGGAACCATTCCAGGGCCCATCATCAGTATGAACTATTGAAAGTAGATCACCAAAATTAACAAAAATCGTATGTGTCTTAAAGTTTGTTAACTTTCAACTAACATATGAAAGTTTTTTCCTTCACCTTTCATGTAGCCCATTAGTTTTATTGTTCTACTATGCCCATTTTGCAAATCTAAAGGAAGAGCATACTCATTTTAATGCAAAGATATAGTTGGATCTGTAAAAAACTTCTTACTCTCGGCTTTGTTATTTTCTGATGCTTCTATTTTCGGTGTAAAGTATCTTTTGATATCTTTAATACCATTCGATTCCTAGAATCCTGACTTCTTTGGATGACCTTGCTTTGCAACTTGACGTTTCACAAAATATAACCTTGAAAACTGCCAGCAAGAACGTTGCACTTACAATAAAACCAATTAAGAGGATAAGCGGGGAAATACTTATTAAAGCAAAGCGGAATCGAAGATCTGGATACAGCAATATTGATATAGAAGAGTCAAATGCTGCTGTTAGTCAAATAACCGAAGCAGACACTGCCGATATACTGCTGTCAGAAGCGCTCCTCCGTAAGGCTGCCTTTATAGGATCAACTTCCTTTAATCGAATATACAGCTTTGTGTTCGAAAGTGACCGACTGTTTAAGTCAAAGAAGCAACTAGAACAAGCTCTTAATGCATCAACAGGATCTTTGCAAGCAGATAAATCCAGGAAGATGAATAGTCGTATCCTGTCGGCGTCCATTGGCAGAATCAAATTGACAAATCTTTCTTGGAACGAGGAAATGAAAGGTCGTTTCAAAATTCTGTCTGATACACCTGGCGAAACTGAATGCGTCTTTTGGGATTTTGAAACTACAGGTAGATATAGAAGCTGTGCTTACATTTTTCTTTAAACTGTTCCATTTTGTGTGTTGGTCTCTTGCACACTCACCTCAGCCAAAGATGTTCCATTTGGTATGCTGTTCTCTTGCAAGCTCACCTCACTAAAGACTAGCTGGTTGCCGTTGTCTTCTAGGCCACTTTGACAGACACAGGTGCCATATGAAAATTAGCTCTCTCCCTTCTGTTAGTATTAATCATAGGTTGTTTGTAATGTGTTCACAGGATTGTTCGATTCATATTGATAGCTGTATAGGGCACTTCTTTGCAAATTGTCACTTGATATTTGTATAATTATGCTTATCAACCTATACCCCATGTTGCAGAAGACGGGAAACTGGGGGCTCAGCGCCCTAGTTGCAAGTTAAAGGAGGATCAGCCCCCCACTCTCTGAGGATATCTTAGAGGTGCATCTATATATAGGCCACACAAATATAATTAAAATTTAGTAAATATTTTGTGTTTTCAACGGAGTCACTCAAATTTAGCAACTGGAGTTCACAAAATTTAAAGTAGTCAAATGCATTCTTTGCTAGATCACATTCTCAGTTTCTTATTTAATAACATAAACCAAATTCTTAAGTTCCAATAAAAATACGTGTACAAAAAGAGCCCCACTAGCTATTAATCTATTTATGCACCACTGGTAGTACCCTGTCAGTTAGCTTTGATGAGCTACGCAACGACCGGCTTTAATTAAGTCTATCTTGCTCCAGATGGATTCGGTGCTTGGTCATCAAACGGCTGCAGACCAGTTGGAATGGAGAACTCCATGCAAAAGTGCCGTTGTAACCATTTGACGAATTTTGCCATCCTTTTGGATGTCAGTGGCAAGGGGACACCGAAAGAAGCTGCACTTGCTCTCAGCATTGTCACTTACATTGGTTGTGCTATTTCTTTGCTGTGCTTGTTGATAACATTGGTGACTTTTGCTGTGTTCAAGTAAGTTCGTAAGTCCCTTTTGGGAAAGAGTTTTATGGTTCGAGATATGGAAGCAATAGCTGCATTGCTTTCTTGTCCAAATATATTAAAATCCCTGTGTGTAGTGTAGTGAGTGAAATGTTCTAGGCTCGTAAGTTAACTTTTATTCCATTAACTATTATCTCTGTTATCTCACCCAATATTGTAAATAATGATGCTAGAAGCAGAGAATGATTGGAAACTCTTATGTTTACTATCTCCTATGTTCAACTGTAATTGGCTGTTCACAACACTGTTATCTCTTTCTCGTAGGAAGTTACGTGAAAAGCGACCCCCACGTATTCTCATGTGTCTTTGTGCTGCACTGATTTTGACACTTATTGTATTCCTTGCTGGAATTCGAGCAAAAGACCTGAAAGGCTGCCAAGCGGTCGCAGTTTTGATTCATTATTTTGTTCTTGCTTCGTTTATGTGGATGGCCGTTGAGGGATTTAACCTTTACCTTAGTTTTGTAAAGGTTGTTAATACTGGTATAACGCGGTTTATGTTAAAGAGCAGCTTATTTGCATGGGGTAGGTTCTTGGCATGTTTTTTTATTCTCATGCTTATCTTTGTATTAAATAGTTGTAGACCCTGGCTGCACATGAAGCTGTGATTCCTTCCGCCTTTTCATAGGATGTGCTTCGCAACTTCAGTGTAAAGTTTGATGTCTTTGAAATTTTTACTTTGACTTACAGATTTCATTCTATTTCATAGTCATTATTTATCGCATTGTATCTAGAATAATATTAAAAATACTAATTAATACCAATTCTTCCATATCGCTGCTGCTAACGTTAGCCACGGCAACCCTCTAAACAACACATGTGTCCCTTTCTTTTATAATAGGATTGCCGATAGTTATTGTCGCAATTTCAGTAGCAGCAACTAATCTAGATGCTTATGGCAAAAAGAATGGGGATGACGAATGGGTGTAAGTAAAACCATTGTCAGTGTTTGTCTATTGTTAGTTATAGCGATGAGATCTTTGCTTTTTATCGGTTGTAACATCTCTCCGCCATTCGGTGACGGAGAGAGCTTTAGCTGCATGACCTAGCAATATATAGCCATTTTGCCTAGGTGGTACTTACTTGAGGTTGTTAGCAAGGGAGGCAAAAGTCGTCCGCCTGTAGGGTCTACACAAGTGTAATCTATGTCCACAAAAAAAGTTCTGAATTGATATAGAGGTTGCAAAAAGAGAGGTACAAGTCAGTGGAAGAAAGAGAAGCGAGCCAGTTGGTGGAAGCTTATGGAAACAGATGCGCTGAGGAATGCGGCTGACAGAAAAACACTTTATCTTAGAGAAAGGGAGAAGGTTGTAATGAAGAAATGAGATCACACTAATACCGAATGGGCTGATAGGGAAAGAGAGAAGAGCTGCTTTCTTGAGATTTTCGCCATATTTTGACTGCAATAAATGCCTAATCATAATGAACAAATACTTTCATTATATTCTATCTATTCTTCTTTGATTAATTGATCAAATAATTTGAATTCAAATTTGCAAACAAAGAAAGGGTTCTCTGCTATTTAGGTTGCATTTACATTACTCAAATGAATAAATGGAAGTTGGACTATTGCCAAAAACTTTGTAAACACAAGTGGTTATTGCACTTGGCATCATAAGCTGTAGAACCAAAGTCCAAGAAACGTCAATGTTGATTCAACAATTTATTACAACACTGGACTCCGCATAAAATGTTCAAGTTTGATACTGCTCTTTTACGTCCTTCAATGTAATCTAAAGCTGTTTGTCGTGTAGTATTCTTGGAGTATTAAGACTCATAACATAGCAGATTTAGTGCAGTTAGAGCCAGTTGTTGGCTATGAAACTCTTGAGAGTCTTATTTTTATTTGCTATTTGTATTAAGGTGTATGGTTACTGGAACGGCCTTCTACGTTGCATATCTGCTGCCCATATTGCTGGTCGTGGTTGCAAACCTCATTACCATGGGATTCGTTATGAAGTCGTTGAAACATAGCAGTCAGGTCAGCAAAGACAGAAAGATGAGCGGGCTCACTATGGCAAGAATCGCAGCTGCTTGCTCAGTCCTAATGGGTACGACTTGGGTCATTGGCCTGTTTGCTGTAGATGTACTAACAATTCCCATGCAGATCCTATTCTGCATTTTCAATTCTCTTCAGGGTTTCTTTATCTTTATTTTCTATTGTGTACGTAACAAGGATGCAAAGAAGCAGTGGATGGAGACATTCGGAAGCAAATCTACTGAAGAATCAAAATCGAGTTCAACGGGCTTCCACAAGAATAAAACTGGCAAAGACTCTGTAGATTCTAACAGGCGTTTGATGATATCGCATAATTTCTATGAATTAGAAAAGCAAGACAACCGCACCTCCGTACTGACAACATCGGTGCCGGATACTGTGGCCTCGGATAACATTGTATCTTTAAAGCCGTTCACTTATAATGAAACATTAAAAAGCCGGCCAGATGAGGAAGAAAATGCTAACCATGGGAATGGTAAGACGTCAATGGACGATGATATTGGAACCGGTAGAATACAAATCGAAGTACAACTAGGTGAGCATGAAGCAAAACACAGTCAAGAAGACAATAGCTTATGAGTCAAATGTCACTTGACGTCGACAGAGAATCTCTGAAATGTTGAGAAGCCAAGTAACGAAACAAACTGCACTCTCATTTAATCAGTGCTGTTTTTTAAGCTACTGCAATTGATCCACATGGTTTTGGTTTACACTTAAAAGACAAATTGTTGGTGTCTCGCTTCTGGTACTTTGTATGGGAGCTGTTTTAGACTAGGGACAATACCCTAATGCGTGAGCTTAGGTATAGTACGAAGCCAGCTACTATGCCTACTGATAGGGGATAGTATCAAAAACACACGGCTGTATTCAGGATGGGGTTGCCTTGACGAATGCAAAATGAAATGATGACCTACAGAGAACTTACAGAGCATCACCCTAGGCCAAACTGAGCAGACTAGATGAAAAGAAAAGTAGATTGGGTGCTCCTTCCATGTAACACCGTCCTGAATTCATGCTCTGAAATCTTGAATTCTGAGGAGAAGAAGTGCCTGACCTTCACTGTTATCAAGGTTCCTTTGATTACAGGGGAACATAAGTTTATGTAACTTGCTCACTGCAGACAAAGTGCTGGATCACTTATAGCTTGCCAAGTGATTTACTAGGACAAAATATAGACTGGAGCAGGTTTGATACACGTTTTTTTTATAAGAAACAAGTATGTAAGGAACATTAGGCCCAATTCAAGCAAATGTTAAGAAACATTTAAGAAACACAGGCAGACAGGCTGAGCTACAGAAGTAAACTAGGAAAGTACGTTTTGGCGAGAAGACGCTTTATTAAACTGGAGCCAAAATAAATACAAATTATTAAGATATTAAGAAGTTAAAATAATACTAAGAACCATCCAAGCTGAAAGGAGAAAGTTTGTTTCTTATGAAAAAAACGTGTAGTTTGTATAATAAGATGCTCCACTTAACTTACTAAATAGTTTATTTTAGGCATATTTTACTAATTTGATTATTTGCATTATTATATTTTTCAATTCAGTAATTTCTTTTGTTTCACATCCACTGGGCTGACTAGTTTATTATAAGCATATTATACTAATCTGATTATTTGCTTTATTCCATTTATCAATTCACTAATTCATTTTGTTTCACATTATTTTTCTATGTTTACTATCGCAAAACAATCGCTTAGACTATCTCTTGGATATAAATTGAATCTCAAATACTAAATTTTTTCTAATGCTACTTGTCTTTTGAAGATTCAATTGAAGATTCTTTGATTAAAGCGTCCCTACATGAGTTCACATGGAACAATTCTCCATCCCGGGTAACCAAACCAGCCCCTCTCATGTTTTCATATATATAACAGTTTTAGGCCAGAAAGATGCTGCAAAACGATAAATTAGCTCTCTTACTTATTTGGAGGGCACAATGTATATTATTATTGTCCATCATAGTCTTCTGTGCTTAATTGTAGGGGCTCATATTGCATTTTTTGAATGTTTTCACCCCCATCACATTTTGTAATGACCCCCTATTTTACCAAAATGTGAAAGTACAACCTATCCTCCATTTATTATCAACCTATTAGGCTTTTTAAAATTTCTCAGAAAGCAAAAATCATTTAGTGCTAGACAGAACTCTTCTGCGAACAGAAATTGAATGTTTACAATGTATCAAATTGTCACTCATCGTTGAGAACGTCAAAGTATTATTGTGATCATCCATATTGGCATCGGTTTTCCTGTTCGTTTTCACCCCCCACTTTAAGGATTTATTTATGATTTTCCCGGTATATTATTTTATTATGACCCCCCACTTTATGAAAATCTGGAAAAATGTCCACTCCCTACTAATTCGACCCCCATACAATTCAGCACAAAAGAGTAATAGGATTAATAAGATTACTGACATCGCTAAGTTAAAAGTGCGTATGCATCGGAAACTTCGACTTGCACTTTTTTACATTTTCCCTATGCAACCTTTTGCAGCGATTATTTTGGTAGAAACATCTCAGCCACGAGTGCTTTCAACAAAAATTTATAAGCTTGCAAACTTCGCAATTTTGGCATTTTACTTGCAAATTTGAGCCATGGTTTATGACGGCAAACCTAGGACGCGTTGAATTTGACCACTTGTTATCGTGGCATCGAAAAACGAACGTGGTGGAGAGCAGTACAACATGGGTTAGTTATAGCAGAGAAACTAAACTGGAACAACCACTTTCAACTCTTAAAGGGAAAGGTTGGCTTTTCATCCTTGAAACAACTTTACAATATCCTTCCCCAATTTTAATTATGCTTTGTTTAGCATTGCCGCCAAATGTTTTCGAACGCAATCAAGTCTATTTTCTCTCAACCAAATTGACCAATCATCATGCAGATTGGGCCTAGTCTTTGCATGCGTGGTCAAAATCCTGCATAATGATTGGTTAACTAATTTGGGAGAAAATAGACCTGACAGGGTTCTCAAACAATTGGCAACGATGCTGTTCTACTTATGGAGCCCTAGTAGCAAGTCATAATCGGTATGCAGATACCGTTTGGGACGACCTATCGGAGACTAAACTCCACACTCTGAAGCATTTCCATGACCTAGCCTTGCCTATTATAAAAAATGCAAGAATCAAAGATGAATGCTGGGGAAACTAATTAAAAGTTGAAAATCTTATCAAGCGCGATCAGTCGGTAACGGTGTTCGAAATCAACAACAAAATATGCTCAGAAAACGTGTAAAATAATTTAGGCAAAGATACCAAATCTCTGAATATGATATTAGAAACTGTAGGAACTTAGAAATTCCGAAGACCAACTTAGAAAGGACCAAAAAAGACTTGCACCACACAGGTCTTAAAGTTTAACATTCCAAATGAAGCTAGAGAGCTCCCCTGGTTCTCTCAATTCAAAAACAAGTTTCCTTTTTAGAGTTGAACCTACAGCGGTGGAGAAATAAGACTCTGTTGATGTTCTAGACGATTATGAGCTCTTCACAGGGGAGTTCGGTAATTTTGGGAATAATTCACTAGCTTGCGGGAAGTACGTGGATGGCATTCAAAAGCTAATCGGATTGTTGAAGGAGATGCTGCTTTAATCCAATATAAGCTTTAGCAGAGACTAGTATATAAAGTCAGAGTAGCTGAACAAACTAGTAAAGGAATGGATGTTCAATCAAGCAAGGTAATATTCTATGAACAGCAAGACAACAAGAATGATAATCCAGTATTTTTGGATCACTATTCCACGCTCGCAACTACGGGGGGTGTCGTGGGCGTCCACACCCCTGCCCTTTTCTTCCAAAGGCATAAGAGTGTACCTTTTGGAATAGCTTGGAACTATTTGTTGCATTCTTGCTGAATAGATCTGATTATAATCACCCTTAGACTTGAAAGTAGCGGAATCTTGAAAATCCTTGTTTCTACGTCAGACCCGTATCCAAGGGGGACCAGAGAGATGGCCATTCTAGTGTTTTGAAGTTTGACTCAGTGCCCCGACATAAATGATGTACCCTAACATTTTGCGTCATCTTCGCATTCACTAGATTAGTCTCACTTGCAAGCAGATTAAGTCTTTCCATTGCAAACCGTAGGCAGTACGTACACCATAGATGGCATTATAAAATCTCCTTTCTTCACAATCTTCCTCACTCACCATCACTTAATTTTCATGATATTTTTAAATTGGGTAAAATTGGTTTTCCCTTACACCCCTCAGTGAAAACAATCATAGACTGTGAGCTTGCCTAGCTCTCTTATGAAAGGAAGATTCTAATGGAAGAAGTAAAATCTAGCATTGCCCTTTATTCCATGGAAGTCTAAGTGTCCAGACCTTGGAATCTAATTTCTTCGTCTAGTTTGTTGATTTTCTCCTCCTGGAGAAAAATCATTGATGTTTTACAGATCCATAGGCAGTGGACACAGGTCGGAGGGAATTGTATTACGATATGAGATAAAACAGTTATTTAATGCATCTTGAAATACAATCCCAGTAATAATTGTGGGGCCTACCCGCCGTGCCCCACCACTGCCTAAGGGCATGATGTTTAACCAGAGCTGATTTGTTTTTCATAAGTCAGGCATGGTGCCTTATGAGAATGGAAGCTTCAACAGGGACTCAAGAGAGTTTTTACTCTCTCAGGAAATGTTTTACTCTTAATTTTGTTTTTTATTGTAGATTAATCAGTCACATTTTATTCGGGCAGAAGCCTTTATGGGCAAGCCTAGAGGACTGAAGTTTGGAAAATATTCTGGACCCAACCATGGTAGGTCCTCCTAAGTCAATCAATGAAGTATTGAACCTTCCAACAACTCCTTTCCTAGACCACTTTGCAGACTGGTAATTGCCACGAGTGGAGTAACTGTACCCTTCTCCGCTAAAAATCTCCTTGGCTACAGGCCTATTTTAAGTCTGGAAAATATTATTCCAAACTGTATTCTCCTGAAAGGATTTTTATGTGTCTTTTTATATGAACTAGATCCCTGGCCTTGAAAATTCTTAGTTGCACACCTGATCTCTCTTGGAATTTTATTAGATAAAGGAATATCTCTAAGTAGCAAATCGTATTTATATAACACTTAAGTAATGAAATAGGCCTTTAAAGAAATCTGTAGATAGAGCCTCTTAAGCAAAGAAGCTAACGAGAAGGCGCTCCAGAGAGTTAAGCAAGAATATCTGCAGTAAGAAAATTTGAATTTAAGGGATCCAAATGCATGGTACTGTACCACTCACCGACGATGTCATATGTAATGAAGTTTTAAATCTTAAAAAGGAATTATTTTATTGAAATTAAAAAGTTAAGCTGTTGCCGTTCATAAGTAGAGCCACTCCTTGATTTATTTCAACCTCGTGTGCATTTAAACCTCGTCATGATGCAACAGTGACAAATTTTTGCTGACGGTTGACATGTCAACTTCTATCGAGATGACGCCATTTCATTGCGGGGGAAGGAATTTGACCTTGCTCAAAAGTAGATATTGGTAGAGAAATGTGAACTCTAGCGTCGTATTCCTTTTGCCATGGAATTTAAACAGAAAAAGAGAGGCCATAACCGCTAAAGGCTAGTAATGTGCCACCTACAGTTTTCAGAGCAGCAGAAGAGGGAGACTTCACAGAAGAAACAAGCATTTGATTTGCAATGGTGAGTTGTTTAAAATAAATGTTTGTTGTTTAAGATATTTGTAATTAAATTTCTCAACTTTCCTGTAGCAGTCTAGTATTGCCTACTTGCTGACATGTAATACAGAAGACGATGTTTATGATGAACTTAGGGCTCACCTCGAGAACTTTTGCTCCCTATGAGTCCTATGAATTTCAACTCAATTGCAAGAATAAACTATCATTTCATTACACCCGTAGCTAGTATTTCTTTTACAGAACACTTTTGCTCTCGACGATATTTTCATCCTGAACTCAGTTCGCAAGCAGGAGAATAATACATCCACTTCATTTTCGCGCCAAAATTTAGCTGACGCCATTTAATTTGATAGGCCTAACATAGAGGCTGATTTTCGAGGAAAAATTATATCCATATGAGTGCACTTTTGAGCATGTAATAATGCAGCAGTCTATTGATATGACTGAGAATTGAAATTAGGCTGTAACTTTGTAGGAAGATAGATGCAGGCAACCGCATGCCTTTTGGAGTGTGCTATAAGGATAACAGTTTAGATGAAAAGAACTATCTTACTATTAGCACCAATCACTGGCTTGTAATTTCTTATTTCTTATTGGTTTACTTGATTCTCAGATGAGTAATGGCTGTTCCTGAATCATTATATACTCTTATAAGACTAAAAGTTACATCTAGTCCTATATATAATCTAGTTAATACCTTGGGAATTCCTGTATAGCTTTGTAGTCCTAATTTCAGCTGTAGACACAATAAGTTAGGGTAAGTTAGGGTGGTCAGTTCCTTGCCTTGTCGCTTTTATCTCCTTTGTGTTTTCCCCAGGTGCTCATATGCTGCCAGGCAGAAATAGTGGCACCACAGGGGGTTCTGGGAGGAGTGAATTGGTTGGGGGAACTGGGAAGTTTGAATTAGATAAAAGTTACTAATACAGTTTAGATGACATGAAAGGTTAGCAGAATACCTTGTCAATCATGTCATCTAAGAGTAGCCAATGTGCTAATCAATGGCTAAGTTTGCACATAAATCCTGTGTAAGTTTTGTCCCATCTGCCGTTCTCATCTGACTCTTTCTCTCAGAAGTCATTTCTCTAAACCTGTTAGTCACAACAAAACACAACTTTATAGAACTGCAAATAATAGAGGAGCTAATTTTCACTTTTGATTTATTGGCAAAGTTGAAAGTGCTATTTAAAGTTGAATACTATTAAAGAAAATACTATCAAAGTTGAAAATAAAGTTGAATATATAATAAAGTATTTGGCAATTCCTCCAACTATTTCCCCCTTCTTTACACCTTATATCATCCTGATATGAGTTAGGTATATCTGTTAAACTTTTTAAAACTGTTTATAATTAAATCAAGGGACAGAAAGTATTAAGCATTTTTACTGACAAGAGAATATAAGAATATTATCTGCTGTTGGTGACAATGAAAATATTGCCCATTTCATTGATTATTATATTTCTGTATTTCTGTTATGTTGCTTCTTGTAAGTTTACATGTTCAGATTCATGCAATATTGACACCGGAAATGGCCTTTTATTTAGATATGCCCACAATTTTTATATCCCTTTAAACATTTAGTTTGTAGAACCTTAGAACATATGATGTGTTGATCACCATGCTCTTTGCTGTAAATGTGGCAAGATAGTATAGAGCATAAAGTTGCAAATTGAAAGTTACTGTTTGCTTTGAAATATCTAATATGAATTAAGTATGTATTTCTTTATTGAAGTTGCTGTTTGTAGCAATTAGATTAAATAATTTACTAGTAGCAGGGGGTTCCTCCTATTAGTATGCAAGATGGGAAGCTACATTTGACACTGATCTCAAGAAAGAGACAAGTGACTTCTGAAGTCAATTGCACACCAAAATGTGCTGAATGAAGTTTAGTAGCAGATTCAACCAGCATGCCTCGTTCTCCAAAAGATCCATATCATAAAATAAACCTTTTCCTTACAACAAAACATACCAGGTTATTTTATCATTGGTAGTATCATGAATGAGGGGGGATAGGAGGTAATTTCCCCTGAGTCACCAGGGCCCCTCAACTTTTCTACTTGTCTGAAGTCAAAGGGAGGAAGTTCGGAGGGAAATGCAGATTTATTTTAAGGTATAATTCTTTACTATGAAAACTCAAGTGGTGCAACCAGGGGCATGGGGCAAGGGGCAGACACCCCAATGATCAAAAGCATGGTGTCTAAGAATTGCATGAATCTGGGGAGAGTCTGCACCTCAAGAGGCAGGTTAACAAAATTTCATGAAAGGCAGTTCTGCAGGTAAAAAATCAGAGACATTTACAGTCATCATAGCTCCTGCTTGAAAACGTAATGACATCATTTACCCCCCCCCCCCCCCACACACACACACACAGATGACTCTGGCCTCTGGCTACGTCACTGGTCATACCATCGATCTTATTAAGCCTTTAATCACGTGGTATGCAAGTGTATTTCCACGATTTGCACCAGTTGTTCGGAGCTGAATGCTGATAATATTAAAGAAGGTCTTATCAGAATGTTCCTTGCTTTAACTCGAATATTTCCCAAATTGTTTGTCACTCTGAGAAAGCCTATCTGTTTGCCTCTAGTTGTTTGCTGTTTCTTGTAGTAGAAGATAAAAAGGTAGATACCTCTAATCGTGTGCCTTTACTTTAATTTGGATTTGTCTCAAAAATGTTTAAGACTTGTAATATTGTCACATCTAACTGTGCTACTAGCTGTAGGTTTATTTGCAATGATCCGTTGTAATCTTATATTGCATGTCTTGTACGTTTACTAAAGCCCAGTAAATTTCACTTTTGTGTTATGTTGCCGGAGCTTTCTGAGCGTTTTTCAAAAAGCAGAAGCAACCTTACTGGAGCAGGACAATTTTACTTTCCTTGCTAAATGCGTGATAAGGGAACATTTTAGATTGATTAGCCCATTTGGTGGGTGGTATATACTTGGTGGGTGGGGGCAGTACGCTTGCTTTGCATGATTATGTACTTGAGAATTAAGGAAGTTGAAAAGCAATAAGAAAATTGGACTACATTGGACAGGCTGATAGTGTAGCATACTTTAACGTATAATCAATATCATTTATGAAGTTCTCTTTACATGGTTGTTAAAGCAAAGGTAGCATGAGTGGAAAGTTAATGGACTGTGCTGAGATGCAACAAACATGACTGGGAAGACTGAAAGTTGAAATGAGGATATTTAGATTGTAATAGAGCTACGAATATCAACAAAATTGAAAACAGAGTAATTTTGGCTAATTTACGCCTTTCTCTTTCTAGAAATACTTTGCAATTTGAGTAAACACTACTTTACTATTTATGATAATCCTATGGGGAGATATTTTTAATAATTTTTGGAATTACTGCGGGAGCCCAAGTTAAATTTGCAAAGCAGACACTCAAAACACACGTTAGGACATAGGGTACTAAATGCCACTTATGAAATTTGATGATAAAGCCCACCTTTCATACTTTTTAGAAGATCATCGATTATTTTCGATGCAACTGTACAGAAACTATTTATAACAGACAGTTCAAGTAGACTCCCAAAGATAGTAAGACATACGTATACATCTTGGTGTCAAAAATCTAAGAATCTAAGAATCATAAATTTCGAATATGCATGAATCTTTGATATCAGCACATATGAGAGCCGGCACTTCGAGCAGTGCCTACTTTAATGTGATCTTGGCCACAGTTTGTTTTCATGGAGAACGCGAGTGTGGTCTTGGAAATTTAGAAGTGTGGTCAACTTTTGATAATGAAATTTCTTTTGTCCTGTTTACTATCACTCCGTACGATAGATTTCACAGCACTTCATGGTATGCCCAGAAAGAACGCCTAGCACAATTTAACTTAACATCAAACAACAGATCGTACTATCCGCAATTTTGGAGATTCATCAGACGTGGCCGCCGAACAATTTTGTCGTATCATACACACTTCTTTATGAGTATATATATTATATGAATATCAAGGCTCAAAATAGCTTAAATTTAAGAAAAATTTAAGAATAATGCATGGCTCAAGCTTCATCAAGGCTTAGATTTTTGTTCTATTTGAAGTTTCTATAGAAAACAAGTGTGAGTTTCACTTACATCCAGTCTGTGAGTCATTATACTATTATGCGACTCAGCAACTCTTCGGGGAGTGTCTGCTACACACATTTTATGATAAGAATATAGTCTATACAAGTATTAATGTTCAGAATCGCTAAAATTTAAGAATAATTTAAGAATATTCTCAGTTTAAAGTAAAATTTTGTAAGAATATTAAGGCTCAGTCAAAAATTAGGTATAAAAATTAGGTATTCTTATAAAAAGCATTGTCTAGTGTCGTCTTGGGAGTTTCCATTACAATGGGCACTTACTCGGAGAATGGGTAGGGCAATGCTTCATATCCAAGTGCTTTCAACTTGGATTTTACGCAAGTTGTGTTGCATTTTGCTTTGCTGGTGAGTAAAGATGAGTATTAAGAATTAGATAGTTGTTTGATCTAACTTGATCCAGATGACTGCTGAGAATTCTGTACGGATTGTTATGAACGTATCATTCCAAAATATTTATGGGAGCAGAACTCATATGACTTGTAAATCCTAAGTTAAGCATGATTCATGGCATTGTCCGAGGACAGTCACGATTTGCTTCTCCCAAATTCACGATAAACTGCATAGTAATTGACCCCGGGCTTGGCAGAAGTATGGTAGCTTTCCCACATTTTGTTTGGCCTTACCTGTCTATTCTCCTCCGTCAAAACGAATAAGTGTAAACTGGCTAGAAACCTAAAAGTGTGTGTGGAAATAGAGCTTGGGTAACGGCAACCCACAGTCTAGGAAAGTTTGGCATTGCTGTATCCAGCGGTGGCGCCAGGATTTTCCCAGCGGGAGGGACTTGGGTCCCCGACGGAGGCTACATAAATCAGTTGCACAACCGATAGGACATCAATTTTATTTGCTCCTTGTTTAGATTATATGAAATGCGAATCTTGAGCAAATTTATATTCATTTACAAGGGTCAGTGATAATACCTGGAAGCAGATGATCTCTGATAGTAACAAAGGGGGACCCACCATGGTTGGGTCCGGCGCGACAGACAATTTTTCAAAATTTTGCCCTCTAGAATGGCTTAAAACCCTCTCCCAAGATAGAATTTGATAAATGGTATATTCCTTAGGCACAGATCTAAGAAAAGTCTAAAATTAACATTAAGATGAAGGTTGAAAAGTCATAGGAAAATGTTGAAAACATGTTGGGGGGGAAGACTAGAGGCCCAATCCCATAGTAGTGCCGTGCTCTATTTAGAATTGCGTACGCATTGCTAGAAACTGCCGTTCCAATTGATTTTTCATTCTATTGGTTACATTGTATCTGTGCAAGTTCCCCGTACCGATGAACAATACTGAACATTGATTCGCCACCAAGCTTTAAAGTTTGCAAATTCAAATACTAAGTTTTCAAGCATTTTGACTTACCACCAACGTTTTGAAGCGTATAGATTTATTGACCAAATCAGAATGTATGCTATGCCCTTGGTCTTGGTGTAAAGAGGAGAAGGAAAAGACGACATGCAGATACAGTAGTTTGTGATGAGGCATGCCTGCAATCAGTAAATAGGTTTTCCGCTAGCAACGACCCGACAAATTGTCAGATTTTTTCCCGATGGGGGCTAAAGGTTCCCGATGGGAGGACTGTAGTCTCCCTGCCGCCTCTGGTTCCACCCTGGCTGCATCAACAAGATATCACATTGAAGTCACATGAAACGACTGAAATTTGGGTAATACTTTTTTCCTCTTGAAGGATCTACACTATTGAACAATACGAATAGTAGATCTCTTCTATGCTCATTCCAGAGAATCGTATATTCCGTGTTCACAAGCTCTCCCCTGTATTCTCTTCTTGTGGCAATATTATGCATACTCTTTCTGTTTATAAGAACAATATTATAAGAACACGAGCTTCAAAACTGAAGGGAAGTTATAAGAACAAGCTAAGAACAAGATGAAGCTGAAGCAATGTCGTAAAATGTATTTTGGACAACGATGTATATGATCTCCAATAACATATTGACATGAAATTTCATTTCCTTGTTAGCCTAAGGAGAATTGACAACTTTGTCACTTCTCTTTGATTTCCATGGATTAGTTGCTCTTGGCGAAACATCCAATGTTGTCTCCTTTATTGTCTAATGTCTAAATTGCCTGCACCCCAATAGTTTAAGAGAAGAGCAGATTCAGAGCAATTCAGGCAGAAAAGTTTGGAAAAATTACGAAAAACCAGCACGAACCTCAATTTTACTGGTTCTTATAAAAAGAGTGCATATATATATATATATATATATATATATATATATATATATATATATATATATATATATATATATATATATATATATATATATATATAGAGAGAGAGAGAGAGAGAGAGAGAGAGAGAGAGAGAATTAAAAAATATACTTTCTTCTGTTGTAAACGTTTCGATATATTATCTTCATCAGTACTCCTGAGTACTGATGAAGATAATATATCGAAACGTTTACAACAGAAGAAAGTATATTTTTTAATTCTCTATGTTTTATTTATATACTAAGTTAGTGCGGCTTTGACTTATTATATATATATATATATATATATATATATATATATATATATATATATATATATATATATATATATATATATATATATATATATATATATATATATATATATATATATATATATATATATATATATATATATAACTGTATAATTAATTACATTAGCTCACAAAAACCGGTCACTTTCTAGCTATTTATCTTGCTTTTTACAGGAGAAACAATAGATGATGCTGAAGATCAAGCTCCTTATACCCTGTAAAGATCAAATTGAATAGAAAGTGGTGGCAATAGAGTTGGCGATCTTTGAAGGGCTAAGAACATGTTTAAATTTTGCCAATTAAAGAAGTAATATGATAAAGCATATGATTCATATAAGAAAGTTCTCAGGAGAGCTCCAGTAATATCACACACACAAGTGGCATTTATATGTCATCTTTAGCAGTAAGTCTTTATATTTTCTTTTATCATTTAATATTATACAATACCCTTTCACAATTTTGGATCCATCTGGTAAGCCTCTTAGATAGCATAATTCATGTTCCTTTCTGACTGCTTTACATGACGATTACTGCTTGTCAATTATGTTTGCACGAAATGATGTGCTTGTGAAGTAAAATTATCTGTGATGCCTCAATGCTGTGTATTCCATGAAATAAGCATTTTGACAACAGGAGATGCTTTCATGATAGCCGACCATGAATGACCTTTGTCTTATCTTATTCTAGCTCAGGGACATAAATATTGGGGAATGTGGGACATGACAGCCCTAATCTTTGAAAACCTGTAATTTGTCGGGCAAAGACCAAAGAAAATATTTTCATATTTCGGACAAAGGAAAATAATAATCAAGAGGTTATTTCTTAATTTCCCGCTTTGTCAGAAGACTTCTCCCAAGCCACAAAGAAGACATCAAAAAGTCGGGCATAATTCTTATGCAGCCTCCAAAGAAAAATGCTAGTTACGCCCTTTGTTGTTTCTGGAGCACTGCAATTTCTCCTCACTGGAAGTTGATATGTATCACAGGTGTTCCTAATTATTTTTGCGTCATGCATTGCAATTAATGACGTCATTTTGTATAAACATGTTGCTAAGTTTAGTAGTGGTATGCGTGAGGAAATACTTGAGTATTCTAGCACTTTCCAAAAATTATCTATAAAAGTATACCACTAGTTGAGCATAATTAATTCAGATCTCAGAATAGCTATCACTTGGTACAGAACTTGCGTCTACATCTCAAGTCTATCTTAACGGACTAGAAGTCTGGAATTCAGAACTGCTAACCTGAATAACTAACTAGTATTTTAGGCTCACACTAAGGACTCGTTAGGTGTAAAGGTTAATTTATGTGCACTATTATGGGTGACAATGTAAATGACTGTAGGTATATATGGCTAAAGGCATTCGATAGTAGATGCAATGCTTGAAAGTTGGGATATCTCATTAACGCAGTGAGTTCATGAGACAATTACTGTGGTTTGGGATCACATAATGAAACCTGCAATCAATAAGGTTAGGGTTCACGCGTGAGATTTTTTTCGATATTTAGCCTCAACACGTAACTTCAACGAACCACGGCCTTGTTTAAGCCTCACCCTCAGTAGGGACTAGTCTTACTGGCTTTTCTACTAAATCTCAAACGTTCCTCATTGATGTTGCACGTTCTTCACTGGTTTTGTTGATCACTGCTTCGTTATTTTGACCTCGTCGGTCAACGATACACCATGCTATCCAACTATAATTGCAATCTTTCCATTTGACTGAGACAGTAAGCTTTGAAGATCGAAGGTAGAAATAGCCAATGATCTAATTAGCTTAAAAGAATAACTTGATTTATAGACAACGGTAAATCTACAGAAAACCAAACGCCAGTAATTTTATGCAATTGTATAATGATATATGCAACTGCAATTGTATATGCAACTGTGGTTTGGGATCACATAATGAAACCTGCAATCAATAAGGTTAGGGTTCACGCGTGAGATTTTTTTCGATATTTAGCCTCAACACGTAACTTCAACGAACCACGGCCTTGTTTAAGCCTCACCCTCAGTAGGGACTAGTCTTACTGGCTTTTCTACTAAATCTCAAACGTTCCTCATTGATGTTGCACGTTCTTCACTGGTTTTGTTGATCACTGCTTCGTTATTTTGACCTCGTCGGTCAACGATACACCATGCTATCCAACTATAATTGCAATCTTTCCATTTGACTGAGACAGTAAGCTTTGAAGATCGAAGGTAGAAATAGCCAATGATCTAATTAGCTTAAAAGAATAACTTGATTTATAGACAACGGTAAATCTACAGAAAACCAAACGCCAGTAATTTTATGCAATTGTATAATGATATATGCAACTGCAATTGTATATGCAACTGTGGTTTGGGATCACATAATGAAACCTGCAATCAATAAGGTTAGGGTTCACGCGTGAGATTTTTTTCGATATTTAGCCTCAACACGTAACTTCAACGAACCACGGCCTTGTTTAAGCCTCACCCTCAGTAGGGACTAGTCTTACTGGCTTTTCTACTAAATCTCAAACGTTCCTCATTGATGTTGCACGTTCTTCACTGGTTTTGTTGATCACTGCTTCGTTATTTTGACCTCGTCGGTCAACGATACACCATGCTATCCAACTATAATTGCAATCTTTCCATTTGACTGAGACAGTAAGCTTTGAAGATCGAAGGTAGAAATAGCCAATGATCTAATTAGCTTAAAAGAATAACTTGATTTATAGACAACGGTAAATCTACAGAAAACCAAACGCCAGTAATTTTATGCAATTGTACATTCTGCATCGCTAGACCTTTTTGTCAATCAATTAGTGGTAATCACCTTATGTTGTATTGTAACCCTTGGAGAGACCTATGAATGATATTGGAATTACTGTAGAAACCTAAATCGAATTTAATACACACAACACACAAACAGATGCCCACAAACATATCTCCTAAAAGGCGTGCATCACAGCACAAATACGTATCGGATGCAAACGTTCTCATACATAAGACCTACTTGATTGCTGAAAGACTGATTCGAGCATCAAGCCTCTGTGCAGGCATGGCACCATGGTGTCTCAGTCTCTCATTAATTCCTAGTGACACCTCTCGGCAGCTTGCTATGTAACTGACCAGGGCTGAGGACTTGTCAGTGTAAGATAAAGAAAACCGCTATTGTTTTCTTGCATTTTCATACTAGTCCACGTACTTAATTGGAGAAGAACTTAAAAATACAACAGACTTTCCTCTTCATAAAAGTCATGATAAAAATCATAGCTATCACTGCTGTCATCGTATTCACTATCATGATCAACATCATTGTAGTTACTACCTATCATTGCAATCGCATTCATTATTGATATCACAGCAATCATTGTTCTCTATGAAAGATTTACATTGATTGTCTTTCTTTCGTCTGGGTGATTGACTACGGTCTTTTGTATAGGAAACAAACTTTCTCCCTTCAGCTTCGATGTTTCTTAATATTTTATAAAATCCAGCCTTAAATGCTTCTTACCTGTTCCTCAATATTCGTGAGATGTCCTCTAACAGCAAGGCAGCTGTGAGAAGAGATTTAGAACTTTTAATTAAAAATATTTGAGAGACGGACATTGTCTGTATTTAGTTTCCAGATTAATAAAAGTTTTTTTCTCACGAGTTGTTTTTCAAGATAACTGTTGAAGCTCAGCCTACCTTTGTTTCTTAAATCCTTCTTAAGTTTTGCTTGATTTGAGCCTCGTGTTTCTTATACACTTCTTTCCCATAAAGGACCCGTATACCTACCCATAATGGAACTCGCCAGAGATGACTTAAGTGTAAGTTGTTCGATGTGCCGAAGACGAAAATACGTCAAGCAGTTTTTTGCTGTTAATTAGGCTACGAAACTTGTTAGAGATGAAAGATGCAATCTCCAACACTCTTCAACTTAAGTGCTACCTGCTACATTTGTTGTATAGACTGCAATACCTGTGTTGTTGGAGATATTGACACATTTACGTAAGTTTTCTTTTGTGCAGATGAGAATCCCATACATACCTTCACTGCTCCCTTTGTTTATAAAGCATGATATGGAAGTACTTGGCATCGAATCAAGAGTTATATGATGTGTGACATCCATAGAAAATGGCCTAAGGTGGCAAACATTGCTTTTTGCTCTCTCTGCTTCGATGTATTTTGTAATATCTTTCTATCGTTCTGCTATGCGGACGATGTTTCCCATTGTCATAAGTAGCTGGATAGCTTGCATCATAGAAAAATTCAATAGATTTTATCAAATGAAGTACTTTTATTAAATTATAAAAGTTAAGCGTTCCTTCTTGAAGTATAACCATTTGTGGCTTTAGGACAGCACAATGTACTTCGAACGAAGTTATTGTTTCCTATGACATACGATGCCACTGCATGAAGGTTGCATTGATTTAAGAAGAACACGAATACTCAAGAAGTGAGACCATGATACACAATTCAATAGCATATCACAAAATACATCATGAAGCATGACAATATATTTATGGGGTGATAACTGTCATCTGTTACAATGATCATACAATAGTACACATTATAGAACTATGCGCTCTTGGATAAAAAAAAATTTGACAACGAAATCTTTGATGCAAGCGAAATAGTGATTTGCGCATAAGTAAATGTCGCAATATAATGCAATGCAATAAAATACAATATAATGCAATATAATGCAAAAACAAAAATAGTGTTTCATTTAAAGTTTTATAATAACAACCAAGTACTTCTTCAAGTGAAGTCTGACGAGAGTTCATTATCACTACATACAAACTACAGCTTCTGTAAATAGTGAAGTGATAAAGTCAGTAACTCTGAATTGTTATATAAGTGGTGTCTTCAGGAAAGAAGTATTTGTTGTCTTTTGTGACTGTGGCACAATCTTGTACAATGTTGTAGATATCCTCTTGCAATGTTTTGTCAAGGTCTTCGTATTTGGTATGCAAGAAGAAAGAAATTGTATCATTACATGACGGTGTGTCTTTTCTCTCGATGAAATCTGTAACATCATTACGCGCTGTGCGGTTTTGACACTGAAACGTGATGTTTGTCTCATTGAGTCTGTTGACCAGAAATTCACTGGACATCCAATTATAACTGAATGTAGATGCTGCGCTATTGAGCTTTGTATGTAATTGAGCTGCCAATTCATGACCACCTCTTTCTCCTATCACCGCTATCATTATTTGTCCTCCAGGCTTGAGAAATGATCTAAGTTTGATGATGACATCAATGGGATTCTCAAAGTAGTAGATTGAATGTATCAGAAGAATAACGTCAAACTTCATATCTGTTTGATAGTGTTCATTGAAATAGGAATTGTCAATGTTGTAGATAGTGTCTATCCAACTTTTAGACGTTTCTCGTAGTTTCTCGGCATGCTCGGGATTGGGCTCAATTGCAAGTATACTGTTGATGCTCAAAGCTGGATGTTTAATTATTTCGTCCTCTAACCATCCTGTGCCTGCTCCAACACTCATGAAATCGAGTGATTTGTTTCTAAATTTGCCGATAATAGGTGTTATGATTGCATTTCTGATGACAGCATCTTCGTCTGATGCCTTTTTGAATGCAGTAAACATCTTAGCATACTCTTCATCTGTAAGCAGTTTGAAGACTGTTTCCTGATCCATGTTGATTTGCTGGTGTACCTAAGAACATTGAGCAACCTCCTGGAATGAACATGTACCAAAGATACATATTGCATTGCAGACTGCTCTCTTAATAATATACTGTTTGAAATCATATTTGCATCATAATAACATCTTGCTGTTTTGGTATGGCAGCGACTATGCTGCTAAATGTTGTTGACTGGTGTGATCAGTAATTGTCCAAACAACAAAATATGTCTGAGTCACGTGTCTGACGGTATACATGTTGTGCTGTGACAAAAGACATAGGCGTTACTCTTACTTTAAATGTGTTCCAACTTTCATACAGTTTTGCATCACAACCCAGTTATAGCCAGTACTGCCTGTATTGAGATTCTGGCAATGTTTTAAAGCTATTGCAAGCCAGATGTTTAAAATCAATGTTTTATCGCTTAATGTTGGGATATTCGGCTTGTTCTTTGGCCTAACCCAGTCAGAAGTTTGAGCCATGAATCAATGGATCAAGATGCCGCATTAAATTTGCAGCGCCTTTCTTACAAGTCTGACAATTTTGTAGATATTTTTCTAGTCAGAAGTGTAAAATCGGTCTTCGAAAGTTTTTCTATTATATTTAGCATGATATGCCGTGCCAATTGGTACTGCCGTACCAGAGGGTAGTAGGCAATTCTAGAGAAGGAATTACAGTTCTAGGGGAAAATGGCACCCACTTATCATCTTACACCTCATTTCCACAACTAGTCATATGGCAGGATGGATATTGTTGAATCACACCTATTATATGACCTAACTACCGAATTCTGTCACCGAAAATTTAAGAAAATTAGGAATATAGTTACGACCTGACAGTTTGCGAATATTACGGCACTGTATCAGCAGATGCACTTAAAACCAAACGAATACCTTTCGTGACAACTTCAGATTAAATTCAGCTATACCAATACGGCAATCTAATTCCTCTACTTAAGCTAAACTTTATTACTTTAGACTCTTCTATGGGATTTCTACATAAAACCTCTCTATACGAAAACGGCCTCTAATTCTTTTCCCGAAACCGGGCTACAATAAACACGTGGACAAACATCGCAAAGCAACTGAACAATGAAAAATATCCTCACTTCAAGTAACATATTGCCAAAAGCCCCGCGTTCCCTTCTCCTCGAACATGTCTATTTGACCCACAGATGTCTCTGCACTGTCTTCCTCTTGACCATTCTTCTTCTTCGTCTTAAACGTATCGGCAAGAAGGAGAGCTGCTGCATACTTTCGTCGAGCCTCCTCAATAATGAGCGCTGCATATGGCTTTTGAAGATGCAGATTGGCAGGTTTACTTCAAGAGGCACTTTTGTTATTACCACCTCTTGTTAACACGGTGTCTATCGTGTCTAACGTCAACTTTTTCGGTGCAGATAGATACGGTAGCCGCAGATTGATGCCGTGTGAACCAGGCTTAACAACGACTTTACATAACGACTAACTACACAGAACATTGCAGGCTTAATATGTATTAAGACACATGACGCAACAGGGTAATTATAGCATACAATGGAGCTAAAGGGCAATGACATGCTAACACACACACAATTGTAGGAGGGTAGATGATGCAATGACTAAGAATGCTGATGGCGAGGCAAAAAAACGGAACAAATAGGAACATAGAACTAAAGCTAATTAATATAGTGTAATCAAAGACAAATATAAAATTAATACTCTAACAGTATCAAATATTGATTCTTGCAGAGTTAAAGTTGCTTCTTTGATAGGACCTTTAATCACGAGCTTCTTTGATAGCGGACCGCTTCTTCCGTATACTAATGGAGGCAGACTGAATCAAGGTCTTAGCTGAACACCCTTAGGACCTGGGAGGCTGCTGCTAGTGGCGTGCCCAGAGTAAGTGAAAATGTATAAGCTTGAGGGGGGTGTTACGAAAAGGAGGCATGCCCCAATTTGTGACATGATGCAGGGTGATATAAGTCAGAGTCCAGAAAAAGTCACGGCTCCATGGCTCCGAACGGCTGGAGGAAATTTTGCTCTTTATGACATATTTGAGGAAGGCTTTGAAATTTTTATCAACAATCCAGTTTCAGCAATGTTTTTATATAACGCAACATCGACTATGAAAGGCATAGCCCATTTACAGTAAAAGCTTCCAAGACATACCCAATGCAGAGTTCAAAAACTTTCGCTAGTTTTGATACATGCAAGAGGAAATTTTATGATGAAGACTTGACAGCCAGAGGAAGGGTGGGGATTTTTCTGGACTCTGATATAAGTGACTGGCCATTTAAGTAGCTTATCCCCAGTAGTTTACTTTATTAATGCTTTGTATTTTTAGTAAGTTTCGTAATTGCTTAGCTGTTAGATATAAAACACGGGGAGAAAAGTAGCCGTGCAGCCAAGCAGCTTTTATTGTAGGGATACTTTAGTACTATAGGTTAGGCCGCATCAAGATTGATTTGCTTGAAACCCAGTGGGAACTCATTGCCGTTGGAATACCGCATCAAAACTCAATGTTCGTGTATTTCATTTTCTCATTAGTAATTCGTCGAACTAGCGTATAGACTTTTAGATGTTGTCGCCCTATGGAACTCACTGTGGAGGCCCTTCTCAAAAAAATAGGCTATACATAGGTCTTGGATCTATGCCCCAAGCAAAATGTTTGAAGCCACACCCCTGACTTTTGCTTAGAACACATCCCCAAAATATCATGCATGCCACTAGGAAAGGGGAACAATAACAATGTTGTGATAGATCTTGGCTAAGACAGAGCACTAGGTAGAAAATGTTTTGTAGAAACACTCTTCAATTCGACTTTAAAGGAATCCTGATAAGCATATCTCACCAAAGTGGGGAGCAACTGCCCTTCCCTGATGCCTACGCCTCTCATTAAATATATTGGAAATAGAATTTGGCATAAGTTATCAATTGAAATGATAGTTCTGGATCGTAGAGTTGTGGAAGTCCTTGACCGCTCCGTTTCGATTACTTTTTTAAAACTCTTGATTCCTACACAACCCGAGACGGAAAAGCCTCAGAAGCTTCTACACTATACCGCATCATTCGACTTTGCGTAATGTTAAAGATTTTAAGCTCAGTGAATGGCTTGGGTTGAGCTCCAGAAAGTTTTGAATTTGCACCCCTGATTGTAACTTGTGTAACTTTGATGACTTTAAGTTCACTTGACTTTGGTCAAAGTGCAAAATTAAGTACATCGTGGCGATTACCCTCAAGAGGAACACAAAGTTACTCCGTAAGATGTTTTTTGATGCAATTGATCTTACAAAAATAGAGTCCTTTCAAAAGTGGGACCTCATATGTTCCTAAGTTAAGGGCTATTAGTTCTCAAAGTTTCCATACATTTCTTCACACCTCATGAACATTTTATTTTATGCATCTCGCTAAATTGGAAACATTTATGATGAAGCGTTGGTCATTGATCTTGAGCATAGCTCTTCCTGAATTCTTACATATTAAAGTCATCTCAGGCGAGGATCCAGCGGATTAGGTGACCGGGTTGAAACTTGACGTTCTGGAGACCATGCCCTTTTGAAACTATAGGCGTGCTCATAATGTTTATCACCCTAACTTGAAGTGCAATTTTAAAGGACTTGATCGGTTTTTGAAACCTGTCTACCGGTTCTAGATCCACCCTTGCATCTTTATGAGAAGTTGGGACATCATGAGATAAAGCTATCTCTTCTATCATCTTTTCTTCGAGACACCCGTACTGGTCAGCGAGGTAAACGGTATTTTCTCACATGGTACTTCATCTTTGTTGCATTATTAATGCATATGGACAATTCGAAGGAAGTGTCATATTCAAGGAACTTGTCTGTCTAACACAAGTGTATGAAACTAATGTCATCCTAGCGAATTTCATCTAGGTTGCATGCCTTTCAATTCCCAATTCATCTTACAGGAAACCTGCTTTCCTGCGGTTGTTAGTGAGAAAGTTATCAAAGCACTTTTGAATAACGAATTCTCCCAGAAAGAAACGGCTCACAAAGATAGGCACAATAAGACGCTCTATTTCATGGTAGACTTTCTACAAAATCTATACCAGATGTAATTTGTAGATTATGTTCTCTTTCATAAGGCACATATCTCATTTTCCAACGTAAAGGACGCCATCCCCGTACCTTAGCACTCCTCTCTAGTTTGCCATTACAGTTGTTGAGCTGTGATGCCCCGGTAATATGAGAAAGCTAGCCGTATACTTGTCTTACGCCGCAGGGACTGCTTTGAAATCACCAAAACAGGTTGTATGGTTAACAGAGATCATTCTTTCCTTGCATGCAACCATTAATTCTCCACTGGTGACTCCACCTTTCTTGATAATTTTGATATCATTAGTCAAACCAATAACAGCATGTTTCTTTTCATTCACGAAAGCTTACTTATTCTTAGAGATCATGCTAAACTTAATTCGAGAGTATCATCCTGCCCTCTAAAGCTGTTTTGAACCCTTTGTTTCGTCTTCTATTAGTTAGTCTTTCACTTTCCACGTCAGTTTATTTCCCCTGACAGCCTATTTACGTCTTGAAATTGCTTTCATGCTGATGATGGATTCTAAAATGAATCCGAAGCGAGTAGAGGAGTAAATCGAAAATCGTGTGAATCGAAAATAGTGTAAATCGTGTAAATCGAATTGTTGTATCAATGAAGGCCATTTCAAGTAAGATGACTCTTTTCCTTGTCGTTCTGATTCTACAAATCATAATAATGCTATGATTTCCAATAAATATACCTGTCTTCTCAATTACTTGCAGATCTGAGACAGTTATAAAACAACCTACAATTCGGTTCATTCTTCACGTAGTTCGTTCTTCATTGAAATATAAATTGTCAATGTGTCTGTCCAACTTTTGGACGTTTCTCATACGTTCTCGGCATGTTCGGGATTGGGCTCGATTGCGAGTATACTGTTGATGTTCAATGCTGGATGTTTGATTATTTCTTCCTCTAACCATCCTGTACCTGCTCCAACACTCATGACGTCGATTGATGTGTTTCCAGAGTTAATGACAGCATCTTCGTCTGATGTATTTTTGAATGCAATAAACATCTTAGCATACTCTTCACCTTTAAGCAGTTTGAAGAATGTGTCCTGATTCATGTTGAGTTGCAGTTGCATTTTGTAGATAGTAAGTGACTAGACGCTCTTAGAGCAAACGTTAAGGAAATATGTTTTTCATGGATGTATGCTAATTCTCTTTATATTATACTCTCGGGCATGAGGTTATACAACTGAAACAGGGCCACGAAGTTATCCAATAGGATTTTGTTTGTTTTACTTGGATTCATAGAAGAATTAGATCATCTGCCCACCTTGTGTTACACTTACATAACTTTTAGGTGAGAGCTCAATTCAGACTAAGGACTCGAGTTTGACATTCGAGAGCAATATTTATTATGTTTGTTATGGTACAATAGATGATGCCGACATGGCATTGTGTTGATACACGTGATATCATAATGGCATCACAGCAATAAATGTGCAAGCGATCGTTGCATAACATTTCAAGCTGTATGGCTGAGAGAGTGGAGATAGCTAGAATGCAAATCAAGGTTTATTGTGGTAATAGGAATTTATAATCAGACTGTAAGATAGAAGTGTATTGTTGCATGAGTTGTTATGCTTGTCTCACAGCGATGTGCCTGTATGATGTTTACATAACTTTGGATACTATAAAAGATACTACTAGAGAATATAGCGAGACATAGTGTATTGTTGTGTGCTGGGTTCCAGTGCAGGCTCTAAGATTATTGGACGTAGTTCCACGTGGCTTTATGCTTGTATTCTAGCAATAGGACTGAGTAATCTTTGGCATAAGTCTGAGAATTATAGGAATGAAAGAAAGATTTAGTGAAAATCATAGTAGAGATTGTTTTTTGGTGTTGCATTTAAAGCATACGAGAAGTAGAGGTTTAAAACCTTGTCTTTAAACCTCTAAAGAAATATATGAGCTACCTAGGTCAAGTGGCAAAATGCAAGAGCCTCTAATAACTTTTACTCGCATCCTTAAATGTTGCAAATGTGCTGCAGTCCCTTGTTGCTACAAGTAATGAGTTCTACACTTAACTCCTTAGTAGCAAAAATATTTTGGTAGATAGCTTTTCATGGCTCTGATGATGAATCAGTCCCCATTGACTGACTGCCTAATGGAATGGTTGTGCACCAATGGAAAAGATTAGAAAAATTCCACGAGACAAGATGGTTGCAGCCTCAAAAAAAATCTTGAGATATACGTGAGATGGAATAACAAGCGTAAAGAACTTCCAAATATTATCAAAGAGAAGTACCCAATGTACAGTTGGAGTTTACGAGCACTCTGTAGAGGAAAATGTAGTATTTTGATATTTGCTATGCAGACGTCACTGTCTCCAGGGTGCATTTCAGGCACTTAGGTCCGAAGATCACTGGCGTGGATTTAGCTTTAATTTTATGTTGTTCTGCTTCTATAGACATTTTCTTCGTACCAGAACATAAAACCATATATAAAACTAACTAATACGATACACCTTATTGCAATCACCAATCTGTTTGGCTATGATATGGCGTCATACTCTGTGAGTAAGCATTCTTATCATGAACGTTGGCGTACACCTGAGGAGCTACTGGCTTACCTCCGGCGTGAGTTTTGCACCGAATGCACCCTGGCACAGCTGCAGTCAAGAAAGAGATGGAAAGCCCAGGAAGGCTTCTTGGTTACCGTGACTTACACAAGAAAGTACGAGATTAAACCACACATTAAATATCCATAGAGACATTGTGTATGCAGTAGTGAATGATATAGGCCTTGATGGGGTGAGAGCCAGAGGCAATGTTGGCGCTCCAAACAGGCTCAAAGGAAAGAACGCATTCGAGTCTATGGTTAGTATCTTAACGCTGGTACCCAAGCTGTGCATTGGGTACTTCGCTTTGATAACATCTGAAAGTTCCTTACGCTGGTTATTCCGTATCTCGTACGTCTTAAGATCTTGCTTAAGGCTGCAATCATCTTTACATACTGCCATTTTTAGCCAACATGTTGAAAGATCAAAAAAATGAGGTGCCCAAAGGATTCTGGGGTGCATAACACGTCTCGGCCAATGGCACGGTTCGGTCACAACAAAAATTTAATTTAATCTCATTTTATGTTTTTCGTCTAAAAGATTTTGCAAACAATGCTTTAATATTTTATTTTGTTTTTTTCTTTTAAAACAGTTTACGAAAAATTTAATCTCACCTTTCTACTTTTTTCTGTTAAAAAGTATACAAAAAGTTCCTTTCATTTTTATGAATTTTTTCATTTTAGAACAAGTTTGCGAAAAATTATGAATATGAAATTAGAAAATATAAAAAGCTAAAGAGATAACTGTTTGAATGAGAAAAGATTTTAAAATGTACCATATTGCGCGCCTCGGCCACCATACCGGTCTGCGGTTAATTCTTGCCATAATATTATCTGTTCCTTTGATGGCATCTTTGATCGAATAATAAATAAATATCTGCCGTCATATATGGATTTTCCTACATTCGACTGTGTTGCGTACGTAGATATAACCACTTGCATTATTGTGAGCACATTGCTTTCTTCCTGTCTCGGTACAACTGCCATAGACCAAGTCTGTAATATAGTACTGTAATAGACTGCACCACGGCGACTCCATGCTGATTTTATCTTTGTGAACCTATCCCACATCTCTTTCAAATTTCTACATACATTCAATGTGAGAAGTCTGCAACCCAGTACTTTTGATTTCCGAACTTGGCAGACACATCGAAAGTTGTATCAATTGAAATACATACATCTATTAGCAATGGAGTTGTAATATTCCGGTGGCAATAAGTATGGCCTGTCTATCTCTAGTTCTTATCATTATATTCAGAATTGATTTGGAGTCATTAAAAGTTTTAGCAAAAAAGGGTACATTAATGCTCAAAGAGAGGGAGTACATGTATTGTTTTTAAAACCACCTTTCAAAACAGGCAAAATTTATGGTTGTCAAATGTGAACATCAATAGTACTTATATTTTGGTAGAGCAGGAAGTGTTGAGCAGTGAGTCCTCTTTCCCAAGCAATTTCTGCATTGTAGTTCTATACATATCACTGAAATGGCTTGTACTACTAATTATTTTATTATATTAGTGTTGTTTACAGTAGAAATCCTCATAAATGAACCTCGCTGTTATCAACCTATACTAAAAAGGCTCATAGAGACATATTAATAAACAATTTTGAGGAGTAGTTAATGATAAAAACTTTGTACGGTTCAGTATGCATTGAGTAATAATCTTCTTCTCTTGAAAGAAAACTCACAGTTTCTTGCTGAACTACTCAAGGTCAGCATTTTGTATCTTGTGTATAGAAATCAGAAAAATTTTAGGGTACAGTTTCTCAAGCATTGTGGTTCTTTCATGCTCGTTTCTACTGTTATAAGAACAGCAGTCTATTATGACGTTGACACTAGATGAGAGTCAGTGAGTACAGTTTAGACTTCCTTCTAGGGTAAGAAAATTTTGCTCCCCAACTTGAACGGAGGATTAGAATGCATTCTAGATGTAACAATCTATTTCGGTACTAAATTACAGAATGTGTGGGGTATATTGTCTCGCAGTTCCATTGTCAAGTATTTATCTCACACTATATAGGGAAGTTCAGTTTGGTCTCATAAATGTGGATAGAGAGATTAAAGAGAAGTGACATATATAAAGATGGCAATTCGGGCTGCCTTGGAACAGCAGATGGTATGGCATACATTTAATTATGGCAAGCTTTCCAGCATGCTATGCTGTGGTGCACTGCTCAAATTAAACGAAGTGTAATGGGCCTTGTCAAGAAGTAATGAACCATGCAGTATAGACTGGAAGTTGAATTACCTTTAATCTGATTAGATTAAAGGCCTTAATTAAGTCACAAACAACTACCCTATTATTCATGATGATCCATTGGGGAGACATTATTATGATCTTTGGAGTTGCTATGGAAACCTAAATTGAATTTGCCATCTATTTGTCTAAAAATTTAGCCGTCTCAAATTTTTCCGAAACAATGTACTTTTCTTACTTCAAAATGGACTCTTGTAAAATTAGGTATGTAGGAACTTAAAGCACTGGTTAGTGTACAAGGTTAACTGCTATATGATAAATCCATCGCAACTCAAAATACTACAATCATGCAGGGATGGATGGAGTACGCTAAAGTACTGATAGCATAGCACAACTTAACTAACATAATGTTTATACCATAATAAATAGGTAAATTGGCATAAAACTCCATACTGCAAGAAAAACAGGAAAATTTACCTAATCAAATCTCTACGTGTAATGCAACAGAAATGATTCTGTGGTGTCCCCAGGAAAAAGGTGTTTGTCGTCTTTTGTGGCTCTGGTGCAGTATTGGACAATGTTGCAGATATCCTCTTGTAATGCTTTGTCAAGATCTTCATATTTGGTATGCAAGAAGAAAGAAATTGTATCATTACATGACGGTGTGTCGTTTCTCTCGATGAAATCTGTAACATCGTTACGCGCTGTAACATCACTCCACTCCACTCCACTCCACTCCACTCCACTCCACTCCACTCCACTCCACTCCACTCCACTCCACTCCACTCCACTCCACTCCACTCCACTCCACTCCACTCCACTCCACTCCACTCCACTCCACTCCACTCCACTCCACTCCACTCCACTCCACTCCACTCCACTCCACTCCACACTCTTGTTTCGCATAACTGTATCATTCCCATACACTCTCACTCTCATAGCCTCCGTTTTGGGAGAGATGTGTAGCAATTTTGAAGCTGACGCCATGCTTTCCTTTTTTCTATACTCAAAAAGTGAATGCAAAATAGACTGATGGTTGTGTCCAGGCACTTCTTGACGCAGAAGCATCATTGGGCCCAGTTATGCTGCTACATTTTCTGTTACTTCATCTTTCTTCACATTATATATGAAGAAAGCAAATAATTAGTGATCTGTATGTCTGGCACTCAAACATAAGATGCAAAAGTCATGCAAAAAGACCCATTGATGGATTATGGAAAAACTGAGGAAGATGTGAAGATTGATATTTGAAACAGAAACGCAAAAGTGGGATCGTAGTCACAAAAAAGGCATTTTGCTTCCACAGACTGTCATTTTACTAAAATCATAAGCGGGTTTGCGGCAATCTGGTGTCATGTAACTCAATTGAAGCTGAGTACTTTTGACTCATATGGTGTGAAGCCAATCCGGGCGTAAAAGAATCCGATATCGTGTAACTCAGGCCTTAGCATACTCTTTATCTGTAAGTAGTTGGAATTCTCTGCTCTGTTTCATGTTGAGTGCCAGTTGGGGTTTTAGATTGTAATCGAGATCTTCGTAAAGAATATGTACAGCAAATACTTTTGTTATGAATGCAGACTATTTTTTTTATTGTATCCCTCGGGTAGAAGCTTTTTCAAATGGAGCAGAGCCATGTAGTTATACAATAGGATTTCTCTTGTTGAACTTAGTTCCACAAATCAATTAGGGCATTTCCCACCTTACGTTACATTTATATAGCTTTGACGGTAGAGCTCTAATTAGATGAAAGACACGAGTTGAACATTCAGAAACGATCTGCACCTTGTTTATTATGGTCCAGCTCAGGAATTTGGTGTGGTATTTTGTTGTTGCAAATGATTTTATGCTTGCACCACAGGAATGCTCTTTCATGCGACCTCTGCATAAGATTTAAAGCTGCAAGACTGATAGAATGGAGCTAGTATATGATCTTTGTATAGCATTGAAAGCTGTACAGCTGAGAGAAATGGAACTGGTGAGAATCCCAGACACAGAGTGTTGTGATGATAACATATCAAAGGCAGACTATAAGACAGAATTGCATTGTTGCATGTGGTGGTATGCTTGCATCACAGCGATTTTTTGTATTATTTTTGCATAGCTTTGGAGATTTCCAGGCTTGGAGAATGGAACCATTCAAGATTCTAGACAAAGTGTATTGTTGTGTACAGGATTCCAGCGGAGGACTCTCAGACTATTGGCTGTGGTTGTACGTGCTTGTATACTTGCTTTACAGCAATAAGTTTGTGCGATCTTTGCATATCTTTAAGGATCACACGACTGGAAGAAAGGCATGAATTGAAATGGATCCCGAAGTTTATTGCTAGTGTTTGCTTTGTAGAAGTACCCATGACTTTGCGAAAGTAGTGCATGATGTTATAGCGCTTTGTATGGTATTTGCGCTTTATAGCAGTGCACGGCTCAGGGGCGGCGGAGGGATAATTTTGGTGAGGGGGCTCTAGTGGAAAGACTAAATATGTAGAAGACGTAAAGATTGTTGAACACCTCCACATGCAGCTATGGGATAGCAGTGCGTGATGTTGCATTGTGTGACCTTTAAGTTCCTTGCAATAACTTGAAATCTGAGCTAGGCGCATAAGTCAAATTCCAATCCAATGGATGTCGTGCTCTTACCTTGTATTAGAGCGCATTAGTTTTACTCTCATCCACTGATCCTGAAAATGATGTTTACCAAGCGATATATGTGTGATTTAATAATAGTATAAAGTGTTATAATTTCTGTTGAAAGTAGTACCAATCAAATTTTAAAGCAAGAAACTTAGCTTAACGTAGCTTAACTTAACTTAATATGGGTGGTATTCGTTCTTAACTCACTGTAGTGGACACTTTTGAATCCTTGGAGGAAAAATGTGTTTCCGACAATGTGAAAGATGGCATACAAATTTCTAAAGTTTCGTCACTCTTTCCTTGTAGTTTTAAAAGTCTCTTAAATGTTAGGCTGTCTAGTGCTCGGCTTCTTATTAACCAGTTTCTTATAAAAAAACGTGTATTCTTTCTTCTATACTAAGCTGTGTATTGTAAAGCTTTCATCCCTCTATGGGTAGCATGTTTGGAAAATATGTGTTGCATTTCATGATGTCTTGTGAGGTGATGAAATTGTTGAAGTATGCAGGACGTACTTGGTAGTCAATTAGTTATAGTATCTTCGCAATCTGTTCTACATCTGGCTTTACCATTATTGCCGAAGCCCCCGGGGGAAATTTTTTAAAGCGCCCTCTTTTGGTTATGGGTAAATGTCCTTTTGAAATATAGAGATTCACCCATTCTAGATAGAAAACAGCAGATGAATTCTTTAGTGTTAATGACATTCTTGGACAAATCTGAATACAAATCTACATAGGATTATTCAAAATAAGCAAAAGGCCCAGTTCACGGTAGGACCAGGTGCTGAGGCTATTGGGGAGTGTGACACCCCACACTCCCCTATCTGTTGTCCCTTGGTGTATAGGTACAAAGCTATACCGAAAAGTCTATGTATAGGAATTTTCAGTATATATAGGAATTTTCAAATGAATGCCCCATTGTCTATTTCTTGATCATATTATCTTGCTAGATCTATTGTGATAAACAGTTGTCTGAGCGATCACTGCATGATAGGCGCAGCTAGAAAAATGCACCCTTTTCGTCTACAGCAAAGAGAAATTTACTGTAGAACTCACCTGGTAGAAACTACAGGAACTACAACTAGGAAATGTTTGAAAAAAGATCTGAAAGTGTCTCCTGGGAGCATATTTACGATAGCTCAGATGTAAATGTAGCGTATGAAAGCTTTGATCTTTGCCTTATTAAATTTGCATGCACCGATTATAGAAAGAAGAGTACATGCAATTCAATGTCCATGGAGAGCACCAGAGGTAAATGATGCCATAAAAACAAAGGGCTACTGTCTTTGCAAGACAAATCCGGGATCTGGGTCTGATAACTGTTGGTGCCTATAGAAAAGTGCTAGAAATAAAGTTTACTAGAATAATCGTCGTCATTCAGCTGTAAAAGATTCAAAATTTCTGAAAGATTGCTAACGACATGGACATTGCAAACACCTGTGAGCTTTTCGCATCACAGACTATAAAGCTGTGCGTGTTACTGCCTGATCAATTCAAGGAGCGTAATACCAGCAACATTGTTCAAGCGTCCCATACTTTTAAGTTCCCACCAGTCACAAAAACAAATTCTTTGCAATCTAAATAATTTGAAGGCATCCAAGTCAGCTGGCCCGGACAATCTGCCTCCAAGACTCTTGAAAGATGCTGCAAAAGTCCCTGCAGGTCCTTTGACTCGTCTGATTAATGTTTCTTCTAAGCATTCAACTTTTTCAAACAACCTCAAAGCCGCAAGAGTGATTGATTTAAGTCACAGCCAAGAAATAACTTTATTATTATTATTAATTCTTTCATTTAAAGTTGGCTAAATAAATATAGCTGAAGCTAATTTACGCCACCTATTTACAAAAAAAGTAATATATACTTAAATACAGCTAAATTAAAACAGGATATAATTAAAATGCAATGTTATCATACAACAAAAAACCTAGATTCCGGTAAATCGCCTTGCATACTCTGCAATTGCAGGTATCATATTTTGGGCTTTTATAAGCCTTTTAAAGTTTTTAAGGGAGTCTGATTTTGTCAGTTCTGGTGGTAGTTTTTTCCATACCCCCCCCCCCTATAAATCTAACTGTATCAATTCCAAGGCCAGTTGTTTTTGCCTTTGGTGGTTGTAGTTTATCAGAGCACTTTAGGTTATAAGGCATTACCTTTTCTTCAGAACTTTGTTTCATAAAGCTGTGACTTAGATCATGTTTTGTTTTGTAAATCTCTATCATGAGCAACTACAGGTTTCTCTGATGAACGGTTACCGAATTATCCGTTATTAATATGTTTTCAAAACTAGAAACATTGTCCTTGTACGCTATTCTTAGAGCCCTTTCATGTATTCTATTTATCTTATTATTCAAATTTCTGTCGTGAAACATCCAAATTAATGGGCAATAGCTAAACTGGGACATGACGAATGCTTTCATCAACAATTTTAGTTTCTCAGGTTCCATGTAGATTGAAATGCGTATAAGTGCATGGAGCTTTTGGCTAGCTTTCTTTGCAGAGTTTTCAGTTCCGTTCATCAGATGGAATATGTCGGTGATATAAATGTTAAACAACAGAGGCCCAAGCATCAAGCCTTGTGGTACACATAAGTTAGTTTCTTTCCACGTGCTATAGGAACCATAAATTCAGACTCTTTGTCTCCTGCTCGAAAGATAGCTGTGAATAAGCGAGAGGGCAGACCAATTTCTATTATGCCTGTATTCTCAAATATCTTTGAAATGATTGCTTACGAACAGATAGCAGAATACATTGAAAGTAATGATTTATTCGCTTCAACGCAAATTGGTTTCAGGAAAAGATACAAAAATTACGATATTTACAGATAGTATCAGAAGATCCATAGACCAGGGAAAATGACGGGCGCAGTGTTTATAGACCTATTAAAAGTCTTTGACACTGTGGAGCACTCAATTTTAATTCAAAAATTACTTATAAAAAGGGCTCTGTATCTAAAAAGAACTGTGCTTTATAGCTATTAAATATATTGACAGGAAAATACAGTTATAAGCCTAAAACTGTCGATGTTAAAAAACAACAAAGTAGTTACTAATTATGCAAATAGAACTGTTTTAGCTTCTGGTTAAAGAGAAGGAGCGAGTCCAACTTGTGAAGGCTGATCGGGAATTCGCTGTATGCCATGGGTTCTTGGACCGATGTTGAATTGAATTATAGTGGATGAATAACTATTTGAAAGACAGAACTCAGTTTGTTGAGTATGAAGGGGAGAGCTCTGAAGTTTTAGGCGAGTGCCACAAGAATCTATTTAGGGCCATTGCTATTTCGTTTGTACATCATTGACTTGGCTAAAGCTGTAAGAATTGTAAGATTATCATGTATGCAGATGACGCTGCTAATTACACAGCAAGTCAAAGAGTCACTGAAACAGAGAGGACCCATGAAATGAAAATTATTTCGAGTTGGCTTGATAACAATAGACTTGCACTAAAACTCAATAAAGGAAGATAGAGGCCATGCTCCTCGTGTCAGCCAAACGCTGTTCAGCTGAGAGTGCAAATAAAGCCGTCATCATACGGGGAATTTTTTACTGCTCTACTTCTGTCCTAAAAATTTCTGAAGCAGACGGCAAAAAATTTAAAGATTGGTTAAGGAAAGCAGCAGAAATATCGCAAACTAATGGCAATTGACAACAGAAAGAAATACAAAACATGTCTTCTGGTTTTCAAATGCCTGAAGGAAACATCTACAACAATTTCCAACATATATCTTGAACCCTTGGATCATGTGCATAAACTTCGTAATAACAATTGTGTAGTTCGAGTCCTGAAAGTTATAACTGAGGCAGGAAAAAAGTGGCGGGGACCTCGTTCCGTGGACCCAAGGCATACAGCGAACTCCCGATCAGCCTTCGCAAGTTGGACTCGCTCTTTCTCTTTAGACAGAAGCTAAAACAATTCTATTTGGATAATTAGTAACTACTTTCTTGCTTTTAACGATCGGCAGTTCTAGGCATATAACTATATTTTCCTATCATTACATTTCATAGCTATAAAACACAGTTTTTAGGTACAGGGCCCTTGTTCATAACAGCACTTCGTGTGTTGTAGAGGCTAACCCTTATACACATTGTATTTAGTGTTACAAACAAATGAAACATGTGTAAAACTTGGCATATGGATATAGAAATACCACCGTTAACGTTGATGTGCACAAGCATATATAATTTGTTTATTATCAGAATGCAACTTCTAAATACATTGAACAGTTTTTAACAAAACAGTGTCAACAAACTGCAATTAAAAATCAACGAAATAGCCAAAGGCTTTGAGCTTCATGCTTAAAACTAACTACAGATCTTGAAGCAAAAGGTAAAGGCTAGTTCCATACAAGATTCCGTATGTTGGGGAGTGCCTGATAGAGAGGACACTTATCCTGAGCCGTCGGCATAGTGAGGTAGAGTGGCCAGTTCCTTTCCTCGCCACCTTTAACTTCCCCAGTGTTGGCACCGGGTACCCATTTGCCGCTGGGTGGACAGTGAGCGAGCATCCCACCTTTGGTCGGGGGGTTTGGCTCGGACCATCCATGTTTTGCTCAGCAGTCAAGCGCCTTAACCACTTGGCAACTTGCCCATGATCTTGAAGTATCCTTTCAATTATTAAAGTAACATCTTGCAACTGTAATTCATGTTGTTCTTGTTTGCCTTGGTAGTAACGATTCTTCTTCTGCAGGAATACGGCAGTATAATACTCAACAAAATCAAGCATGAATGATACAAGGAGCACAAATGCCATTCAACATTAAGCAATCCCGTTGCATAATGCCAAGAAAACTTAAACAGTGTTTCCATTTAAGCCCTAAGAACGGGGATGGAGTATACAATATTCCTATATATTAAGGAAGATGAAAAAATTTCCTACCATAACGGATAATGGTCAATGTATTCTCCACGTGGTCAGGGGTATGCATTCATCGTTAATGTATTTAAGAGGCTTTGGATCCCACACAACATGTAAGAGCAATAACATTTGGTGGCTGTGAACCTCAATAATTGAGTAAAAGCTTTTGAAACAAATCAGCCAGCTTCCTTGTACTATGAAAGCCAGATGGAACCCATTGAAGGCAATTACTCTATCATAAAACTGAATTAATAGATTATCATTACTGAAGACTATAATCGAGCGTCATAGGATTGTTGCTCTTCGCTCAACCTGATCAGCTCGTTCGCAACATCATCGATATCATAACTTGGGTCTGGATTCGTCTGGAAGGCGGGTCTTCTACCACCTACAACTTCAGTCTCTTCAGGAAGATTTTTCACACAGCTAAGAATCAATCCACTCTGATATGGAGAATGAGAGTTTTCATTTGCAACAGGGACATTACGCGATGAATCGTGAATTTGATGTTGCTTCTTGTCTGTTTTACTTCCATCTTGTCCTTGATGGTGTGTTTCTTCTTGACTACCTCTCAACCTTTCGGCTGCACTTGCTTGCTTAACGTTAATGCTGGGCTCTATATCATCATAATCTCTTTCTGGATATGCAACAGGCTGCCTTCTGTTGAATGGAATTGATTCCTGTTCCTGAAATAAAGAAGTCTTCAACGTAGTGACACTTACACTGAATTTTTCCCCACAATCCCACAAATTTAAAATAATAACACATAATTACAAGACAATACCTTGAGGAGAAAGAGAATACAATGCAACCTCAAGGTCTAACAGTTAACATAAAACATTGTACAAGAATAAACTACAAAGTACTTCAATATATGTTTCCTCTATCACTGCCAAAAGTCACGGAACACTTACATTACTTCCACTAAAACAAATATATGCCCTGATATTGAATTCATAGCTATTCCATCAAATACTCTGTCCACAAATAGATGATAATGAAGCATTGCACAAAAGTTATTTGGCCAGAGAGCAAAAAGACTGCCTATCGAGATTAGTCCTAAACAATGGTTAGTAAAGTCTGTAGGATATTAATAATATGACTTAAATACCTTAGGCTGTGTAATTTTTAGGTCAGCCAACTTTGGTGAAAAGATAGCCTGGGTTAAGTGCAAGTCTAATGTAGCGAATAGCTGCCTAGAGTATTTAAGAATAATACAAAAACTTGTCAACAGTAATTTTAGCGCAATATTAACGTTATAAAAATATACCCATTTGCTAGACTCACTAAAATAATATGACACATAAATTAAATGGCCAAAGGTATGGCATGTGATATATGGTATAATACGATATGAAATGAAATGATATGACATGATAGGTGATATATTATTTTGTGGATACTAATATGAACATCACATATTATGCCATATCATACCATATCATATCAAATTATATCAAATCATATCCTATCAGATCATATTGCATATCTTTCACACCCTTTTAACTGACAGCCCATCAATTCTGGAAAAAGAAACTTCACTGAATTTCCTGAATTAACCATACATAAGTACCTTGATGGCATCTCTGCCCTGAATGTGTGACCCATTCTCCTTGTTCTCAGGTGGAAATGCTGCTTTGCTACTTTTCAATCCCATTATTTTGCTTTGCAGAATATTTGACTCCCCACTTGATTTGATTTTGATGGTCTGCTTTGCAACTTGTTTGGCCTTTTCACTCTCCAGAAGCTCATTTTGTAATACAGCATTGTCAACCAATAGTGCAGAGGAAACTGCAGAGGCTATGACATAAATACAGGTAAGTGCCATTTCATTTATGACAATGTAATACAATAGTGAAGTAGCCCCTTCAGCAAAGGCTGACATTGAAGGGGCCTACCCAGTTACAAATTTCTGAAGTATGATTACCCAGCCACAGATCAAAAGACCAAATAACTTTCAGTAATAAAACAACTCTCAAATGCAGTTTAATAGTAGATAACAGGAACACCAAATCAGTCTATATTAGCAGACAGTTACAATCATATATACAAAATACTTCAGCCAGTTGAAATGTATTGAGAATACTATGGGTAGTAGTAACTCAGCTTTGGCTGAGAAGGATTTTTGTAAATTTCTGTGCATTGGTGATAAATTTGCTGACTATTGTGAAAATTGTGACAACATGCATTATAAATATAAGTAATTTCTTAACTACAAGGGATATGCTATGGAACTTCTTCCCTTTGTTTGTATAAGGTTTCTGGAAAAACCTGAAGTTTATTTCAATCCAAACTCTAGATCCCACAGTATTCAAAACTTGTATGAAAATGCCAAATACTCTACTTCAAGGGGGGAGGCAAATGCCTACTGGCTTCCCCTAAAAATTACCACTATAGCAGTCTATTTCTGGCATTGCATTAAATTTCTTGCAAAAAAGGCAACTAAATATTGTGCTGCAGCCTTAGTGATGGGTATGAAGTCACATAGTGACTAGGATCATCAATGGCTTTCCAAAGTAGGCTTTGAATGCCAGACCAACTTTTGGATCATATTTGCCTCTAGCTACAATGCAGACCACAGGGCTGTTTGGTTTTTGTAGCCCATCAGTGAAAGTTTCCTGACTACATGACCAGACCAATTTTCACACATATACAGGCAGTAATCTACAACACCAAATTTGACAAGAACCACCTGATGCTTGTTTACAGTATTACCTGTCAAACTCTACAAAAAAACAGAGCAACAGCAAAGATCTCAGTATGGTTTTGAATTTTCCCATTTATACAACAAGATCTTACCCCTGCTGTTCCTTCTATTTCCATATCCTAAGGGAGTAAAGACTTTATCTGACTTGCTCGATTTGTGGAGCTCATCCTCATTAACATTGATTGTTGACAAGATTATTTTGTTATCTCGCCCACCGGTGGCAAGAAGAGAGCCATCACCAGAGAATTCCAAGCATTCAATCTATAATATTAGAGAAAGACAAATCATATATAATATTAGAGAAAGACAAATCATGTATTTCAGGCTAAACCTCTTGTATCAATGGAGGAGACATCTAGTGGCTTCATTGACTGATAAACCAAGTTTGAGCTATCTTCACCTAATAATCAAATAATAATATGTAATATCACCCAATATGTAATAACTTCACCTAATAATCAAATAATAATATGTAATATCACCCAATAAGTAATAACTTCACCTAATAATTAAATAATAATATGTAATATCACCTAATATGTAATATCTTCACCTCATAATCAAACTCATGCTGACTGATGGCAAGCAGCTCTCTTGCTCTTTGCTGTGCAACAATATCCCAAAATCGGCATGTTGTGTCTCCAGCTGATGCCAAAACCTGATGGCCTTTTGAAGTTTCATTTGGTAAGAATTTCACTTCGGTAACCATTTCACTGTGGCCTTCAAGAATATTGACAACTCTGTTTTCCCTAATATCCCATATAGAGATCTAAAAGTTCAAATTAAAAAATACTCATTATCATGTTCATTACAAAAAATACTTGGTCATGTTATAGAGAACATTTATGTTTCCAGAGAGTTTCTTGTTTGAGCTGCAGGCTATGTCTATGATATACTTCCTCCTTGAGAATCCAGCTCTCTTATCATTAGTAATGTAACAGAAGCAGAGCAAAACAAACAGTAAGTTATGTATACATGCATGCACACATGCATGAGTGTGTGTGTGTGTGTGTTTGTGTGTGTGTGTGTTTGTGTGTGTGTGTTTGTGTGTGTTTGTGTGTGTGTTTGTGTGTGTGTGTAAGCACATGCATGTGCAGGCTACTAGAGACTTTTATGCCATTCATTGTCTGAGAACAGAGGGTGGTGTAATGTAGCTTGAACTGGATTACCCTTGTATCAGACGAGCCAGCAGCAATGTAGTTACCACAGGGTGACCATGCACAGCACTTAATTGCATCATCATGTACCCCAATCAAATTGGCAACATGCAGCCACCTGTTCTGAGTTCTTAAGTCCCATATCTTCACACTTGAATCTTCACTTGCTGAACACAGTATGCTATCTCCATCATACATCCTAAATATTGCCCTCCATACACCCTCACTATGTCCTTCCAACAATTGGGATAACTTTAATGTGTTTATATCCCAGATCCCTAAAATTTAGCAAATCATAAAGAAGTTCTAATTATGGAGCAAGAAGTATTTGGAACAACTATGATGCAAGGTTTTTCAGTCAGAAATGAAAAAAATGTTTCACTAGAGCACGGCTTGCATGTCAGGTCTGAAGCTATAGCTGAATATGATAGTCCTAGAGGACAACCAATTGTTTGCAATAGTGGATTTATCTTTTAGTAACATTTTCAATTCATATCTAACCTAGGTTATTGCATCTTTTAATATATTTTCAACACAGTTATCATACAACAGTATTGTAATAAATCAATGCCATTCAGGACAAAATCTCTAGCCATTTGCCTGAAAATGAAATGAAACACAACAAAAACGAGATTTATACCATCAAACACTTAATACTTTCATTTACATCACAGCAGACTAAACTGGAAAAGCATGGACTCATTTCACAATATCATGCTCATTAAATGCTGCTTTGGGTAACAGGAAAATGCTCTGCCAAGGCACGTCGATTTCTGGCTGCTTACGGAAGCCTCTGCTACCTTATAAAATATTTACCAAGCTTCCTAGTCTTTGATGTAAGTTCAGAGGTATTTTGAAACTTACTTTGCTAGATTGCAAAGATCAAATCATCAGCCATATATGCTTTTGCTTTCTGTAAACCTATAGCAAAAGCTGAGCATTTGTCATTCCCAATAAGACTATGAAAATGATATATAGCCGATGCCTTGAGGATACCTGCTAATTTTATCAGATGAGATCACAACTTTAGCAAAAAGCAAAATGAGATACTTCATACCGACAGTCTTATCCCAAGATGACGATGCAAGAATTGCACCATTGTAATTAAATGATGTCCCTAAGACCCATTCACTGTGCCCCTCTAACAATGAAAGCCTCTCTCCACTCTCTGAATTCCATATTCTTATTGTATTATCCGCAGATCCCGTTGCTAGCAAACATTCAACATTTGGGAACCACGAAACTGTAGTAACGGGCGCCTTATGCTGCTTGTCTTCATCGCCTAACAGTCTACCTGTCGTCAACACACGCAGGTCCCATACCCTGACTTGCTTATCCCAGCTACCGGAAGCAAAATATACTCCATTGATACTGAAACCAAGGCAGGAGATATGCCATTTATGTCCACTCAGTTTTATCTGTTCTTCGACTTCAACGCCATTTTGATTTGAAAATACCTTCTCCTTCATTCTCAAGTATTATAAACTCATACTAAAGTACTTTTGCACCCGAACCCCTATCATCAGCTTCACATTTCCGCCATCTTTGTTGTTACTTATTAAAGCAATAACAGAGCACTAATGGTTTCTCACGCCCACAAAGGATGATGGTCCTTTGCGAAGAAACCGCAGAAAAACAATCATAAAAGTCATACCATAGCCATACAGACTCAAACACCAGACCTAACGTTTGTCGGTCTAATACAACCATAGTTTAACAGGGGGCAACAAATCAGGCCCATAGCCAGGAGGTGTTATTTTTCGTAACTTTGTTGCAATTTTTGTGATATTTTGTAGTTGATTTTTGTGATTTGTTGTGATTGTCTTATGATTTTTTGTGATTTCTTCACAAAGTGCACGAGATATTTCAGGGAGATACGTATGGAACTCTGCAAAACAGGTGCAATTTTTCATAGGGATAGATAGAAAAATTTATAGGAGTGGAAAAAATTGAAGATTTTTCCGACATTGATAATAAGTATATTCACTTTTCATGAGTTTTCCTTTCAAAAATTTAACACTTGATGAGAAGATGACAAAGACCGACTGCGCCTTTTCCCCAACAAGATAAGAAGCTTTCCCGACAAAATCATGGTCTACCTCTGCAAGACTTTTATAGCTTCCCTGACCCCTCTGTACCTACGGCACTGAATATCTTACTAGCCTTACTAGTACTAACACTCAAATTTCTGCGTCACGCCTGCAAGAATACCTTCATGAAAGCCTCAAATTCAAGGGATGAACTCGGCCTAATAGGTGACATCAGCAGGATATGAAAGGAGCAGGCGGAACATAATAATATCAATAATGATATGTCTTCCACTTATTTGGAATATCTGTTGCCTTTATGGAACTACTTTCTTAACAAAATACCCTGCAATTGAACTGGATTATTATTTATGCGGTTATATTATGGAACTATGTCTATATCAGAACATATAAATACAGTGTCAATATAATGATCACTGCGCAGGCAGTCCACACAATATATATATATATACATCATTACAGGTGTTAACGGGCATAACGGGCGAGTCGGTATTTCTCGAAAGTGAAAAGGTATTGTCAGAGGAACAACAAGTTTGTAGGAAGAATAGTAGGGGGGCCAACGGCCAACTAATGATTGACAAAATGGTGATGATGAATTGCAAAAGAAGGCTAACAGACTTGTGTGTTGCCTGGATTGACTACAAAAAGGCATATGGGATGGTTCCTCATTCCTGGACACTTACATGCTTGCGTATATTCCTATTGATAGAAAAGTCAATGAGTTCTTGCACCGTTGACCTGACATCAGGTAGAGAAATGCTTGGTCAGATTAAATTTGAGAGAAGCATCTTTCAAGGAGACAGCCTATACCAATACTCTCTGCATTGACTATGATTCCATTATCAATTGTTCTCGGGAACATGAAGGCTGGATATCTATTTGGTCGAAACAGGGGAAAACTAAATCCTGTCTTTCTTTATGGACAATTTGAAATCATATGGAAAGAGTATGAATGAATTGGATTCACTGGTTCAAGCAACCCGCATGTATAGTCAGGATATTGGTATGGAATATGGCACCTCCAAATGTGCAATGCTAGAAATGAAACGTGGTAAAGTGGTAGCCAGTAGTGGAATAAAGTTACCTTCGGGAGAGATAATTAAGGCGTTGGAGAGTAGCGATGGGTACAGATATTCCAGTGCGAAATAGGAATGAATAAAGAAATGAGAGAAATGCTATCAAAAGAATATTTTAGATAGAAAAAGAAAAGTTCGAAGTCGAACCTTAACACTAGGAATACGATGGAAGCAATAAATTCCAGAGCAGTCTCTATAACTAGATATGGGGTTGGAATTTTAGACTGGCGAAAATTAGAGTTACGGCAATTTTAACAAAAAGCCCGTAAATTGCTAACGAAATGCTAATGATGAAGAGAAGGAAAGGTGGAGGAGGATTGATTAGTATTGAAGAATGTATGATGCTTTAGACTACCAGCCTTGGTTTTTATTTAGATGGAATGGAAGAGATGCTACTAAAAGAAGTGGTGAAAGAAGATTTCATGGTTGAGAGTGAATATAGTTCATTCTTACACAGCAAAGCAAATCTGTTCAATCTAGCCTAAGGGATTCATCACTAGGTTGTATTCACGTCCCTTTGCTTGGATGCTTCAGTTTTTATAGCTTTTATGCCTGAGATTCCATGCCTCAGCTTTGATGCTTCAGCTTGATCCCTTAGCTGATGCTTCAGTTTAATGCTTAAGCTTGATTTCTCAGCTTTGATGCCTCACCCTCATGCCTCAGCTTTCATGCCTCAGCTTTCTTGCTTCAGCTTTGATGCCTCAGCTTTGATGCCTCAGTTTGATTCATCAGCTTTGATGCCGCAGCTTTCCACAGCTTTCATGCCTCAACCTCAAGCCCTAGCTTTGATGTCTCAATTTTGATACTGCAGCTTTCATGCTTCGCATCCGATTCCTTACCTTCGTTTACTTACTTCTGATGTTTACCTTTCATACATCATGTTATAGCATTGATGCCTAATTTTTGATGCTTCAGCTTTGATATCTCAGCTTTTGTATCTTATTTCCATCCATTTTGGACATCTCTAAACAGTATCAACATGTTTTAGCAGTGGGCACTTCACACCATACTGCCTTTTAAGGTTTTCCTAGTACAAACTTTGAATTGCTTTCTTCGTTATATCTGACCCCAGACTTAGTAGTTCGGTACACATGTTCTTCGATTATAATATGATCTTCCCAAGCACCAATTCCAATTATAACTTTGCGTACTGCTTACCCATATCTCATTAGGTTTAGTGAAAATTGTTTCATAGTCGAAGTACGATACACCTTCAGCGTGCTATCCACTGTGGGATGAGCGTGTTTAATAACCAGAAACACCGATTATTGTAGCACCAAAGAATAGACAAAATCTTGATCTAAGTTCAGTAGGGTCGGCCTGAGATACGGCCATATACTATTCTACATCTGTAGCAAAGAGTAATAAATGTGCTATATGTCACAATGTATCCATTACTACTTTTTTAGTGCTCTTAAACTTGAGAAATGAGAGAACAATCAATTTGTCTGAGTTTTTGCGCCTATGTTTTGCTCTCGTCCCTCATATATCAATGCCTAGACCATCCCTAACCCCGTTACAATGCTAACAGGCAATAATGCTGTTTCACCAAATGTCATGTAAATGTGATCGTCCGCCATAAACCATAAAAAGTCTACAAATAAGATGAAAAATTTATAATATTCATACGAACTATACTGTAAGTGATCATAGAAAATATTAGACACATTCAGTCAGATATCATAGGCCTTGCCTTAAGTCTAATGTAAATAGAGGAGATAAGGCAAGAACTATACGAAACCTCTTCTATTGAACATCATTCAATTCAAACTGAAAGTCGTATTGATGACTGCTGACTCTTTATTTTATATCCAGTTACTGCTATGAACACAATGTCACCAGTCATTACATCAGGAAAAGATGTGTGATTCTCCATTGCATCTACAACTCCAATAAGCATCGCAATAACGATGGCAATTTATAATACTATCCTTGTTATGTATAATGCGATGAGACAGGTACGAATCAACCGAAATTAGGTATCCAGGTCTAGGGGAATGCTGAAGTGGGGAGCTTCAGGGTGTGATACTCGCGCTCTCTACAGAAGCTAATTTGAAGTTTACTGTTCTTTTGGTAAACGTAAGAACAGTAAACATCCTCTCCAATAAGCCCCCTTTCTGGACTAGAAAATTTATTAAGCCCCCCATCTCTATTAAGCCTCCCCCCTTATAAAATATTGAATAGTACCAAGTGTAACTAAGCTTCATTGGAGTAAGCACACTAAGCGTGATCACGCTCAGTAAACAATAGTTCCCAACCTTTAAAGAATCAAAGTTATTCATTAACTTTCTGCAGATTTAAACGTTCTATATCAACGTGTTACCACATAATCTTTGAATTTTGTTTGCTCTGCTGGTAACTTATGATGTATAAACTAATCAATTTGAATATTTTTCTCTATTTTCAAGCAGCAAATATGCAGTATACTATTAAAAATTTTCAAAAAATTTATTTAGCCCCCCCTCTCTTATAAGCCCCCCTCTCCAATAAGCCCTCCCTCTAGAGCACTTGATATCAATAAGCCCCCCGGGGGGCTAAATAGAGAATTTACGGTAGATGGATGACTATCAAGGTAAACGACCAAAGCAACTCACTCCGCCGTCCTTCGGAAGGGACGTCAAACTATGGGTCCCATGCAAAGATGCGGCATGCTGTAGGCCTTAATTGGCTGATAACGCTAGATATAACAGCCTACTCAAAACAAAGTAAGCAACAAACAACAACAAAGAGGTATAATTTCATGTTCATAAGATTGCATAAGTACACCCCCAAATGATAACTTTTACAATGTAAACAGTCAATTAAACTTGAATTCCCCAAGGCTTATAGGTACCATCTTTCAACTCAGGAATTCTCTTTGTCATGTGATCTTCACATGCCATCCTTATTCTTTCTGATGTTGCTGGTGCATCAAGCTTGAACATTAGATTCAAACCTCTTTCAATTCTCGCAGCTTTTATTGCATCCTTTATTGCAAAGAACACGGACGATGCCAGAAACAGTGGAGGCTCTCCGATTCCTTTCGATGAGTAAATTGCACGTGGGTTTGATGAATCTGAAACAATAAAACATTGATCGATTATTGAGCATTACTCAGTAGAATTACGATTAAAATTTCACGATAGCAAAGAAAGACTTAGAATAAAGCATTAACGACGAATGCAGTTCAATTCCCCTACAAATTGGTGCATATTGATAAGACCAGTGGTATACAAGATTACTACTGGATGTGCAGCATGGCCACGGTATATGAAATTGGGAAGGGGGGGGGGGTTGATGAGTCGGTGAATTGCTGCAGCCATACACGTTACTTTACAATATAGTGTAACTCCGAACTGTCACGCATGCCACCGGTGATGGGGAACTTTTGCTTATTTCATGATATTTAATCTGAGCACTTGGAGGAAAGACATTTCGAATGACATTCTTCAACTTGATTTTATAAGAAACTCCATAGGTATTGCAGTTCTAGCTAATGAGATTTATTCGAAACTTTCATCAATAGGGTGCCTCAGAAGTGAGGGGTACATGAAAACAAATACCCAACAACAAAAACATTTACGACCATCTAAAGTTTGACTATACTATCAATGTTTATACCTAGATTTATCCGTTTGCTTGATGGAATTAATTTCCCATTTATATCAAGGTATAGTTTACTCATGTCCTTTCACTTTTCTGGTATTGCAAACCATTTATATTTAAAATAGCTGGCACTAATTAGTTATTTTGTTAACTAGAAAGAAAGAGACCAACTGAAAATATATGAATATGATTATGAATAAAAGAAGGCCTTTTTCGTCACCAAGCAAAAAGTACCCCATCAGCGTGTTACATGCAACTGCTCACAATGGGTGACAACATATCCCGTTGCATCGTATCCATCTTTGAAATCAAGGGATACTAAAGCATTGCATTTCTTATAGACACAATCCAATTCAGTATGCGTGCAAATGCAATTATGTCCCCTTGTCTTTATACTAACCACACATATTAGTGAGTAGATCTCATTTCGATATTAACTGAAGTAATAATCCGTTACGTACCTCTCAAGAGAGTGACGTTGAACTCAGCAGGAATATCATCGAAACCTGGTATTTTGTATGCACCTGGTCCCCTTGTAAATGGAACACCTGATGGTGAGTGTATCATTTGTTCCATAACAAACATTCCATACCCTTGGATAAATGCTCCTTCAATTTGTCCAATATCAATTGCTGGGTTGAGTGATTTGCCAACATCCATTACAATATCAGTCTTGAGCACACGATGATCACCTGTTAGGCAATCGATTTCAACGATTGAGCATGCAGTACCATTCGTGAAATAATGATGTGGCTTCCCTTCGCATGTATCAAAATTAAAGCCAATATCAGAAATGGCATAATATCCTGTTGAAGAGAGACTGACTTGGTCAAAATAAGCAGCAGTCACTGCCTCTTCCCAGGTTTTGCCGCCTTGTCGATACGGTGCTAATCTTTTGGCCAAGACACAACATGCATTGCTGACCGCCATTCCATTTATATCTGAGCTGACACTAGCAGAAGTGGGAGAGGCATTGGGCACTTTGTCTGTGCTGGTTTCCAATATGTGAATTTTGGACGGATCTACCTTCAAAGCATCACTTGCAATTTGAATCATCTTTGTATGCAAGCCCTGTCCAATTTCTATTCCACCATGAGTCAATAGGACAGAACCATCAGTGTATACATTCACCAAAGCTCCTAGAAAAGAGATAAATAACCATGCATTATGAAGCATCTTTAGCAACTAAAGGTATGAGCAGATTCTGATTTAATGTCAACCCGTCTTTACTAATATGTCAATCCGTCAGTTCTATAGCACGACAACACATGATCGCTTGCGCCATGCTTTCTAAACTTTACATACGAGCCGAAATACAGCGAAATAAGCAAAAGTCCCAACTGTTTAATACAACCTCACTAGTCATTGATTCCTACATGTTTATTTCTTAGCTGAAAAAGTTTAAGTTAGTTGTAGCATCTCATTGTCTAGAAACGGTTGAATTAAACTAGTAACTCTATTTTTCTGCAATGGAATATGTGCAATATATAACTGCGATGGGATTCAACCTATTGCGTGACTCAATTTATCTAATGCTAGATTTGGTTTGAATATTACATTAGATCCATTCCATACTTGTCTTTTTTCATAAGAAACTAATATCAATTTATTGTAGTTGCGAGATGTCCCATTGCCCAACCTTCCATTCTGAATCATAACACTGCTAATTCTCTTTACCTGCTTGGTTTAGAAAAGACTGGCAAAATCCTATTCCGTACATGGTGGGTATGACAGCAACGCCCCTCTTTTTCCATCGGTTTCTGTGATTGAAATCATCAACCTCTGCTTTTCGTCGCTCATATTCACATTGCTTTAAGCATTCTACCCAGCATCTCTCTAATGAATTACTCTCAACAATCTGATTGTAGTGAGTTCTTTGCCCTTCTCTAAAAAGGTTCATGTACCTTACATGTGTTGGTTCCTTTCCAAGAAAACATGCAACATCATTTATCCAGGACTCACCAATCATCATTCCTTAAAATGAATCAAAACAGGTAAACATACACTGCAAATAGATATACAGTTGTACATTCAATGTTGTCCACTGCATGATGCATCGTAACAGTTGAACGGATAAAAAAGTTAAAGAATATGACAAAGCAGATAATGTTATATGACAGTGGAGTTGCAAATGCTCAAAGCCATCAATGAATGTTATGGATAATGGCAAATTTTGCTTAATTGAGTAGGAAGGTGATAAAACAGACTAGTTTTGCTTCTAGTGTAGATACTCAGTTTCGCATTGTAACCGTGAGTGCAAGACACATTCATTCCCAAAGTCCAGATGTCCCAATTTTCTCCCATGATATACTTAAAGGCCTAACCTACCCACCTGCCTTGGCTAGAGGCATAGTGCTTTGGCATGAAATGCCTCAGATTTATACAAAGCTATCTCTCCGGCAGAAAGCAAAGATTGAAGAATGGGTCGACCTTCACTGACTTGCTCGATATTGTATCAGTTGTGCCCCAAGGTTCTGCTCTGGGCCTTTTGGCACTAATTTGGATGGAATTATTGTTGGCCTGGAAGCGGATCTATGTCAAGCGCTAAAATGGTTTGAATCAAACAGACTGGTGGCCAATCATCCAAATTCCAGATGATGCTCCTCGGTAACAAATGCGATGTCGATGCTGGTCTTAATATGACTAACATATCAAAACCCTGCGCCAAAAAGTGAATAAAACTATCAAAGCATTTTCTAGTTTGGCTAACTTGCTAGGTCTAGACAAGGCAAAATTGCTCAAAAATTCCTTTCTACAGTCAAATTTCAACTACTGTCCTCTAATTTGGATTTTCTGTGGAAAGCAATGTAAAAGGAGATAAATCGAGTGCATATATGTGCGCTACGTCTACTGATCAGTGATTATGAATCCACTTTTGAATCCCTCTTCACCAAGAACAGTGAAATAGCCATCCACACAGAAAACTTACAGAAATTAATGATAGAAATATATAAATCATTACATCATGAAAGTACGGTGGCTCACAAGTATCATGGCAGAACATTCTTTCTTACGGCAAAACTCTTTTTCTCACAGCAAAACTTTCTTTCTCACGGCAAAACTCTCTTTCTCACGGCAAAACTTTCTTTCTCACGGCAAAACTTTCTTTCTCACGGCAAAAACTTTCTTTCTCACGGCAAAACTCTCTTTCTCACGGCAAAACTCTCTTTTTTCACGGCAAAACTTTCTTTTACACGGCAAAACTCTTTCTCATGGCAAAACGCTCTTTTGTAGAGTACAACATTGGCTCCGAGGAAACCACTTGTTCAGAAAGCGAAGGGATAGAACGATACATATGGTTGATGAGGGAAATACAAAGTGCCTCTTTTGCAAACACGTCCCCCCCTTAGGATCTTCCAGAAAGTACATACGCCTAGGATCGTCACATTTTTGACCAACTTACCGATCCTTTACGCGCGAGTATGCTTTTGATTCAAAACACCCACCCATCCCAGTACGAGCGTACGAATTTTCCTTGATATTCCTTGAAAAATGTTACCCATTTTTAGCAACAGCTTTTCATAAAATGAAAACGAAATGCATTAAGTTCACACTTTTTCGAAAGTAATTGCTGTAATGTTTGAATTTTGTGCCATTTCATCCGCATTTTCACTCAGCTTGCACCATCGTGCGTACGCTATGACCTTTACCAACCCACCCACCCTGTACGCGTGTGTAGGCTTTTGACCGTACCCATCCACCGACCTTTAAAGCGTATGCACTTTCTGGATGGCCCCTCTTCCCTATTATTCCTTCTAGCAACCTTGAGTGACAGGTCTTGGAGACGACAATGGGATCATGGCAGGCATACCAACAACGTCCAGAAACGACGAAGTGTAGGGAGATATTGCTGCGTTCCTTCCTGTGTAATGAACGAATTGACATCTTCTTTAGGCAAAGTCATGCGGTGTAAACAAAAGTGTGGCCTTGAGAATGAAAATTTTGCCGTGAAAAAGAAAGTTTTGCCGTGAGAAAGAAAGTTTTGCCGTGAGAAAGAAAGCTTTGCCGTGAGAAAGAGAGTTCTGCCTTGGGAAAGAAAGTTTTGCCGTGGAAAAGAAAGTTCCATGAGAAAGAATGCTTTACCGTGATACTTGTAGGCCACCGTATGAAAGTCCATCAATTATGGGAGAATTTTTCGTGCAAAGGGAACTGACGTATGATCTACGAATCATAAGCACGCTACAAATCCCGCCTAACAAAACGATATCTTTCGGTATAAATTCTCTTGCACTCCGAGAAAGCATTCTCTGGTATACCATGCCGGATACAATAAAGAGTGCTGAAAACGTATTCAGATATAAGAAAAGGCATAAAAGCCAGGAATGGAGAAAAACGTAACTGTAATATATGCAAATAAGTAGATCTATATTGTAATTTCTCCTCTGTATGTAAATAGTTGGTATTAATTAGTTTATGCGTAACTATTTTTGTATACTAACTATCTTCCTACCAACTGTAAATAAAGATATTATTATTATTATTATTATTATTATTATTATTATTATTATTATTATTGCTGAAACGCTGCAGACCATACAGCATGCAAAACCATATGTCGATCTTCCTGGCTACCTTTCTCCCTGCATCGTTACTGGCAATAGTCTTCGCCCTGGTGTTCTTCTGTCAACAGCTGACAATATCCTGTACATCGTAGAATTAACTGTGGGCTTCGAAACTAATTCAAATAATAATGCTCATCGAAAAGAACTCAAATATCGTCCCCTTCTATCTGATCTTGCCACTGATTATAGGAATAAAATTCGTAAACCTCTGCATTAGATGCCGTGAGATATTTGGTACTTCATCAAATTCGTTTCTCAAAATGTGTAATGACAGTGGTATCGACACTCACCATCTCAACTTTATCATTTCAAAGTTGTCAACCAAAGTCATACGCACAACGTACTACATATTTTGTATGAGGAACAGACCATGGTGTGATCCGGAGCTCCTTACCTATTAATTTTTTTTGTTTTTTTCTTCCAATCATAATCATTATTGTTTTTTTCTTCTATTACCTAGTATTATAATATTGTAAGCCAGCCAAATACAGATTACCTGTTAGCGAGATTTGTATTTGTAGACTTAAATATGATATGAGATGAAGTTTGAAAAAAATTTATACCTCTGTACGAACGTATGAAGGTTTCTTTGATACTCCTCGAAAAATATTGCCCATTTTTAGCAACAACTTTTTACGAAGTGAGGGAAACATGCCTTAAGTTATGACTTTTTGAAGTAATTTGAAGTACTTCTGGACGGCCCCATAAAGTATTGTGGAGACCGACAAATTTTACTCTCATGTTTCCCCTTTGCATATAGGAACTATAGTAAAAAGCCATACATAAGAACTTTAAATGATAGAGAACCTATATTTAATTTAATTAAGAGCTTTTTAAACCTGGTATTCTAGCTGTGTTATTATAAATGGCTTTTAACTCTTTATCAAGTGAGAAATAAATTCAGCCTGTTTGCCAAGCAACCCTTTTCATGGATGCTTCAAAAACAAGTTATACACAACGTTTGGTGGATATGGTTTCCTGGGATAAGATTAGGGCTAAAAACCCGCATCATGATTACTGAAACTATCTCATCACAGAAGATCATGAACAGGCTCGTTTCAACATCAATGAGATATCTCTTCCAGCATATTTAAAAAGTTGATGAATCCAATTATTTAAGTCTGACAGCAAGTAAACGGAAACGAAATATTAGAGGATAAATAACTGGAACTCGAAAGATAACTAAAGTGAGAGAAATGCCGCACGACTGCAAGTAAAACAAATAAAGATACAAATCATTAAAAACAGGAAACTGCATAATGAGGCGTTATGAACTAAGCAATAACAACACCGGATTCAATCGGTTTGTGAGGTTCACAGGTTTTTGCCAGTTCATTCCATTCTATCTACATTTTACCAAAATCAATGTTAACATGGGAAGATAACTTCATGTCAAAAGAGCAGATGTTGAGAACTTTTCACTAATTTACCTTGAGGACTACCGAACCCTCTGAAAGCTGTATTAGACGGTAAGTTCGTTTTGCAGCTCCTTCCTTTCACACTTATGTTAGGTACATAATATCCGTTTGTAACATGACATATTGCACGTTCCAATACGGCATTAGACAGATCCAATGTCCAACCACAATTGTTATATAGCTCGACTTCAGCAGCTCTTACCATCCCATCATTATTAAATCCAATTTTGTATTTGCCAAGAAAAGGGTGTCTGTTCCCAGAAACCAGCATATCTTCATCTCTGTCAAGCATTATGCGAACTGGCCTACCAACCTGTGGGGAAACAAGTAATTCATGTTCAATCTACCAAAAATATTACCACGTGTTACTTTCCATCGGTCTCGTATGGTTATGAAAGAGCGTCAGCGTGCACCAAAGAAAGTCACTGCAAACAGTGGCAGCACCACATGGGGCGCGATTTGCAATGGTTCACTGAGATTAGGATGATAGAAAACATGAAAAATTCTAGCTCATGTGTCTACGGAATAACACTGATCAGAAATTTTACTTTAAAATTTATAACCAAATTGTCAGTCATTGCCAACTGGTTAAACTTTTAGGAGTAACAATAGACTCAAAACTAAACTTTAACAGACATGCCATGGAACTTTGCAGCAGGGTAAGAAAAACAATGGGCGCGTTCTCCAGTATTAGGAACTTTCTTGATAATACACAGGCAAATATATTGTGCACTACAAAAGTGCTGGGAAATTTCAACTACTGCCCTTTAATTTGGATATTTTCCTCAAAAGCTGCCAGCAATGAAATTAATTACAACACTTAAAGGAGCACTCCGGGTTCTCAATAAGGATGAAAATTTATCATTTGCTATGTGTCTAAAGAGAAAGGGGAGAAAAACCATTCATATCAAGAATCTTCAAAAACTAATGTTAGAGGTATTCAAAACTCTGAATTTAGTAAACTCATCCTATCTGAATTTAGTACACGAGGTGAATGCAATCAGAGGATCAACAACTTAGTAAAACTTCCCCTAGTAAGAGCCCATACATATGGACAATATTCAATTTCTTTAGAGGCAGCATCCTATGGAATGAACTAAATGACGAAATCAAAAATACATAAAAGTGGCAGCTTTCAAAAGGCAAATGAAAACGTGGACTGGGGAAAACTGCAACTGTAAATATGTAGCAAAATGTGTTAGGTGATTTTTCCTATTTATCTTTAATGCTGTCTAAGTTTTAGTTGGTTTAAATTAGTTACTTTATCTATTAGACTGTAGCTATTTCGAAAGCAACTAACTATAAAGAATTGTTTTTTAAACTCCATTCTTGTATTTATATTCTAAAAACACATGTACAACCCTCACTAAAATAAAGTAATTTGTATTTGACTTGACTGGTAACATAAACAAACCAGTATTTGAAAAAATATGAAAAAAGGACCAATAACTGTAGTGGTTGGTAGTGCCCTTGATTGTAAACGGGCTTACTGACTGTCATAAAGATCATTTGAAACCCTTTTACTTAATACCATAGCTCAAGACATTTTGTGATCTGGATTCTTAGGCAGGACATATAAACCCGTGAGTCTCATGTGCCGAATTAACTCCTTGACTTAAACACATGATACGTCGTTTGACTTAATTAATATGACTTGAAGTTGGCCTAGCAGCATTGTTTTGAAATGGCAGCTCTGGTCTTGCGGCACGCCTCTAGCATGGCCATGTTTCAAAAACTGAGCTGCCAATGATCCTAAAGGAATGTATTTTGCTTATGAAAGTAACCTTTTTCGTCTGCTTATTCCATCCAACTGTTTTAAAACTAAAATTCTCATACCGTGCTGTGGACTAGATGAAGATATATCACATGTTATTATCCCTACCTTACTGGCTGAGACAGCAACTACAGCTGCAATGGGCACAGCCCTAGATTCCTTACCACCAAATCCACCACCTAATCTCTTCACTTTGCAAATAATTCTGTTGGCTGGAACACCTAAGCATTGTGCAACAACCCTCTGAGTAGTATTAAGGTTTTGTGTTGACGAAATCAATTCCATCTCTCCATTTTCTCCTTTGGGAATCGCAATGCAGGCATTTGCTTCTAAGTAAAAGTGCTCTTGTGCTCCTGTTCTTATATCTCCTTCTATGATATGGTCACAAGTAGAGAATACTGCACTAGGGTTACCCTGCACTATCTTTCTCTCATCTAGAAAGTATGACTGTGTGGCAATGGCATCTTCAATTGTGATGGTTGCAGGCAATTCATCATACTCCACGATTACTCGCTTAGCAGCTCTCTTGGCAATGATTTGATCGTCTGCTAACACAGCTGCAATAATCTGACCATAATGTTTGACCTAAGTAAAACAATTTATTCATCATCTGAAGTGATATTTTCAAACGTGTATTGCACGGAAACTCTACTGAGTATTTTATATGTAAAGATAATCAAAATATTTATGTGTACAGGCAGTTGCAGTTATATGCTGACGAAATGTGCCGTTCATATTTGAGCTTTTATGTTCTACTGAGGAGTCTATATGGATTATGACTGGGATCTGATCTCGGTCAGAACTTGATTTCTTAGCTCTAGCACTTACAAGCGAAGCGATACAACACAAACACAAACACACACACACATACACACACAGAGCACAATAACCATACATATGAACAAGCACATGACAGGAAGTTCGTGCTTCAAAGGTTTTCAACGGTCGTTAATTGTCATTGGCTAATGAAGCAAAAGGTCGGGATGATTTTATGTAATCTACAGCGTCTTCAATAATTTGTCTGTTGACAATGTATGTAAGTTCAGAATTTCCATACAACATCAGTGAACAAACAAATTCATCATCAAGTTTGGAGATATTCTTATTCAGAATTTATGAGAGATGACCAGGATGTCTTCACTCCACTCTATAGTCATAGACACTACATCAGAGAAGATAGACTCAAGATAGATATCATAAGAATAAACCTTTCTTAACCTCAGATGATGCAACGAACTCCTCATTCCTCGGCGCTACCACACATAATCTGTATCTTTCTTCTGAAGTCTTCTATATCTATTATACCTACAGTACTGCACAAGTTCCCGTTTCTTCCCTTCGTTTGCTGTATTCAAGGGATGGCGACAGAAATTAAGACAATAACACATAATCTACAGCGTGACTGCTAATATTCAGCATTTCTAAGGCAAAGCTATGATATCACCAGACGATTTAGATGTTATTGCGGATTGATGCACCAGCTGAATATGATATAATGAGGGTCCAGACACCACATGATATGCTCTTCACCCACATTGATCTTATTAAAGAGAACATACCAAAAGTATGATAAGGCTAACTCTAGTGAATCTATCCTTACCTCTGTTGATGCAAATACCTCCTCATCATCAAGTACTGCGACACTAAATCTGTTTCTACCTTCATGCAGGTCCTTGTGACAAACAAATGAATGAACACCTTGCATTTCCAGTGCTTTGGAAGCATCTATCTTTATTATTCTGGCATGGGTTTTCTGACTCAGGACTAGCCCAAGATATAATTCATTCTCAAATCTCGGAATATCATCACAATACACTGCTTCTCCAGTTGCTTGAAGTCTACCCCACATATGAGCCATTGGTTTGCCAACTGAAATCAGAGAGTCATCTCGCTCTTTATCAACAAAGTACGATTGGTCACTTTTGAGATGGTTCTTTGTCAATGGTTCTATCGCACTTCGATCCTCCTGCTCCACACTCAAACCAAGCAGAGCATTAATCTTTAAGTAAAACTTAAAGAGAAAGCTAAGAGCCAATGACTGCCTATATCTCACCATGCCACCTGGCGCCGAAGGATCCAAGGGAAGATCATAAGGAAGTTTATTCAATGCATCTTCAATCATTGATCTGTTCCAGATCCTGCCACTCATTAGATCCATAGTCTTGTCAGCAAACACAGCTGTTACTGCCATTCCCCCAAAACACATCCTAATATCATCTACCGATTGTTCATTCATTTTTAACTTGAATGCTGAATTCACAATCGCTATATCATCATCTCTTCTTCTAGATTGCTTATAAGCACAAAAGTACTCGTTTTCCTCTAAATATGGAACTTCAATTGAAACAAGAACTTCCTCTGGCTTAATGACATTTCTTCGATACCCTGTAAAAAATCTATTATCCATACTCAAGACTCTCTTCCCAGATTCACTTTGGACATGTAACTTGCATCTAGCAGCAAGAAATATTGGATTCAAATCGGAGATTGGACTACTAGTCATTATGTTGCCACCAACTGATGCCACATTGCGAATTTGTTTACCTCCAAAATACTGTAATATTTTGAATATTTCGCTGAACACTTGCACTTTCCATGGAGGATGCATATCTGATTGTTCTAGACATACTCTTTCAATTTCACTCAATGTAACAGAAGCACCGAACAGAACACCAGTCTCAATTTGACAAATGCTTGTTAATTCTTGTATATGAGTGGGCTGTATCATGATAGGATAGTTGCAGTTCTTGAATTTCATCTCAATGCCAAGTTCTGTATTTCCAACAACTATTTTTGCATATGGTTGATCCATTTTGAGACGCAGGAGTTGACTCATTGTTGTTGGCCTATACCAACTGATATGCTCTCCTTTAAAGTACAGGAACTCATCATCAAGAGTTGGGTATAGCATCAGCTCTGGTGGAAATATTGGCTCACTATTTGGACAATAAAGTTCTAGATTATTCACTATCAGGAGCTCTGCTGAGATGTCATCTTGCATACAGCACCTACCATTAACTTTCCCACAACAGCCATGTGATTTGCGAGCGCTGGGCCTGTCAGAAACTTCGCCATTTATCTGACCCTTGACCTCACCGCTGAACTCACCATTGACCTGACCTTTTTCGTTCGTGGTGTTTGTACAATGAGTGGCTGATTCTGTAAATGTACGAAAGGCCTCTATAATGGGTCGGTATCCAGTACATCGGCAAAGATTCCCCTGAACATACACATCAAGATCTTCTGAATTTGGTTTCGGTTTATTACGTAAAAGTGTATACATTGACATGACAATGCCTGGCGTGCAAAAGCCACACTGTGAACCATGGAATTTGGCTAGTCTCTCTTGAACTGCGTGCAGTGTTGTCTTTGTACTGCCAATACCTTCTACTGTAGTAACAGCCAAACCATGCATAGATGCTATTGGTGCTAAACATGCATTCACTGAAAAGTGCTCAATTTTCTTGTCTTTTCTGTTATACCTTGATACCATAACAGTGCATGCTCCACAACCTCCTTCTCCGCATCCAAGCTTTGTACCACAAAGCCTCATTTTGAGCCGGAGGTAGTTTAGTAATGTCCATTCTGGGTCGATGTCGTTGTCGATTATTTTTCTACCTGATAATAGCAAAGGAGTCTATTTTAGTCCATACGAATTTGTAAAACTTGCGTAAAATAGTCTGCAAGATAAATACAGATTACCTAATGAACAATACATGATCCATGGTGTAAGTGAATCATGAGTAATATAAGTACGCAGAAAGAATTGGTGAAAAATGTTATCTTATGCTAGGTGCACAGGTGAGTGAAATGGCTGAGCTACATATAGTATCAGTGACACTTTGTGAAAGTTGCTTTTCGAGCCAAATCTCAGGACATCAAACCAGTTTCATACATTTTTGCACTTGTGCCGCTTTTCTCACCGTGGGCGGCGATCTGCTCGCTATTTAAGCAATACCAGGCATGCGTTTTACAGTAAAATAGGAAGGGAAGCATAGTTTATTATGTCAAATTATTATGTCAGTGAAGCTACTATTGAAACTGCGTCATCTCTTGCTCGGTTATCTTTGTTGGTACGATATTAGTTCTTTGACAGTACAGGGCAGAAGGAAACGATGGAACCTATAGATAGTTGCAGGATCGTGTCTCCTTTGCAAAGTACTGCCTCCACTTTCATTCTACTTTTTAGCATTCCTCTCGATTTTAAACGATAGAAGTTGATTCACAATCCAGCTCTGGAACTAGATTTGAAAGTTATTTGCTTCGCGTGCCCTAAAAATCCATGGCCTAGCCCATACTGAAGTATCAGAAAAATCTATAATTTCACATTTTGCTGAATCAGAGAGCGGAGTCCTGAAAGAACTTCCTGACCACGTCTTATATTTCTGTGTTTACTGGCAGTGGTACCATTTTGCCACAAACTAAATAGGTCGAGCATTGACTATTGATTGTTGGTCCCACAATGTGGCTATGTTCTCTTACGATGGAAGGGACTCCCCACACCCTAGTCCCTTCCATCGTAAGAGAATATATCCACATTTTGTTCTCAACCAATCAGCGGATTTGTTTACAAAAAAATATTAACCAACGAGGTGCTTCCATTTTCTATATCTTTCATAGTGGTGCCCTTTTGAGACGGAGGTGCTGTAGAAAAATCACTGCTTACAACTGTTGCCCAGTACAATTTAATACAGCACGAAAAAGCGGCAACATGCTTAACACATACTGAAAGCTTTTTTCGTCCGACACTCGTCAGAGTATAAAACGTTGGATAACGACCGAAAGGTGAAATATATAGAATCAGATATATCCTTCAGAAATATCTGAAATTCAAGCATTTTTTTATATTTGCTGCTACCACCAAGCTCTGGATATTTACATTCTTATATATTTCGGTCCTCCTTTCGGTCATTATCCAGCGTTTCATACTCTGACGAGTGTCGGACGAATAAAGCTTTCAGTATGTGTAAAAAATTTTGCCACTCTTTTCCTGCTGTAGCATTTTTCATTGATATCTCGGAGCCCTAAGCTGGCAAATGAATGGTTTCCAAGATATTCGACATTTCGAGCGGTGCCTATTGTTTACTTTATATACAAGATGCCCTTATTGCTGAACGACCCTTGACTGCACACCTTGAAAATTGCACCGGAAAATTGCATCTCGTACACCGTTCAGGTTGTGATTTGCCCCTCGGTATCATTCCTGTCTTGTTGTATAGTAATCAAAAAGCATAGAAGGATAGAATGTTATTGTATTATAATGAATAATACGAATAGAAAAAAAAGCATGGCTGCCATGTTTGTTCGCTAAGTGGGATAAGGCAACCTGGCTGCAGATTCGGCTTGTGTCAACCAAGGAGATTAGTTGAGTTGACTTAAAAATCGTTTTTCATGTTACAGTAGAGTCTGCGCAACAGCGGCACAAAGTCTGTCCTTGGTCGCGTATGGAGCGCAATTTCCGCCAAAAATCACACTAGGTATATTTCAAGAACTTTTTCACATCTCAAGAGCGTTCATTTTCATAAAAGGAAATTTCAACAACTTGAGGCTACATTTAACTAAAATTCCAATTGCTTATGGATTTCAGCTACTTCTAAATCTCACCTACTGTCGAAATATCAACTACTTTCAAATCTCAACTACATCTAAATTTCAACAACTTTCGAACAAGAATTTCAACAACTTTAGAATTTCAACTACTTTCGAATTTCAAATCGTTGTTGTAGTTGTTGTTCAGTGACCTCCAGCGCTTAACCCCCCTGGTATTCCAAACATGTCGGATGTCTTATCGTTAGCTGTGTCATTAGAGTCCACAAGGAGTATTAGAGAGTTGCTCCTTCATAGAGTTCGTGGTATAATACGTGATTGTGAGGAGGGGACACTTGAAGGACTCCACAACTTTCAGACTTGACTGCTTGCGCAGATCATTGGTTAGATACGAGGAATGTCTAAGCGGCATTGGCCTAGGCAACTTACTTCCTCTAGTAAGTGAAGCGACTGCCATTATAGGAGAAATCGATTAAGTGACATTGAGGGAGCCTCCCAAGGTCTTCGCAGGTGGTAGAGGTAAACTTAAATACAAAATATTTGGTTGACCTTGGCTTTAAGGTGCCACTCATCAGGGGGTTAACTGAGTCGACTGGCCATGTCCAAAGGCAACAACTGCAACAACGATTTGAGTTTAAATTCCTGTTGAAATTCGACAGTTGTTGAAATTCGGAAGTAGTTGAAATTCGAAAGTAGTTGAAATTCAAAAGTTGTTGAAATTTAGATGTAGTTGAGATTTGAAAATAGTTGATATTTCGAAAGTAGGTGAGATTTAGAAGTAGCTGAAATCCATAAGCACTTGGAATTTTAGTTAAATGCAGCCTCAAGTTGTTGAAATTTCCTTTTATGAAAATGAACGCTCTTGAGATGTGAAAAAGTTCTTGAAATATACAGTACCTAGTGCGATTTTTGGCGGAAATTGCACTCCATAGTCACGTGCATTTCCAAAGTTTGTGGAACCAAATCTTATTGGTAGTACCGTCTCTATTGTATGACAGCACAAAAGGTCACTAGTATCCCATGGCAATCTCCTTGTCTTTCAACAAGCAGATCGTCGCCCGGGAAGATTGCTGCTAATGTTAGCATTTAACGATTTTGAAACCCTCAAAGGCCCGTGATATCTGTAGCCCCGGGGCCCTACCAGGCTCTCAACAGGCCTGCTTCCACCCTTTTTCATTCTTACTCCAGGGATGGATTTACGTACACAAATACAAAAAGGTGAAGCAAATGAGAGTACAGGTTTAGCTATTTTGGAATATCGCTTGCCTATTGACAATACTGAAAAATTATGCAGAAGAATACTGTTCTGGAGATTTAGGCCTTGGAAGCAATTGTATAACGAAAACGCACCATGAAATTCACTGGAAAGCGTAAAAATTCAAAAACCACCTTTATACACAATCTTTCTTTATAGCTCAATCCATATCCTAAGATCGATTTTTGAGTGCACTGTTCCCGAGAAATGTTTATTTTTGTCCTCTTTTGCCAATATTTCCGCTCCAGTGAATTTACCTCACTCAGAGCAATTCCAATTTGACATCTAGCGCCTTCCGCGCTTCAATATCACTACTTCCGGAAAAATAACAAGTGCAGATGTAAGCGGGCAAGCTTTCTGCCGCTGCTGCTAGCATTAAATGCTCTTAAATTGTTGGGATTTGATCTATTTCATTGATATCATGTTGATAGTAGTAGAAATCGAAGAAATTTTGATGATTGGAACTATTTAAGCACTAACCCTGACCCGTACCCCTCGAAAATTTGAGCTATGTCGTAAATGACGGTATCATCACAATCTACTCAACGAGAGCTATCGAATGGCGTATAGTATATTATGGTAGGCCGTCTATTTCTAGGAGAGGTACGATTCTGCAACAGCTCCGTATATCTTCCTGTTTGACTGCACGCGGACGCACGCAAATAATACCACTAAAAACATTCCTAAGGAAACCCCCCTTGGGTGTTTGCCGCTAAAATACTGGTTAATTCTACACAATTCCTCGTGCAAATCTATAGTTCTAGTACAACTCACCATTGAGAAAGAACACCAATTTCGAGGGTATCTGAAGTGTATCCATCTTCTTGGCAGTGGATTATCTTTCAAAGCTTGTGTGCAGTCTCAAATATGTTTGTTGTCGATATTGCACAGCACTAGTTAACGATATGGAAGTGCGACATAGTAGTTTTCACTGAACAGGTTCTGTGAACGGCCGCGCAGGAATGTGGGGAACATAGGACTCACAGGTTCTTACAAACCGGCGGTTAGCGGATTCTGGAGTCTCAACCCCTACTCTTAACACAAAGACGTCGTGGGCCTCCAGATTTAGGTGTGCCAAGGAGGAAAATTTTCCAGCAAAACTTTTTACTCGTGCTCTAGTAGAGACCTCTCTCTCTGTTAGTTGTCTGTCTTCTGACAGGTTCAGCGCCACACACGTCATCCGTCCCGATCTTCAGCCCTGCGCTTGATCTCTCAATGTTTCTGTCCTGCGATTGTCTTTCCTTCTCCAGTGATCAAAAAGTGTTTTCCTTTTCCTTCCTCTGCCTTTCTTCCCGATCAGCCTGTCTTCGATGACATCCCCAAGTAATCCCTGGTGTTTCATGACGTGACCGAGCCACTTCTTCTGCCGGCAATATATTGTTTCAATCAACATCCTTTTCTCCCCTATCCGTCGCAATACCTCTTCATTTGCCATTCTTTCTTACCAGACCAACTTACCCTCTCCATTCTTCTCCAAAACCGCATCTCTGCACTTTCCAGTCTCTTGATGTCTTCCTTTCTCAATGTCCGTGGCTTTGATCCATGCTAAGGTACACTCCATGCTAATGTCTTAATCAATAGGAGCTCTCTTCTAGAGTTAAAAGCAATCTTTGCTAACATAATACGAGATTTTATCTCTAGTATAGACTTCGCATATTGGAATTGTTCTGACAATTCCGACAAATTGGCAAAAACCTGAAGAGGGAGCCACCAGCCCCTTGGTCCCATCCCGCCACGACGCCTTTGTACTATGTTTCACAAGATCTTCATGTTAATCATAATCATAATCATAATCATAAAGCTTATTTACAGTTGGTTTATTTATAGTTAGTAATAACTAATTAACACCAACTATTTACAATATAATATGCAACGATAATACATAAAAACCCTAAATTAAGTGCAAATGTAGCACGTGCAGTTGTTGCCATCCCAGCAACGTATTCCTTTTTTGAATTTTACGAGAGAAGTTGTCAATTTTAGATCATCACTACGAGTATTCCACAATAGACTGCCTCTAAAGGATAGGGAATTTATTCCGTAGCGCTGAGAACTCACCGAGGGGAGTTTGCATAGTTCCTTAGTCCGTAGGTTGTAGGGGACATCTTTCTTGACAAAGAAATCGCACATGTACTCCGGATTGAGATGGTTCATTGATTTGTAGATTTCAATCATAAGATTTAGTAGGTTCTTTTTATGTGTTGTCGTTGTATCACCCCTATCTAAAAGTTCCTCAAATGTGGATTCATAGTCTCTATATAAAGTTCTCAGTGCACGATTGTGGGTCCTATTAATTTCATTATTTGCAACTTGCTGCAAAATAGCCAGATCAGAGGGCAATAGGAAAAATTTGACATTATCACGGAGTTTAAAAGTAGCTTTGACTTTTGTTCTCCTAGATATGGTCTTAACCTTCCAAATGCATACACTTTTTGGTTGACCTTCTTACATAGTTCTTTCACATGCGTTTCAAACTTTAGTGAGTTGTCAATGTTTACACCCAGAAGTTTTACATGTTCGCTTGATGGAATCAATTGGCCCTTTATGTTAAGGCATAGTTTATTTGCCCCCTTTAGCCCCAAAAACATTATTTGGAATTTTGAAGGATTGGCACTCATGCCATTGTTTGTAAACCATTGCATTAATCCCTGTAGGTCACCCTCTAATCTAATCATGACAGCCTCCACATATGTATCGCACGCGTAGATTGTCGTATCGTCAGCAAAGTTACATATCTCCGATTCCAGTTCCATATAAAACAGGTCGTTTATAAAAATGTTGAAAAGTAAGGGTCCAAGAACAGACCCCTGTGGTACACCAATTGAGATATGCTGTGGTGAGCTATATGTGGAACCTATTTTTACCCTTTGGGTTCGGTTTGTCAGGTAACTGTAAATCAATTTGAGGGCATTTTTCTTGAACCCATATGCCTCTAACTTTGCAATTAGTAGATCGTGAGGTATGCAATCGTATGCTTTTGACAAATCCATTAAGATTGTTCCTACTATACCCGACATATCTAGACACTCAGTTCCAAGAGCACTTTCTTCCTCCATGGATTAAACCCAGGAGGGGACACTAAGCATCACAGCATACGGGTACATCAGTCCAGCAAAAGTTATATATGACCCAAAAATATCAACCTATTTCTACAAAGCCCTAAAATATCAGACTTCTAGTCTACAACGAACCAAAAACCCAACTAATAGTTGTGAAGATCAGTGAGCTGTGCGTCAAAGGAATGCAAAAATGTCAAATTTCAAAAACTCAACACCTAGAAGTATCAGACCTCAGTTTTAGAAAATCTCTTAAACGAGAAATATCCAAAAGGAAAAGTTCCGACCCAAAAGTACCAGACTAACGCCTGATGCGTTTGCTATTATACTGCTATGACGCTGAGTGCCACCCCTGGGGATTGCAGTGGTCGTGGAACATTTTGACACTGTTTATTGCATACGCGAGGCAATCAGAATAAAATAGTTCTTGTCGCCTGTCAAAAGCACAATAGCAAAAACCTATCTGATTTCGCCTGAGTTTTGAACATATCTATTGATATTTTATAGTGATACACAGGGTTCGTACACATTCTGCCTAATATTTTGTCCTGACTTTTCCTGACCTTTTTCTTGAAAATGAAGGTGTTTTTCATGACTATATCAGAAATGCATACACGTATGAACATACATTGTAAAGGACTGATAGAGAGAACACAAACTGATCGTAAGCTATCAGCTTCCATACATAATACATGTGTGTGTGTGTGTGTGTGTGTGTGTATGTGTGTGTGTGTGTGTGTGTGTCTGTTTGTTTGTTTGTTGTGTGTGTGTGTGTGTGTGTGTGTGTGTGTGTGTGTGTGTGTGTGTGTGTGTGTGTGTGTGTGTGTGTGTGTGTGTGTGTGTGTGTGTGTGTGTGTGTGTGTGTGTGTGTGTGTGTGTGTGTGTGTGTTGTGTATCTTTAAACTCAACAAGCTTCAACCGCCAGGAAATTTAAAACATTATACAGAATTTGACAAAAATTTCAACTTCTGGAACGATGCAGATCATGCATTCGAGTTTGTCACAAGTTAAGCAAGATTGAAATGCATGCTTATTCCGATTGTCCACTAGACTTGAATTCCCCAAGGCTTATAGGTACCATCTTTCAACTCAGGAATTCTCTTTGTCATGTGATCTTCACATGCCATCCTTATTCTTTCTGATGTTGCTGGTGCATCAAGTTTGAACATTGGGTCCAAACCTCTTTCTATTCTCGCTGCTGTTATTGCATCCTTTATTGCAAAGAACACGGACGATGACAGAAACAGTGGAGGCTCTCCGATTCCTTTCGATGAGTAAATTGCACGTGGATTTGATGAATCTGAAAAGACGCATCATCAATTACCGAATAAAATCGCTAACACTAACATCACATAATTTGAGCCCAATAAAGACCCTATTGAAGAAATCCTATACAAAAGCTACCACTAGTACAACATAGACGGATCTGACACCAGCGAATCTTAGCACGTTCATGCGTTGCGCGAATGCGAGGTCTGCTGAATTAGTATAGCAAGACCTACAGTCTATTGGTAATGACTTTCGTACGCATGAATGCTTCTAACAGGTGACATCATGTGTTTAACGCGCATATTCGGTCCGTATTCTATAACTATGATATACCAGCCACAAACCATAATCCAGGTTCTAAATGAACTAATATCAAACACAACCCTTCTTGTAGATACAATCTACTTCAGAATCATACCATTTGAAATCACTGTTCTAAGGTCTTTGTATCATAGCTCACTAAATACCAGTAGTATGATGGGCTAGCATTATCTTTTTTATTTTTGTAGTAATATATAGAAATTATTTTTAATAAATAAAACACTTTTAAATAATACATAATACATTTTAATACATTTTTAATAATAGATTTCAAAAACAAAACACTTTTATTCAAATTAAAGTGAATTTTTGAAGCATGATTTTCATTATTTTATTTTCATCAAAGTTAGAGAACATTTTTTAGCTTTGTTTGTTGTCAACTATACGCGCGGCTCATTGTTACCATTTAAAATTAAAATCGAGGCGGATTGTCTGGTCTGGCCTTGACGAAAGCAAACATGATGAAAACTGACAATTGTCTTCAATGTAAATTCGACAATGATAACAACAAGACACTCCCAAAAGGTTGATAACCAATACCGTAAAAATCCGAAATAGCGCTTATTTGATTTTTGAGTGTTTTACCTGGGCGCTTATTCAAAGCGGGCGCTTGTTAAGTGCTGGGCGCTTAATAATTTTTCTAACATTTGCAATTAAACAAATCAAAAACGAAGTGATTATGATTTTATACTGCTTTCTCGAAACAAACAAAATTTTTGAAATCAATCAATATCTACATCATCATCAAATTTTCTACCTTAGAACTGAAACACAGAAAAAAGGATTGTATAGGAAATTTCCAGTTTATACCTTTTAGCTTACTTGTTTGCTTATTCAAAAGTAATAGAAACGACCCTTGGGGAGTGACTTTTATAACTTGTTTTTGAGAGTGATTATTTTGTTTGTTTATGTCTTGTCTGATCCATGTTAACTTTTCTGTGTCAATCGGTATGATAAATGTATTGCCACTGCGGCTTTTGTCAAGATAATTGAAGCACTTGAAAGAAGGCAAAATTTCGAATAAGCACCCAGTCTCTCGGGACAGTTTTCGAATAAGCGCCCAGTTTCTTAAGATGGGCGCTTATTAGCAGGGGGCGCTTATTGAACTTTAAGAGTATTACCTGGGCGCTAATTCGAAGGGGGCGCTTATTAGGTGCTGGGCGCTTAATCGGATTTTTACGGTAATACCTCAGTATCGGTACAGAAATAACCATCACATACCTTTCAAGAGAGTGACGTTGAACTCAGCAGGAATATTATCAAAACCTGGTATTTTGTATGCACCTGGTCCCCTTGTAAATGGAACACCTGATGGTGAGTGTATCATTTGTTCCATAACAAACATTCCATACCCTTGGATAAATGCTCCTTCAATTTGTCCAATATCAATTGCTGGATTGAGTGATTTGCCAACATCCATTACAATGTCAGTCTTGAGCACACGATGATCACCTGTTAGGCAATCGATTTCAACGATTGAGCATGCAGCACCATTTGTGAAATAATGAAATGGTCTACCTTCATATGTTTCAGAATTGAATCCAATTCCTGTAGTTGCATAGAACCCAGTTGCAGAGAGGCTAACTCTGTCAAAATAAGCTGCATTGACTGCCTCTTCCCAGGTTTTCCCACCGTTCCTATACGGTGCTAATCTTTTGGCTAAAACACAACATGCATTGTTAACTGCCATTCCATTTATATCTGAACTGATACTAGCTGCAGTGGGCGAGGCATTGGGCACTTTGTCTGTGCTGGTTTCTAATATGTGAATCTTAGATGCATCTACCTTCAAAGCATCACTTGCAATTTGAATCATCTTTGTATGCAAACCCTGCCCAATTTCCACGCCACCATGAGCTATTAGGACAGAACCATCAGTGTACCCATTGACCAACGCTCCTAGAAATAGTGGCATAGATAGTGAATCTATAGAGCACTTTGGCTGCTAATCAAAATAACAAAGTCTGAGTTTGTGGCATGTCCTGTGGAATTATACAAATCCGTGAATAGAGCAGAGGTCAATAGTAGATTCTCCACAGCATAACCGCCAAATGTTCAAGAGGCTGGTCAGATCTGTTTTCTTCGAACCTAATTGACCAATTATCATGCAGGATTCTCACCACACATGCGCTCCACAGCTACATTTAGGCCCATTTTGCATGCTGATTGGTCAGCTAGGCTGGGAGAAACCAGACCTGATTAGAGGTCTCAAACATTCTGTGGCTATGCTGTTCGTCGCAAGCCTGCAAACAGCATAAAGTCATAATTTTAAGAAGCTAATTTGAAGCCGCAGTAAAGTAATCTACTCGTGAACCATTGTTGAACAGCATAGTCGCCAAATGTTTGAGAACGCTGTCGGATCTATTTTCTCCCAACCTAATTGACCAATCTTCATGCGGGATTATGACGACACAAGCTAAGACTAGGCCCATATTGGATGATGATTAGTCAATTAGATTGAAGGAAAACAGACCGGACTTGGCTCACAAGACAGTTGGCGGCTATGCTTTGTTGACCTACTTCTAGCACTGTAAAGTGTATAAGAGCGTTCTGATAAAGACCTCTATGTGTATTAGCAATAGTCATCAACATGCCTGAAATTCAAGTTATCGAGACCCAATGTTCGATGAAGAAAGAATGACGTATAGATATAAATGACGTATATGACACATAAAGCAAACACGGTAGTTGCAAGATATCATTGCATACTGTGTTCCCTTAACAATAAATCAGAATAGTTTTGCTTGAGTGGATATGGTCAGCTTATTTTTGAATCGATCTACTTTCCACGTGTTTTCACTTAGTTCATGCATTTGGTGTCTTTCAAATACATTAAGAAGCCCAAGTCGTAGTTGCCATTTCTAGTGATACAACAACAATAACTGCAGAATGACACCTGTGTAGAATTTGTACCTGCTTGATTTACGAATGAGGCAGTAAATGCGAGTCCAAACATGGTGGGTATGACTGCGATACCCCTCTTTTTCCATCGGCTTCTTTGATTAAAGTCATAAACCTCTGCTTTTCTTCGCTCGTATCCACATTGCTTTATGCATTCTACCCAGCATCTCTCTAATGAATTACTTTCAACAGTCTGATTGTAGTGAGTTTTTTGCCCTTCTCTAAAAAGGTTCATGTACCTTACATGTGTTGGTTCCTTTCCAAGAAAACATGCAACATCATTCATCCAGGATTCAGCAATCATCATTCCTTAGAAAAATTAAAAAAATACTTAACCAGACAACCATTCAGGTTGGATGACAAGATTTTTCTTTTGATAAAGGAAATTACTATCATGCTACCTCTGTTGTGGCACTACAATCAATTCAAGGCTCACTTGGCCGCGTATTGGGGGGTGAGGGGCAAGCAGGCCTCGGGAGTCTGGGCGAAGTTCCGAGGAAAACCTGTAGCTACCATACCCTCAAAATTCCATTGTTATTTGAAGTTATTGGAAGCAACTGCCCCTCTCCCCCCTCCCTAGTTTCCGTGACTGAATGAGTTGTGTTTGACGTATATCGTCAGAATCCAATTCAGCAGTTCAATGTAAAACGTAAAGACTTCGAATTCTGTTTGTACATGAGCTCTTGAATGTAGCCAAATTTCCCCTTCTCAAAACAATGTTGAGTTTTATAAGCAGGACATATCACAATTACATCGTAGTTACACAGCATTGTTTGTGAAAGAGGGAGGAGGATAAAAAATTTGCGAAAAATCTGCAAAGTGCTCCAACTAGTTTGGCAACGATTTTAGCTGTTTAGGGGTCATCCATTTCTACTATCATTTTCATAGGTTTACAAAGCGTAGAATTGTCTTCAGACACCCCCCCACCCGCCACCCCAGATGGTATAAAGCGAAAAATCAAAAATTATAACCTTTGCTCCATGCCCACAGGATGAAAAGTATATCCGGGTCAGACATTTGTATGATCTCGGTCTCGTATACAGGCAAAACATAGTATGGTCTCTATGTGAAGTTGGCACTAATACAAATTAGGCCGAGAGTTCGGAAATGTGCAGCATGCATTTGACTACATTTTAGACCGTCCGTTTTAGTATTTTATCAAAAAGCATACGGAAAGCATTATCCCCTCCCCTCCCCAATGTATAGTCTGTAGACAGCTAAAGTGATGTCAAAAATGATAAATCCCCTAATTTGCTCCAGATAATTCTACCACAGCAGCTGACCTTCAGGAGCACCGAAACCTCTGAATGCCGTATTAGACGCCAGGTTTGTTTTGCAGCACCTTCCCTTGACAATCATATTTGGCACATAATAGGCGTTTGTTGCATGGAACAACGCGCGATCCAAGACAAGACTGGACAGATCCAATGTACATCCACAATTGCTGTACAACTCAACTTCTGCAGCCCGTATTTTCCCATCAATGCTAAACCCAATTTTGTACTTGCCAAGGAAAGGGTGCCTGTTTCCAGAAATCAGCATATCTTCATCTCGGTCAAGCATTATTCGAACTGGTCTACCAACCTATGAAAAGAAATATACTCTTATATGAGTCTCTGATAGTATGTAAATGAGTTAAATGGAAAGAATATTCCCACGAAAAAGTTTATGCTTGGCCTATTTCAGATAGGACCTCGAATGAAACTGGAACCAATTCAAACTTCTATTTACAGATTATGCATTTTTCCCGATATTTTTGTTCCAATCTTACGTATGATTTTGAGTGCAATAGATGGACGGCGTTCATTCGTCTCTCTACATTGGATGCCCTTTTTCTCTTTCAGAAATCAATAAATCTACTACACAATAGGCTATATGCTGTATATAATAATAATGAGGCTGAGCTCATTTCGTACCTCAATACCTACTTACATGCACGAAGCAATACCGCTCCGTATCTTACTTTATTCACTACCTAGCGATCCATAAAGACGTTAGATTCATGTACCATGTAAGTCATTATGCAACCTTTTCAAAACTACTTTCCGTCTATCAGATATCGCTTAGAAGGGGCTAAAAATGGAAAAACAAAGATATCCACGTTGGTTTGATCTAGCCACTACACAATGTATGCCAGCCTCAACACCAGTGCAACCATCTTTACAACATCGATCAATCATCTTAATTCAAAAGAGCATACCTTATTTGCCGAGACAGCTACTATAGCTGCAATGGGTAAAGCCCTCGTTTCCTTACCACCAAATCCGCCACCTATTCTTTTCACTTTGCAAACAATTCTGTTGGCTGGGATACCTAAACACTTTGCAACAACCATCTGAGCTGCTGTTGGGTTTTGTATTGATGAAATCAATTCCATCTCTCCATTTTCTCCTTTAGGAATTGCAATGCAGGCATGCGTCTCTAAATAAAAATGCTCTTGTGCACCTGTTCTCATATCTCTTTCTATAACATGGTCACAAGTAGAGAATACTGCACTAGGGTTACCCTTCACTATCTTTCTCTCATCTAGAAGGAATGACTCTTTGGCAATGGCATCTTCAATTGTGATGGTTGCAGGCAATTCATCATACTCCACGATTACTCGCTTAGCAGCTCTTTTGGCAATGATTTGATCGTCTGCTAGCACAGCTGCAATAATCTGGCCATAATGTTTGACCTAGGAAAGCAAGTTTTATATCATTTCATAATGATGTGTTCCCAATCATATTGGAGTTGGCATACAGTGTAGTACCACTGTAAATAACAAAGAAAACAGCCCGAAGTTTTCATACTTAACTGTTACACTAAACATAGACAGGCTGTCATACAATGTTGTACACAGTGGTTGATCTTCTAAATCTTTAGGAGAGGCATCAGTGGTAGATTTGCCGACTTTTGAAACACAGATTTGGCGACTCCCATAATTTTGCTGATAGAATCATCGCACAATATAGAAACTTGACCACTGATCTAATTCAAGGGGCATTTGCTTCCTCCCCCCCCCAAAAAAAAAGCCACCGCTAGTTGTGCAATCGTTTGACTAAAAGATCCCTCAAGAGCAATGAAAGACATTGTTAACCATGCAAAGTTTCACTCAAATCGAGTCTGTAACAAATAGGCTCTTTGATAACATATACTCTATTAAGACCTCATTTCTCACCACTTAAAACAATGACGATAGACGCTATTTTTCAGCACACTCAAATTTTCGCACAAAAATTTCATTGAAGTTCACAGCATCGTGCTATTTCACACACATCAGTCTCAGTATCCACTACAAAAACATGTTTTTCAAACAAGTTCACAGATCAACTATACTAAACAAGACAATGAACATGCCACATCATGCATGCACAGCACCCATGGGAATACATATCAACGGAAATGCACAGACACCACGCCTGAACGCCATTGAATAGACAACTACAATCATACCACACAAGCACGAGACATATCGTAACAGATTCCTGCCTTTCTGTGTACGTCACTTGTTCTTTAGCTGCGCTAGATTGTAGACAGTTAAAGTATTATTGTCCGATTTTCTATGTGCACTCTAATCGACACTACATTGAGTGCACTGCAACATATGCAAAGCTAAAGACATAATACAAGTATCTAGAATAAATCCGATATCTACATATCCCCAGATTAAAGGTACATAACAAGGGTACAAAACCATGTACAACATGCACAACGAGTGATACACAATCATATCAAACCTACACACATGTTTATAACACGACAATTAGTATCCATCCTTACCTCAGATGATGCAAAAACCTCCTCATCTTCCACCATCGCAGCACTGTATTTGTTTCTATCTTCACGTAGGTCCTTGTGACAAACAAATGAATGAACACCTTGCATTTCCAATGCTTTCGAAGCATCTATCTTTGTTATTCTGGCATGGGTCTTTTGACTTAGAACTAGCCCAAGATATAACTCATTCTCAAATCTCGGAATATCATCACAATACACTGCTTCTCCAGTTGCTTGAAGTCTACCCCACATGTGAGCTATTGGCTTGCCAACTGACATCAGAGAGTCATCTCGCTCCTTATCAACAAAGTACGATTGGTCACTTTTGAGATGGTTCTTTGTCAATGGTTCTATCGCACTTCGATCCTCCTGTTCCACACTCAAACCAAGCAAAGCATTAATCTTTAAGTAAAACTTGAAAAGAAAGCTAAGAGCCAATGACTGCCTATATCTCACCATGCCACCTGGCGCCGAAGGATCCAAGGGAAGATCATAAGGAAGTTTATTCAATGCATCTTCAATCATTGACCTGTTCCAGATCCTGCCACTCATTAGATCCATAGTCTTGTCAGCAAACACAGCTGTTACTGCCATTCCCCCAAAACACATCCTAATATCATCCACAGATTGTTCTTTCAGTTTTAACTTGAATGCGGAGTTCACAATCGCTATATCATCATCTCTTCTCCCAGATTGCTTATAAGCACAAAAGTACTCGTTTTCCTCTAAATATGGAACTTCAATTGAAACAAGAACTTCCTCCTGCTTAATGACATTTCGTCGATACCCTGTAAAAAATCTATTATCCATACTCAAGACTCTCTTTTCAGACTCACTTTGGACATGTAACTTGCATCCAGCAGCAAGAAATATTGGATTCAAATCGGAGATTGGACTACTAGTCATTATGTTGCCACCAACTGATGCCACATTGCGAATTTGTTTACCTCCAAAATACTGCAATATTTTGAATATTTCGCTGAACACTTGCACTTTCCATGGAGGATGCATATCTGATTGTTCTAGACATACTCTTTCAATTTCACTCAATGTAACAGAAGCACCGAACAGAACACCAGTCTCGATTTGACAAATGCTTGTTAATTCTTGTATATGAGTAGGCTGCATCATGATAGGATAGTGGCAGTTCTTGAACTTCATCTCAATGCCAAGTTCTGTATTTCCAACAACTATTTTTGCATATGGGTGTTCCTTTTTAAGATACAGGATTTGATTCATTGTTGTTGGCCTATACCAACTCATGTGTTCTCCTTTAAAGTACAGGAACTCATCATCAAGAGTTGAGTATAGCATCAGCTCTGGTGGAAATATTGGCTCACTATTTGGACAATAAGGCTCTATGCTATCCACTCTCAAATGTTCTGCGGAGATACCATCCTGCATGCAGCACCTACCATTAACTTTCCCACAACACCCATTTGATTTGCGAGCGCTGGGCCTGTCAGAGACTTCACCATTTATCTGACCCTTGACCTCACCGCTGAACTCACCATTGACCTGACCTTTTTCGTTCGTGGTGTTTGTACACTGAGTGGCTGATTCTGTAAATGTACGAAAGGCCTCGATAATGGGTCGGTATCCAGTACATCGGCAAAGATTCCCCTGAAAATACACATCAAGATCTTCTGAATCTGGTTTCGGTTTATTACGCAAAAGTGTATACATTGACATGACAATGCCTGGCGTGCAAAAGCCACACTGTGAACCATGGAATTTGGCTAGTCTCTCTTGAACTGTGTGCAGTGTTGTCTTTGTACTGCCAATACCTTCTACTGTAGTAACAGCCAAACCATGCATAGATGCTATTGGTGCTAAACATGCATTCACTGAAAAGTGCTCAATTTTCTTGTCTTTTCTGTTATACCTTGATACCATAACAGTGCATGCTCCACAACCTCCTTCTCCGCATCCGAGCTTTGTACCACAAAGCCTCATTTTGAGCCGGAGGTAGTTTAGCAATGTCCATTCTGGGTCGATGTTGTTGTCAATTATTTTTCTACCTGATAATGGAAAAGGTAAGTAATTGTGATATAGTCAGTAAGATATGTTGATATGAACCTGAATTCAATCAATTATGTTGTTTGATGCTATGGTGAGTAATGAGCAATATATATGGATAGATTTTGTTTGTGAAATGTTGCTGCATCCTCTTCTAAAAGTAAGTGCCTTTAGCATGCCCCTAACGTTGTCCAAAAGTATAATTTACTAAATCTGTCTCAGTATTGTTACAGTTTATATGTTTGTAGCAAGACTTTCTTTCTTGCACTTATGCTCCGAGGTCTAAACCCGTCGTAGCTGCAACGAAAAGTGCAAAGATGTATCTAAGTAGTTGTTACTACTCCATGTAAGGAGATGATATAAATTCCTATTTTCTTTTTGGCTTCTTTTACAAATCCTCTCTAAGTCTGACAAAGTTATGGGTCAAATGGCATCTACTGAGAACAACTGCGAAACGAAATGGACTTTAAACTATTGGTGCTTCCCACTATCCAATAACTAACAGTAGTACGTACGGCAACACGTTGTAATATGTAATTTGAAATGAATTAACCAGTCGGGAAGACAAGCATCAGAATTCAGACGTGTTTCTGTTCTGTGTTGACTCTGCCTATCCATACAGCCGACTAATCTGCTGCAGAGCGGGGGGGGGGCATCTGCTTCCCTGAATTCCTCTAAATTCCGGAAATGTCAATAGACATAGTCATAGAATGGTCTTGCCCGATTTTGTGTCGTAGAACGTTTTGGACCTAGTGAATGAAATTGTGATTGTGAAGGTTTGCAAATGTCGTCGGAAACAGGGAGGATAAAACTTCGTTAATACCTGCTCTGGTGTCAGCCAGAGCAATCAAGGGAAGTTTCATATAGAATAGAATCTCATTATGGGTAGTGCGGAGGCTCTTTACGAAAAATGGATGTTATGAAATGAATAACTTCTAATTAAGCAGTTGCTTTTTGATCTGAGTCCCAAAAAGGTAATATAAATCAGTGGATATTGCAAAGGAATTGAAAAGATGAAAAGATCGTACAATGTCTGCCAAAGCCACGGGTTTTCTACGGTGGACCACAAGGGCCAGACAGAACTTTCATTTGACTGGACAAAGCATTGTTTTGATTGGGCGAAACTTGATGAAATTGTTACTATTTTGTGTGGAGACCCACTTCATTTGTATAACGGGGTTATGGCAGGCCCGTAGCCAGCTTGAATTCACAAATGAGGCACAGCCAATTTATATAATACATATATCTATATAATTCATGTTTTTAGGGGAGGCACAGAGTCAAATCTCGCAAGTCCAGGGGGCCTTGCCCCCCAGGCCCCCCTTGGCTACGTGCCTGGGTTATGGACTTTGGAACAGCTTCAAAGGTAACTGCAAGCATGCAGCCTCCTTTGGCACTTTTAAGCGGCATATTCAGCAATCCAAATGAGCGCTGAACTTTTAATTCTTATTTATTTTGACTTCTCTTATTGTATTGAAGGTTGTAATTCTGTTTTTATAGGTAATATTTGTATTTAGATTTTTAACTTTTTTCTCAATAATATATTTGTATTTTAGATGGAGGGACCCTTGAAAATCAGCGTTTTTTGCTGAAGGGCTCCCTCCTTAAAGAATTTTAAAATGAAATGAAATGAAATAACCCGGCAATACACATTCACAGCCATCACGCAGTTATGCAGCGATTCAGCCAAGCAACAAGCAACGTCAACTAAAATAAGCCAGGGGTGGCAGTTAGGAGCTAGTATAAGGTGCCATACTCAACGCCCATTGTCTTTTTGCTTCATGCTTCAAATGAAGCTCATTGTCCCCGGAGTATCGAAGTAAGTTTGATGTCTAAAAAGTAGAACACCGATGTGTATGGCTATCACACTGTTAAACAGTTTTTGTTCTCCATCTCATGTGTGAAAATACTACGTATTGTCCTTACATACCTACTGCGCATTCCTGATGAATTCGTGTGTATGACCATTCTCTAAATGCTCCATATTGATCGTGTGTTTGAGGAAACGGAGAAAAATTACCGAATCAATGGTGATCCCCTTTGGTATATTACCTAAGCAGTTTGCATTTGGCCAAAGTATTCGGCATTTCCCACGATATATGTCTGTTGCCCCTCCAAAGGTGTTACTTCACGACAAGCTCCCTCCTAGGCTTACGATAAATCATATTGAAAACAAAAGAAACAATGAATCAAGATATCCAAAATCTGGCAAATCCAACCTTAAGATTCTTTGCCCTATATATTGGTCCAAACTCATTTTCTTTGAAGTTGTATGGTTCCATATCTGAAGTACAGTTATATTCACAGTGGTGCAAGCCAAGTGCAAGCACTTTTATCCGAATAAAAGTGTTAGAATGTCATTGCAACAGATTATTTCTTTACGGAAATCGGGTTCATTGTAGTGCTTTGCAGAATCAAAGAATCCAAGTTTTGTCCAGTAAAAAGGAAATTTTGTCCAGTTAAAAGAAAGCTCTGTCCAGTCAAAAGAAAGCGTTGTCCAGTCAAAAGAAAGTTGTGTCTGTTGTGTCAAAAGAAAGTTTTCGCTATCGAATCAGCAATGTTTAAGGGGGAAGGAGTCTATATTTTAAATGGTGTCACGGAAAAGAGCCAGGATTCAGAAATTCAAACAATTGTGTGGGTGATCCTACTACTTTTGACAGGCATTGTAAGAATCGTTAAAACTCACTGCCAGTTTAAGTGCGCGTGCCTGCGAGAGTTCACGTTAAACCCTAATGCGTGCATGCAGTGCGTTTGAATTCCTGATGGTGCGGGGTTAAAGAAAAACTAAACTCGCAGAACAATTTTTTTATCTTGGCGTGTAAAGTTCTCAAGTGCCGCCGAATGTCATCATCAGGAGGAAGTTGATTGATGAACATATGGCTTTGAGCTGGTTTCCAGGTAAACATGCAGGAAACATTCACTTTATTGCTTCACAAGTCTCAGATACAATGTTACAGTTACTTCTACCCAAAGTGAAATGCGTAAGATAGCGAATACGGATTTGTACCTAAGGATACGACTGGACTTTCTACATTTGTGTCTTGGTTTTGAATTTTTGGACGCACCAAACTTGAAAGATGTCCAAGGCTGTCCAGAGTCATTCGAAAATAATGAAACAGTATTCGCGATTCTTCTTCAGTTCTTCCAATAATGTGTTAGTGCAAAAACCCTTCGCTATTCTTATAGATATCACATATCCAAAATCATTTTCTCGGCTTCCTCTTTGTAAGATTTTGATATCTTCATAAACTAAGTAGCGGTGATCACTGTCAGATGATATCGAGCAGTGCCACTAGATGAATGGAAGAAAAATGCAAGAATGCAAGTTTTGTCCTGTCAAAAGCAAGTTTTATCCAGTCAAAAGAAAGCATTGTCCAGTCAAATGACCTTTCTGTCCAGTCAAAAGAAAGCACTGTCCAATCAAAAGGGCTTTCTGTCCAACAGTCAAAAGAGAGCATTGTCCAGTCAAAAGAACTTTTAGTCCAACAGTCAAAAGAAAGCACTGTCCAGTTAAAAGAACTTTCAGTCCAACAGTCAAAAGAAAGCATTGTCCAGTCAAAAGAACTTTCAGTCCAACAGTCAAAAGTAAGCATTGTCCAGTCAAAAGAACTTTCTGTCCAACAGTCAAAAGAAAGCACTGTCCAGTCAAAAGAACTTTCAATCCAACAGTCAAAAGAAAGCACTGTCTAGTCAAAAGAACTTTCAGTCCAACAGTCAAAAGAAAGCACTGTCCAGTCAAAAGAACTTTCAGTCCAACAGTCAAAAGAAAGCATTGTCCAGTCAAAAGAACTTTTAGTCCAACAGTCAAAAGAAAGCATTGTCCAGTCAAAAGAACTTTCAGTCCAACAGTCAAAAGAAAGCACTGTCCAGTCAAAAGAACTTTCTGTCCAACAGTCAAAGGAAAGCACTGTCCAGTCAAAAGAACTTTCAGTCCAACAGTCAAAAGAAAGCATTGTCCAGTCAAAAGAACTTTCTTTCCAACAGTCAAAAGAAAGCACTGTCCAGTCAAAAGAACTTTCTGTCCAACAGTCAAAGGAAAGCACTGTCCAGTCAAAAGAACTTTCTTTCCAACAGTCAAAAGAAAGCATTGTCCAGTCAAAAGAACTTTCTTTCCAACAGTCAAAAGAAAGCATTGTCCAGTGAAAAAACTTTCTGTTCAGTCAAAAGAAAGCATTGTCCAGGCAAAAGAACTTTCTGTCCAGTCAAAAGAAAGCACTGTCCAGTCAAAAGAACTTTCTGTCCAGTCAAAAGAAAGCATTGTCCAGTCAAAACAAACTTTCTGTCCAGTCAAAAGAAAGCATTGTCCAGGCAAAAGAACTTTCTGTCCAGTCAAAAGAAAGCATTGTCCAGTCAAAAGAACTTTCTGTCCAGTCAAAAGAAAGCACTGTCCAGTCAAAACAAAACTTTCTGTCCAGTCAAAAGAAAGCATTTGCAGTCAAAAGAGCTTTCTTTCCAGTCAAAAGAACATTTTTTCCAGTCAAAAGAACGTTTTTTCAAGTCAAAGAAAGTTCTGTCTAGCCCTAGAGTGCCACCGTAATTTTCGATATCGAATCAGAATTCGATGTCGTTACGGGGGGAAGGAATTTTCATATCACGGAAAAGAGGCAGGAGTCGGAAATTCACACAATAAGTTACTTGCTGTGGTTACATGACCATTACGTAGTCTCCATTATGACTAGCCAATTCGCTCTGGTGGCAAAACGACTTACAGCTAAGACAGGCAATATTGGAACTTCAAGTAGTTGGCTTTGCATAGCTAAATCGCTGCTATCATTCACAGGTAATTTACTAAGTCTTGAGTAATTTCTAAACATCTCAGTTCACACAAGTTTACGTACTATTTTATTCAAGCTGTAGTAGCATTTTCTAATGCAAACAAAAGGACTTTAATTGCGTTCTGGACGCATTCAGTTTGTAGCCCTTACTGAATGCCCTGAATAAAAAAATTCGCTCGAACTTTTTCGCATTTCGTTGGGTTTTTTCTCAGCGGAGATTGGCCTGTTAAAGGCACAATGATAGTATTGTGTGGGTGCTCCAACTACTTTTGGCAGTCATTGTAGACATTTGCAAGAATCGGCAAGGGCCTTACTGCCTTTGTTCTTGGCCATTGAAAATTTCCGGTGATCACTGTCAGATTCCGGGCAATGCAACTGGGTTAAAATATCGGACCAAGAACCAGTGACATTTGGATCAAGTCGACAGTACCCCCACACAAGCAGGAAACTTGAAGGGCAACCTTTTAAGAAGCAAATTTAACTCTCCAAAGAAACCAGAAATAGAATATATAGCATTCAGTCTGTCTACGTATACTTTTCAAAAATAATAATACTTTATTTTCTGCTTTTTATGAAAATTACTTTTTTAATTGATCTGTCAATAATTTGTCAATAATAAAGTATGGACTATATGGTATAACTCTTTCATCTTTAGATAAAATGCACTCTATTTAACATATATCACTGTACTGAAATGGGCACCGTTGCTCCTTCTACCCATATTGGTGATGGCTCCGGTGCACTGACTCACTTACCCCTGTCCTGCGCTCCTAGTCATTGACCTCTCGCCCCACTATGCACGTCAGTTTTGAAACGAGATGAAAAGATTCCCGGTCACGACCGGCTACGACAACCTGAGCATGTACAGCAACATTAACTACCCAATAGCAACATTAACTACCCAATAGCAACATTAACTACCCAATAGCAACATTAACTACCCAATAGCAACATTAACTACCCAATAGCAACATTAACTACCCTATAGCAACATTAACTACCCAATAGCTTACTAATAGGTACATACAGTCAAAACTTCCTAACTCGAATTCCACAGAACTTTACGAAACATTCGAATTTTGGAGTTGTTCGAGTTGGGAAGTTTTCAAGTCAAGAAGTCTGACTGTATATGGGTGTATACATGGACGGAATTACAGTTCGAGTATACGAGAACAATAACGCACACATACAAACTGCTAAATACAAAGTAGCGAGATAGGTAATATTGATGTTTGTGATGTTTAAACGTTTGCTAAACTAGGCTGCTAAATAATTCCAAACAACGTCTAGTGCCAAAAGTTTTGATCAGTACAACTCACCATTGAGGAAGAAGACTAATGTCGACGGTATCTCAAACTTTTCCATCTTCTTGGTGATGGATTTCCTTCTATGCTTGCGTGCAGGGCTTACGGGCTTGTTGTGTTTTGAGTTATGATTGTCGTTGATGTTGTTGCGTAGCACACTTCTGAGTATGTGATAAAGATCACGCAGATTCTATGATCAGCCTCTATGAAAGGTGGAGTGGGAATCTGAGGAATGTAGGACTCGCAGATTCTTAGAAACTGTACCTCTGTAGTCAGATAATCGCAGTCACCACAGGGATGCAGATTTTGCCAATATGCTTTAGTATACGTATTTTTTCCATGCACTTTTGACACCACAACAACAATCAATTCTACAATATTACAATACATAGAAACACGATACCACAGGGAGCAATATCTATGTCATACCCAGTGGCCATTAGAGAATTGGCGAAGCGCAGCGAAACGATAACTAATGGTGTAATTCTATACGTATTGCCACGAAACTATGCTTGATTTTCTTTAAGTTGAAATAAAATAACAGACTGTCCAACCTGCTCAGCTTGTCAAAGTAGGACACCTTTTCAAAATTTAATAAATTTGATTGTGTTTGAAGTGGTATGTGTAATGTCTTGCACAAAAATTAAATGGATTAAAATGTCATAAAATTCATGAAATTCAATAATTACGGTATGAAACATGCTCTTCGTTGTATTGTCTGTCTGCTGATTTGTATATTTCAAACAAGGCCCTTGGTGGCTTAAAACTGTAACGGATCATATACACGCGTTTTTTCAGAATACCTAATTTTTCACCAAGGCTCAATATTCTTAAATTGTTCTTAAATTTTAGCGATTTTGAGCATCAACTATCGCATAGACGATATTCTTATATTAAAAAGTGTTTAACTGAAATTTCCTACAGGGCTCCTGAGTTGCATCATAGTTTAGCAAGTTCCAGACAGGATGCCTGAGTACGTTCAGCTCCAGCGCCAGTAAAGGTGCCACAGTGGTGCATTCAAGATGAACTCTGTCTTCCGAATCAATTTTTGTGTCCGTAAAGAAACATCTTTCATTGTCACCATTGCAGGCTGATAATGCCAGAGGTGCATGTATGAGCACAAGAAGGGAACTGTAGAAATGCTGGTTCGTATGAAGAGTGCAAATCACGTTAATTGAAACTCAGAACTCATCAACATCTATATCAGTAATAGACATTGGCAAACTGGCCATCAGGAAAGCCAAGTGCCTCAGTTCGTAGAGCATCCAGCTTGTCACCTAATTCTAACTTGTTTTGTGTTTGGTGCCCGTTTCTATAGTTTTTTCGTGAAAGTAGTTTGGATGAGTCACCAGCAGTGCCTAGCATCACAGGAAATCCATACTCATTGTATTATGCAAATTAGATATTCAAAATAAACAATGCAGAAAATGTCACAAAGTTGCTCTGTTTTGAAAGTAAAACTTGTTGTTCTCTTTAACTATTCGTTGAATCTGCACACTTCAAATATGAGAGAAACCCTCAGAATATATACTTTCCAAATATCAGGTAGCCATGTTAGAAATACCTCGGAATGTTTACGCCTTTTGAAGTTGAAAATATCCCGCAGATAGCGCTCCTCGGTATAACTTAGCAGGTACGGTCTACTCGCAGTGAATATTTTGCATATTTTGGCTACCATCACTAAATTACCTCACCACTTCACTTTGTAGCCTCTTCTTCAGTCTTTTGTGGACACTTTGGCGGGAAAATTGAGATTTTTGCGCTAACAGAACTTTCCGCCTTTTGCGTTGGAACATTTTCTTCCTGACGATCTACTCGCAAATTTAATCGCTAGTTTCAAACGATCTGTTTCAGTCATCTCATTTATTTTCGTAGCATCTTATGTAAATAGTATTTGGTATAATTTCTAGGATAGGTGCTTATTTAATTTGAATATCAGGATTGCAAGGAGAATGGAGTCATGAATCCAGAAGGAAATATTTACAGTGAACAAGCAACTGTGAAAAAGTAAGGCTTCATCTCAACTTTGAATTTCATCAATAAAATATAAAACTGGTTTTGCATTATACCCATTTTACACAAGAAAAAAATAGTGGTACCGTCCTAAAACTAACAAGCGAATCTGTGTTGTAAGAAATATATGGACCACGCCCATTTTTATGTGTGCATGTGTGAAAGCACTAAAAGAAGGAGAAAGCCAGCATAGGTTTCTAGCATTCTTCTTTATTGATAGGAGTGTACCTTGTTTCTCCTCTCCTTTGGCAAATGCATAGTTAAGAACTTAACCAGCTCAATAAAAGGGGCTCAGCCACCAAAAACTCTAAAAATGTTTACAAAGAAGCTGATCCCCCTCCATGACACCTCTGGGACAGCATTAATTATTCCAACACCTAAAAATACATCAAATTATACAACTGAATTATATAAAGATTTTGTTTTTGTCTAAAGCCATTACTATATACTAAATTTTGTATATTTCTATCAAGCTTTCTACTGTATTTGCTGTTGAAAAGCCCAAGTGGAAAAGGGTATTTGGATCCTTACAACAAGAGTCATCTTGAAAGTATTTTTGAGTTAATCAAAGGAAAATTTGAGCTAAGGGCTAATTTTAGTGATCTGACAGATACTACTGTTACTCGGCTGCAGCTTAAGCTGTATAGGTTGATACAGTCTATCCGCAAATGTTCAGGATCTAGGGCTATCAAAAAGCAAATTGAAAAATTCACAAAGGATGACTACAACCTTGAGCTAAAATATACATCTAGAAAGAGAAAAATTGAAGAAGAGCTTGAGTTGGCAAAAGCAAAGCAGATAAAGACAGAGAATGAGCTTGAAAAGGTAAAGAATGAAGCAAACAACAAGATAGCGACAATGGACAAACGAATGCAAATAATGTCAAGAAAACTAATAACTAGGAGTCGCACTTCTATACCAGGATCCAAAAGCACAAAAAATTACTCAAAATCTCACATTCGACGTCTTAAAAAACAGAGAGAAGACAACTGTAAAGATGCTGTGGCTTTCTTGAAAACACAGGAATACACCCCAATCAAATTAATAGTTAAGAACAAAAATGGAGAGTTTGAAGATATAAGTTTAATTGAACCTGAAGCTGAATCAAAGTCTATATCTAGAAAGAAGACAATAAATGAAGCTATAATTAACAAGTACCTTTATGCCAAAGACAAATTTAATGTAAGTAATGAAGCTTACCATGAGATTGCCATGCTAAATCAAGATTTGCCCCGCTCTCATGTCATAAAGTCAAAGGCAAAAGAGTTGAACAGTTTGTTTGATATAAAGGCAATAGAGAGGGGAGTTGAAGGATACCAACAATCTATTAGAGGGGTATTAACATTAATTCTTGAACACTATCTTAAACTTATGACAAATGAGTCATTCCCAACTACCATCAGAGTGAAGCTTTCTGGTGATGGAACATGGATTGGAAGCAAATTACATGTAATAAACTTTACTTTCACTCTACCTGATTTTCCATGTGCAAAATCTGCAGATGGAAATGTACTCCTAGCAATTTTCAAAGGGTCTGAAAATTATATATATCTACAGAATGCACTGAAAGACATTATAAATGAAACAATAGAATTTACTTCAGTTTCATTGCAAGGAAAGATATACCAAATAGACTATTACATAGGTGGAGATTTAAAATTTCTAAATGTTGTTTGTGGCATTGACTCTTGTGCATCTAAATACTCCTGCATATGGTGTAAATGTCCAGCAGATCAGAGGTATGACACAACAAAAACTTGGTCTATGGTTGACATTAAGAAGGGAGGGGCAAGAACAGTAAAGGAAATTGAAGAATGCAGCAAAAAAAGGTCAAAGAGCGAAAAATACAATTGCTCTAATCCTCCACTTTTTCCGTCAATTCCTCTAACCAGAGTTGTCCCAGATACACTACATCTGTTCCTCCGTATTTGCGATCAGTTGATTAACCAACTCATTAAAGACCTCATGCATGAGGACAATGTTACAAACATGACTAGGTATACAACAACTGACAACATCAAGCATAAACACATTGCAGGATTTGAGCAGTTTATCAAGGAAAAAGGAATAAGTTGGAGCTTTTATGTGGATAAAAATACAAAGCTCATAAAACACAGAGACTTTACTGGCCCTGAAAAGTACAAGATTTTATCAACAATCAACCTCAGTACATTGCTCCCTAATTATTCTAAAACAAAGCTAGATAAAATGGAGGTCATATGGGATGGATTTAGGCAACTGATTTGTAAATTAGACAATTTACAAGGAGATGATAATCAGAAACTCTTAGATTTCTCTTCATCAGCAAAAACATGGCTAAAAAATTATGTTAGTGTATATCCCACCAAAGATGCAACACCTTACATGCACATTCTGGCAAACCATGCTCCTGAAGCTATAGAAATAAATGGAAAACTGTCTCAATTTACACAACAAGGCTTGGAAAAATTGAATGACCATGTCACAAAATGGTACTACAGGTCCACTAGCCTGAGTCATGATGCTGCAATGAAACAGATCATAGAGAAGCAAAGCAGATTACGGCAGTTGCACTTTAGTGGTGCAAGTAGATGTCCAAAGTTTCAATGGACATGTAAGAAATGTGATAAGAAAGGGCATTCAAGTAAGACATGTGTGGCTGTTTAACAGAATTCTAAAGCTAATATAGTTGCTTTATCTATACTCAAACTTTAGTAAAAAATATGAAATTATGTACTAATGAATGAACAAAAACAGGTATGTAGAACTGGGGGGCTCAGTGCCTAGCTGTTTTCAGTACTTATTGAAGGCTTATGCCCCCAAATAATTATAAAGTGCATAGACAAAATGACAGGGCAGGGTGATAAAATAGGCTTCCACAGACAAGATAATTGTTGTCTATTCAAAGCACAGGCTACCATTTCACTTCTGTTTGTACATATGCAATTTGCAACAAAAATAGAAATAATAACATTAGCTGCCCATCTCTAGTTGAGCTACCCTAGCTATCTATTTAGGTCAATAATACTGCATTGGTGAATGAAACTTTTCTTTGAATTTTCCAAATGATCAAAATTAATAGCTGTAATGTAAAGAACACATTCTTTAGTTGCAACTTCTTCCAGATTTATGAATTTAATAGATTTACTAGCATTGAGTAATATAGTTTCAAGTGACGTATAGACATTTTGCCATGAAAGAGGGGCATCATGTTATGAGTCCTATTCTGTCCAGTATTCTATAAAAAATTGGCTATGGAATCTAAACATCTATTAAAAGTATTTGGTATGATCTATGGCGAAGGAAATTTTGAGAGAAAGCCCTCTTGAAATCGGAGATAAAGCAAGCATGCCACCCTCTTCTACAAAATCTGTAATAGGCTTTTTGACATAGCCAACAATTTGTAGGGTGCTCATATTGACACGTGCTACATCCCCGGCTTCATTTATGACTCTACGCGACCATGTAGGATCTTTGAATAGATTAGAGAGCTTTTCATGACTGCAACTGTAAACTGTTGGGCGTTTCTTAAATAGTCGAAGTGGAGTCAAGCAAGCAGATACTACACACCATGTTTCATGGGAGATTGACTCATCTATGTCTACCTTGGTAGATGTCCTTCTTCTGAGGCTCAAAGTCTCTTTGATCCTCAATTTTAGCCTACCCAGATCTGCTAAAACAAGAGGAGAAAAGCTTGCTATATCTCCTTCCGTCTTGGACCTAATGTCTGATACTGGTAGCCATTCGTCATGTTCTCTACCATATCCGACATACTTTACTTTTCTTTTCAAAACCCCATCAACGACCACAGGATCAGAAACGGCTTCTACATCATAAAACTTTACACCCCGATCTAATTTTTCTTTCTCCTTTACTTTACTTTCAAACTGCAATATATTTGCCAATTCCATAGACTTAAAATCTACGGCGGCCGCAGCACGCCTTTTTTTCCTGTCCGCCATTTTGTAAACAAGAAGTACCTTTTCGCAAAATTGGACAAGAGGCTACATTGAAGGAACCAATCGTTCGCCAAGTTCTTAATGTAATTACGCAATACTAAAAATGATCATTTCAAGCCTGAATTTCTTGTTATGAGCTAGGCAAATTGTGTCCCGAACAAGGTTAGTGCTTAAATAACATTTTTAGCTTTGTGGAAATAATCTAGTATTTTATAAATTTGCCTCTGACATCAGATTCCCTTCATAGCGGTGCCCCTATCGGTAGTAATATTCCATACTCCCCATGCATTCACAATTTTAGTAAAGATACGCTTTCTGCTAATTATTGGAATCTTTGCGTTTTAAACCTGGTCTACTTCCAATGACGTACCCAAAGAAGAAGGTCCTCGAGATTTTTCCAAAGCGCTATGAAATTAATGGGCGTAAGCAGATTTCTGCGCTCTGTGGTGTGATTTGAACGACATGGAAAATGTGGAACAAAAAATATCTCTGCGAGAACTCACTGTTCTGCGTGTCATGATGTCTGAATGAATGAGAGGCTTTGTTGTACATGTCTGGTTTTATTGTTGAAAAATTTTCAAAATAGGAAGACTACTTCAGCCTTCATGAAATCATCGGGCTGCCTGCAGCTCTTCCTGTGACAGCATCATCTTACGAAAGATGCCATAGCAAAGAAAAACCACACATAGCTGCTATCTGCGAGCAACAAGGAATAAAGAAAGATCGAACAATCTTATAGCCATCACCAGAGAAGGAGACATTGCCTCCTCCCTTGAGCTGCCAATTTTCGTAGGCCAGTTTGCAGTTAAACTTAGACTACGCTTATAAATTAAGTTATAATATGTATTATAATGATAAATGTAATAATGTTTTCCCTTTCTCTCTCTGTTGCAAAGTTACACAGTTATACTATAGATCAGATTAGTTCAAACCTGCTTCAAAATGATCTGAATGTATTTAGCGATCCCAAAATGATGGCGATACTAATCGAAGGCCTTTCATTGAAAGGCTACAGTATATATAATGGAGAGAGGAATTCATATACAAATAAATGGATGAATGAATGAGTGAATGGGTGAGTGAGTGAGTGAGTGAGTGAGTGAGTGAGTGAGCAAGTGAAGGAATGAAGGAATGAATCAGCAAATGCTTAAACTGCTGAGCAATATTTATTGCGTGATGGGACTGACATAATACAAAGTGTAAGATCCTCTCCCAAGGAAGTACTATGTCCCCAATTCTATATTGTTGGTAACGGCAGATCTTTTTTCAATTATTGTGATTATCATACGAAAATAATCGTGACGTAACTTTTCACACACCTTTTCATCATACTGCTATCATCGCTGCATTTAAGTATTTTCATCATGCTTGTTATGTTCATGTTGCATGCTATCGATCGCTTTTGATTATGAAATATAATGTTTAGATCCATTCGCCTGCGCTGATTTTACAAGATTCAAACAGTCCGAACGTCACTAATCAGTCATATGTTACTGAGAGAAACAAACGATATGAAAAAGCGTAAAACCATGAGTTAATGTGATCATACCATGCTATTATTTTGGACCGGCTATTCTGTACAAAGCTAAAGGTATAGGTGAAAGGTAAAGGTAGGCTCATGAATCTCATGAATCATACACACTTTTGGGTGCTTGCTGAAGATGACACTGATCGTAAGCAATTGGCTTCGTGAGATAGTGTGGTCACTTCTTCCATAGATATATTTATGACAATTCATTTAGCCTATTACTGACCCAAATATTATATGCATATATATATATATATATATATATATATATATATATATATATATATATATATATATATATATATATATATATATATATATATATATATATATATATATATATATATATATATATACTCAAAAGCTACAATCCCTAAGAAATTTTTTTAATGCTATATAGAATTCAAGAAAAAACTTTATAAAGCATATCGACTTGCGTCTTCATCAGTTGCCTGACTGATCTTACTGATGAAGACGCAAGTCGAAACGTTTTAAAACGTTGAAGTGTTTTCTTGAATTCTATATATAAATCCATTGCGGACTACTCACTCCAATTAAAATTAAGTATAAAAATCGATGCAAATCAAGCATCAAAGCTCAGTAAAACTTAGTTAAAAACTGTCTACTAGACTTGAATTCCCCAAGGCTTATATGTACCATCTTTCAACTCAGGAATTCTCTTTGTCATGTGATCTTCACATGCCATTCTGATTCTTTCTGATGTTGCTGGTGCATCAAGTTTGAACATTGGATTCAAACCTCTTTCGATTCTGGCTGCTTTTATTGCATCCTTTATTGCAAAGAACACGGACGATGACAGAAACAGTGGAGGCTCTCCGATTCCTTTTGATGAGTAAATTGCACGTGGGTTTGACGAATCTGAAATGATAGATAATGAGAAACTGAACAAAGTCACTCAACACGACACAATTTCTGTTGTATGATGTCAAAGAAGGAATCAAATGCACAGTTGCCACGAATGTAGCCCAAGCGTCTTATAATTCAGTGAAATTTAACACGACCAGCTCGGGGGGGGGGTGGGGTAACTATGCCTAGTTTTGGCTGGGACGTGCCATTCTGATTCAGAATTTGAACTCATACTTCCGTCCTTGTTTGAAACAATGTGACCCACAATTCCACAAACATGATGAAAACCGTTCCCATAAATGGGGATAAGAGGTTAGAGTCTAGTCATATGTTTGAAAGGCTAACTTTGGTTGGTCTAGAGAATTTTCATGTCTAGTTGGATATCCAATCTGTAAGTGTCAAGTTTTCCTCTTGGTAATTCTGTAAGACTTTTCCTAAATAGAGCCTACACTTCTGTATGTTTCTTCAAATGGTACTCATAATTCCGCACACATTTCAAATATTATTACTCATAATCCCACACTTTTCAGGAAAAAGATACCTCAAAATAATGGCATGTCTCCGCAAACCTACTATGTTTCCCCCTTCTCAAGACGACCAGTCTCTTCCAATATTGACACTGGAGGTTTAGATTGCAAAAAGACCTTCGTTGGGTTCCATCTTGCAGTCCATATTCATATTCGGCCTATATCCTGCGTTTTAAACCAGCCCCAAGTTACACCCAAGTCCTTCTCACCAATACAAGCTAATTCCAGTTTAGAATGGTATTCTAAGACCCTGGAGTCATTTTTCGCTAGTAATACTTCCTAGAGGCATGAAGCTTGCTCGAATACAGCACTAACCTAAATTGCCTTATCGATTTCCACCACGTTAGTTGCCATCTATATTTGCCATCGAGTTGTTCATAAATCTACAGATAAACTTGAGTGTATTATAATGTTTGAGGTACACATTCTACAGTGCATTCTATTCTGATATTATCAGCAGTATAGATAATGAAATAACCCAATACATACCTTTCAAAAGAGTGACGTTGAACTCAGCAGGAATATCATCGAAACCTGGTATTTTGTATGCACCTGGTCCCCTTGTAAATGGAACACCTGATGGTGAGTGTATCATTTGTTCCATAACAAACATTCCATACCCTTGGATAAATGCTCCTTCAATTTGTCCAATATCAATTGCTGGATTGAGTGATTTGCCAACATCCATTACAATGTCAGTCTTGAGCACACGATGATCACCTGTTAGGCAATCGATTTCAACGATTGAGCATGCAGCACCATTTGTGAAATAATTATATGGCTTACCTTCGCAAGTCTCAAAGTTATAGCCAACATCGGGAATGCCATAATTCCCAGTGGCAGAGAGACTAACTTGATCAAAATAAGCTGCAGTGACTGCCTCTTCCCAAGTTTTTCCGCCTTGTCGATACGGTGCTAATCTTTTGGCTAAAACACAACATGCATTGTTGACTGCCATTCCATTTATATCTGAACTTATACTTGAAGCAGTTGGTGATGTGTTAGGCACTTTGTCTGTGCTGGTTTCCAATATGTGAATCTTAGATGGATCTACCTTCAAAGCATCACTTGCAATTTGAATCATCTTTGTATGCAGACCCTGTCCAATTTCCACGCCACCATGAGTCAATAGGACAGAACCATCAGTGTATACATTCACCAAAGCTCCTAGAAACAATTACATAACTAGTGATACATTGAAATACCATTAGGACAACTAATCATTATCAAGCAGCACAATTTCATGTCAATATTCTTAAGACTTGCACACACAGTAAGATTTTTACCGTCAGCACCATAGCCTGTTCCTCGCACACAGCAAGATTTTTATCGCAAACTTCTGCTATTGCAGCCTTCATTTTCTTTAGGCAAAAAGTGAAATGAAGCATGTTTCGCGAAAAGTTACTCTGATTGGCTTAAGCATTTTAACTTTGTGTTTATTCCCCTGAGTATGATCTGGCCTTCTGTCGTCAGCGACAAAGACATATATCAAACAAGTTTCATATCAAAGATCGTCGTTAGCGGCAAAAAGTAGGTAGGTAGATACAAAGGTACCTATGCTTCCCGTACATAGCAGGTTTTTGTCGCCAGCGAAAGAATCGTCTTCGCCAACCGCAAAAATCTGCTGTGTACGCTAGGGTTTAAGTCCATTTGGAATTTCCCAGTTCTAATGCGCAACGCGTCATTTCTGGCTCCATGCTCTTTACATCTCCTATACATTTGTACAGAGCACAAGGTTGGGGGTTTTCAAATCAACTTTCCTATTACAGTATGTTACCGAATAACTATCTCCTGTCAAATAATGTCCTTTGACCAAATAAGCATCCAAGGTAAGAGTACATGTGACAAAGAATCCCATGCCTCAAACACTGTTTCACCACCTACTCTCTGTTCTCTGTAGTTTACACACAAACCCACATCTGCCTGAATTAAACCAATATTGCACTTAGTTCACTGTAGCATACGATATTTTTGATAGTTTTTGCTGACCATCAAGCCATATCGAATTATTATTAATTCTTTCTTTTAAGGTTGGCTGCAAAACTTTAGCTGTAATTGCTAATTTAGGCCAACTATTTACGAAATATACGTAAAATGTTTCATTGAATTTAAATGCTGCAATGAGGATGTAATATAATTAACATGAATTAGCATTATTAACAATATAGGAAACAGGATTTAATTTGATTAACAGGAATTGTTATGATCAAGGGATATCTCTTCAAACAATCTTAATGTCCATATCATTGCACTATCATTTCTCGTTACCTGCTTGGTTTAGGAACGGTCTGCTAAATCCTATTCCATACATTGTGGGTATGGCTGCAATCCCTTTCTTTTTCCAACTGTTTAATTGATTGAACTCGTCAACCTCTGCTTTTCTTCGCTCGTATTCACACTGCTTTAAGCATTCTACCCAGCATCTCTCTAATGAGTTACTTTCAACAGTCTGATTGTAGTGAGTTTTTTGCCCTTCTCTAAAAAGGTTCATGTACCTTACATGTGTCGGTTCCTTTCCAAGAAAACATGCAACATCATTCATCCAGGATTCAGCAATCATCATTCCTTAAAACGAATCATAACAGATAAACAGAAGTTCCATAGAATATATTTTGTATAGATCAAAGAGCAAGAGTGGATTAAGTGAAATGGCAGTGGACAAGCCCGTAGACAGGCCTATGTTTCTGGTGTGGCAAAATTGTCTTGGGGAATCATGTGGTACAAAATCTGAGAGCTTATTTCAGACTTGTATGTTATCACAATTGTCACAATCAAATGGATAAATGTGCGGAGTTAACTATACTTCTGTTGCACATACTATGCTTTAATAGTATGAGGGCACATGCATGTTGTTTTCACAACATATCGATCTGCATTTCTTTGTACATCTTGGAATAACTTGATAAACTAAGCAGGAAATTCAACTCAATGACCAGTTCAACTCATGATTAAAGACACGAGCTTACCTTGAGGACTACCGAATCCTCTAAATGATGTATTGGATACTAGGTGTGTTTTGCAGGATCTTCCTTTGATATGTATATTCGACACATTATACGCGTTAGTTGCATGGAGTAGTGCACGATCCAGTACATTTCTGGACACATCTAATGTGAAGCCAGCGTTATTATAAAGTTCGATTTCAGCCGCTCTTATCTTTCCATCATTATTAAACCCAACTTTGTATTTGCCAAGAAATGGATGCCTGTATCCAGAAACCATCATATCTTCATCTCTGTCAAGCATTATGCGAACTGGCCTACCAACCTGGGAGATAATGTCATTCAATGTAAAATATTCTACTCTCTGAAGTGCAGAACTCAGAGGATGATGTTGTGCTTAGGCAAGAGCTTGAAACGAGAAATCTGTTTAGAAACAGAATATTTGCGGATGTGGAGTACAACACCAGTTGGGTATTTCAAGTCCAGATGACATACTATTCTCTCAGCGAATGATTTGCTTTAAATATGCATAAGTATTACTACTTGTTACTTTCTAAATGTTCCTTACATTTATGATAGAGTGCTAGTTTGCCCCACACTAGGTCACTATTAGCTTTCCATTTATATGAACCAATCCATAAATGTCAGAGTTCATTCTCTTCTTTCCCATACGAGATCGAGTTTAAGGCATCTCGCTTTCTTCTAATACTCAAAATAGCTTCTACTGCAGCTGGAAATGTCGCATTGATATAGACTGTTCCGGTTTTTAATTGTCAACATCAAACTGCTAGATTTCTTTGAGACAAATCATCTTGAATTGCTTTGATTTCAAATATTCAATGAAAGTAAACATTTAGCTATTACTGATGTTCAAAAGCCCTTCCAACCACAATACAATACAATTAGGCTAATACAATATAACGCAATATAGCAAAATATGATACACTATAATATAATGTAATATTTATCATATAATATAATATTGTATGATGTAGTAATATGATATAATAAAATATAGTATAATATGACATACTATGATATACTATAGTATAAAAATAATAGAATATAATATAATATAATATAATATAATATAATATAATATAATATAATATAATATAAGATAATATAATATAATATAATAATATAATAATATAATAATATAGTAATATAATAATATAATATAATGTAATATAATATAATATAATATAATTTAATATAATATAATACAGTACAATGTATTACGTAGTAAAATGTATTATATAAAGTGTGATTAGTTTACTTTCAATATGCATTTGATGGAATGCATAGTGCTAAAACCTAAAAAGAATGATCAAATGCAAATAGTTGCCAAATCGATCTAAACTGGCTGTTATTGCACTTAGCAGCGTGTCATCTCTATTTCAAAAGGGATCTTTCGATTTCCCGAAATAAAGTCTAATCATTCCTCATAAATATGAAAACAGACATAGTTTTGGTAACATAAAAAGCATTTAAAATTGTCTTATACTCTGTAAATCCTTGATACAATTGTAAACATTACTTTTGAAAAAGATTCATGCGATCAGCTATTTGCGAAATTTATGCTCTACTTTGTTATTACCCTAGTACAGAGCAATACTATATGCAAAGAATTTAATGATGAACAAGAAATACTTTGCTGTCGTATTCAAAGGGGGGGGAGGCAGTATGCGACAAAAGTATCTTTTAACTTGATTGCATTGGCCTTATAGGCATAACTTTTTATATGCATTATTTATGCATATCGTTTTACAAGGTTTAACGATACCAGTTCACCATATCTTCTCCAATAAACGCCCAGGGTTCTATACAATTTCAAAGATATTTAGAGGGCGCCTTTTTGGATTGGAGCGGATCATAAAGAGGGGCGTTTACTCAAAATATAGCATTTAGTCAACGAAAAGTGATTTTTTTTGTAGATGAAACATCGTTTTAAATGAGCATACCTTATTTGCCGCGACAGCAACTGCGATAGTTATGGGGACAGCTCTCGTCTCCTTACCCCCAAATCCTCCACCTAGTCTTTTCACTTTGCAAACAATTCTGTTGGCTGGGATACCTAAGCATTTTCCCACAATCATCTGAGCTTCTGTTGGATTCTGTATTGATGAAATCAATTCCATCTCCCCCATTTTCTCCTTTAGGAATTGCAATGCAGGCATTTGTCTCTAAGTAAAAGTGCTCTTGTGCACCTGTTCTCATATCTCCTTCTATAACATGGTCACAAGTAGAGAACACTGCACTAGGGTTACCCTTCACTATCTTTCTCTCATCTAGATAGAATGACTCTTTGACAATGGCATCTTCAATTGTGATGGTTGCAGGCAATTCATCATACTCCACGATTACTCGCTTAGCAGCTCTTTTGGCAATGATTTGATCGTCTGCTACCACAGCTGCAATAATCTGACCATAATGTTTGACCTAAGGAAAACAATGTATTTATCATCCCATGATAATTCTTTTCAAAGACGGGATGGAAAGATATTGCAGTTACTACCTTATAGACAGATGATGAATTAGCCTCGAAAGATCTCCTATACGAGAATTCAAGCATAAGATACTTTGAGTACAATCAACTATCAATAACCGGTACCCTACGAGCATATGGTAATCCCCTATTACTTAACTGTTATTAATACAGACTTTCGTAAAGGCAGTTAAAACATGTTCCTTTGGCTTTGTCAGAAAATCGTGGATGGGCTGCGATCTCATTCTGTAGGAATCTTCTTTTGAGTGTCATGACTGATAAACCCATCTTGCTAAGATATTCTCACAATTTCACTGGATGATCAAAACCATTGAATGTATTCTTGTTTTTTGGTAACTACTATAAGGAAAAAACCTTGTGGAATATACCATATAATTGGGTATAGTTCTCATATTCGTTTATATTATGGTGGACGAATATGCATCTCTAATATTGATAATCACGGTTATATCAAGGCCTGTTCAAGGTTTGAGCTCTGCGTCGTAAACGAAAACCCTAATTTTTCTTCGTGGTTGAGGACACAAAAAGTTATCACCACTTACTTTCATACGCAAATTTACTTCAGATGATAGACTGTATTGCTATAGCCACCAAATATTTCACAGGTTAAGAGTTCTGATCAGGTCTGTTTTCTCCCAAACTAATTGACCAATCATCATGCAAAATGGGCCTAAATTTAGCTGTGGAGCCCATGTATAGTAAGAATCCTGCATGATGATTGGTCAATTTGGTTGGGAGAAAGTAGTCCTGATTAAAGCTCTCTGCCAAACGAACATGCTGATTGTATGTAGATTGTCATTCCAGCATAATGACAATATCAACTGTTCTATCAGATATAGACACTCCACACGTGTCCTCTTCAGCAGGGCCCCAAAGAACACATATCGAAAAAACTTGTGAAACTGCATTTTACACATCCACTTATTTGACATGCATATACAATCCTAGTCGAGTAAACACCAGCTGACGTCATGAAAACACACCGCATACTAGTCCATACTCAAGAAATTACTTGCTACCTTCAACTGCGCAGTCGTCTTTGACACAACATGGACACTGAGACAACACGAATTCTAGGCTGACATATATTGCTATATGTAGAGCTACCAAGCCCTTGTCCGACTAGAGAGCTAATAATAATAATAATACTAATCATCATTTTGTTGAAACTGCATTCATGAAATACGTATGCGTTACCTTTCACTCATGCACCTCACTTAGTTAAACAACATATGATTTGCAAACTTGATATAATTCAGGCCAGTTGAACCACATACTAAATGTACGACAAGTATGACAATTAAACATCTACCATTGAGTCTATACTTACCTCTGAGGACGCAAATACCTCTTCATCATGAAGTATTGTAACATTATATTTGTTTCTATCTTCACGTAGGTCTTTGTGACAAACAAATGAATGAACACCTTGCATTTCCAATGCTTTTGAAGCATCTATCTTTGTTATTCTGGCATGGGTCTTTTGACTTAGAACTAGCCCAAGATATAACTCATTCTCAAATCTCGGAATATCATCACAATACACTGCTTCTCCAGTTGCTTGAAGTCTACCCCACATATGAGCCATTGGTTTGCCAACTGACATCAGAGAGTCATCTCGCTCTTTATCAACAAAGTACGATTGGTCACTTTTGAGATGGTTCTTTGTCAGTGGTTCTATCGCACTTCGATCCTCCTGTTCCACACTCAAACCAAGCAGAGCATTAATCTTTAAGTAAAACTTGAAAAGAAAGCTAAGAGCCAATGACTGCCTATATCTCACCATGCCACCTGGTGCCGAAGGATCCAAGGGAAGATCATCAGGAAGTTTATTCAATGCATCTTCAATCATTGATCTGTTCCAGATCCTGCCACGCATTAGACCCATAGTCTTGTCAGCAAACACAGCTGTTACTGCCATTCCCCCAAAACACATCCTAATATCATCCACAGATTGTTCTTTCAGTTTTAACTTGAACGCTGAATTCACAATCGCTATATCGTCATCTCGTCTTCTGGATTGCTTATAAGCACAGAAGTACTCGTTCTCCTCTAAATATGGAACTTCAATTGAAACAAGAACTTCCTCTGGCTTAATGACATTTCGTCGATACCCTGTAAAAAATCTATTATCCATACTCAAGACTCTCTTCCCAGATTCACTTTGGACATGTAACTTGCATCCAGCAGCAAGAAATATTGGATTCAAATCGGAGATTGGACTACTAGTCATTATGTTGCCACCAACTGATGCCACATTGCGAATTTGTTTACCTCCAAAATACTGTAATATTTTGAATATTTCGCTGAACACTTGCACTTTCCATGGAGGATGCATATCTGATTGTTCTAGACATACTCTTTCAATTTCACTCAATGTAACAGAAGCACCGAACAGAACACCAGCCTCAATTTGACAAATGCTTGTTAATTCTTGTATATGAGTGGGTTGTATCATGATAGGATAGTTGCAGTTCTTGAATTTCATCTCAATGCCAAGTTCTGTATTTCCAACAACTATTTTTGCATATGGGTGTTCCTTTTTAAGATGCAGGAGTTGATTTATTGTTGTTGGCCTATACCAACTCATATGCTGTCCTCTAAAGTACAGGAACTCATCATCAAGAGTTGAGTATAGCATCAGCTCTGGTGGAAATATTGGCTCACTATTTGGACAATACGGCTCTAGATTATTCACTATCAGGAGCTCTGCGGAGATGTCATCTTGCATACAGCACCTGCCATTAACTTTCCCACAACAGCCAATTAGTTTGTTGAATTTCACCTTACAGTTGCCCTCACTATTGACCTCACAAGTGATTTCATTAGTGACAGCACTATTGATGTGCTCTTTAACTTCATTATTGATCGCACCATTGAGCCCTGTAACTTCACTATTGATCTCACCATCTACCTCACTATTGACCTCACAGATTTCACCGATGAGATCACTATTAACGTGCCGTTCAAGTTCACCATTGATCGCAGCATTTAGCTTATAGATTACTTCCCCTTTTACCTCAGAATTGATTTCCCAATCGGTTTCATCACAGATGTTACCATTGATATCGAAATAGACCACTTTATTCTTATAGTAATTTATATCATCGACAATCTCTCCTTTGGTATAACCATTGACCTCGGTGTTTCCTTCAGCATTGACCTCACCATTGACCTCTCCATTGACCTCGCCATTGATCTCACCATTGACCAGACTATTGTTCTCACAATATATCTTACCATTTATCTCACCATTGACCTCACCATTGACCTCACCATTGATATCACCATTGATGTCACCATTGACCTCACTATTTGGATAACAGGACTCTAGATTACCCGCTATCAGCTGCTCTGTCCAGATGTCATCTTCCATGCAGCACCTACCATTAACTTTCCCACAACAGCCGTTTGGTTTTACTATGTTGAGCTTGTCAGTGATATCACCATTGACCTCACTATTGATCTCACATTCTGACTCACCATTCATTTCACCGTGTTCATTCTTAGTGTTTGTGCACTGAGTGGCTGATGCTATAAATGTACGAAAGGCCTCAATAATAGGTCGGTATCCAGTACATCGGCAAAGATTCCCCTGAAAATACACATCAAGATCTTCTGAATTTGGTTTCGGTTTATTACGTAAAAGTGTATACATTGACATGACAATGCCTGGCGTGCAAAAGCCACACTGTGAACCATGGAATTGGGCTAGTCTCTCTTGAACTACGTGCAGTGTTGTCTTTGTACTGCCAATACCTTCAACTGTAGTAACAGCCAAACCATGTATAGATGCTATTGGTGCTAAGCATGCATTCACTGAAAAGTGCTCAATTTTCTTGTCTTTTCTGTTATACCTTGATACCATAACAGTGCATGCTCCACAACCTCCTTCTCCGCATCCGAGCTTTGTACCACAAAGCCTCATTTTGAGCCGGAGGTACTTGAGTAATGTCCATTCTGGGTCGATGTCGTTGTCACTTGTTTTTCTGCCTAGTAATAGAAAAAGCTACTTATTACTAATATGCATCATAAGACTGAAGTAGCCTGCAGGATATCCTGATGTGCGGTGAAATACAGCCTGTCAATCAATTGTATATGATATGCCTATGCTGAATATAAGTTTTTCAAAAAGTCGGAATCAAACTACGAGATAACTAGCAGATACTGCAAACATCTTCTTAGAAATGGAATAACCTCTGTTCTAAGTTGGCACAGCGCTGATCAAAGTTTGGCGAATTGTATCTTCGTTCGCTGTCTGTGGGTACCAACTACCAAAGTTAGTCGTTATCATTAGTACTGTCAATTTCTTGACTTATGATAACTTGTGATAGGTAGTGTTATATAGTGTAGCTGTGACGTACTAATGGCAATTTTCAGATAAAGATAGAGACAGACAGAAAGATAATTATAACCAAAGTGGGATCTCTTTGGAACAAGTAAAATAGTCCAACTTATGCAAAGTCCGAGCTATGCAAAGTAAGTCCAGCGCTACCGAGGCTTGTATGGGGCCCAGGAAAAGTGGAAAAGGGCGGCCATTGATTTTATCATTATACAATTTATCATTTGGCTTTGTAACGATTGTCGTATTGGGGGGGGGGGGGGGCAAAAGCCAGTTCTATATTGCAACGTGTCTCACAGCATGCAGTGCTTTTGACCACTATTGTTATTGATATGTTGGCACACTTCAACTCCCCACTACGAGCTCTGATTGGCTCCTACGCCACAGGAGGGTATGAAGCTCACTTGTAACTTTTTCATCATTAGTATTGAAATCAAGATAAAAATGCAACTTATACCGTGCTATTTTGAAACCGGGTTTTAAAATGCTGTCACTTGCACGATAATCTGACATTTATGATCTAACTTTTGTATCCTAATTGCTTGTTGGAATGGGAGAAACCTTAAATTAAGCAGCCTTCCTTAGCTAGTGTATTCAAACAGCCACTTCCAGCTCGCATTCGCTCTCCTCTGAAACAAGTCTACTATGTCCATGACCCAAAAGGTTTATCAATTTTAACACAATTTCGTGGTGGACTCAGCAAGCTGAACATTCACAAATTTAAGCACAATTTTTGCGAGACTTAATTTAAGCCCCTTGTGCTTTATAAATAACGGTATTGAAGATAGGGAACACTTTTTGCTGCTCTGCCATGGCTATTATCATATTATACGTGATCTTCTCGGGAGTGTGGATGCTGTTGTGCGATACCACGGATTAAAAAACCTTTCACACAAAACTTCACTCCGAATCATAATGTATGACCATGAAGAGTTATCCTCAGAGTCAAATTCAAAAATTCTCGAGGCAACTTTGAGATATATTCGAGTCTCTGAACGTTTTCAATGAGTTGTTCCTAAGTTTGTTATAGAAAATTTCTCACCTGTTATTCGCCTTGCTATTCGTTGTTTCTTTTTCTTACATATATAACTTGTGATAATTTCATGAATTATATTCTTATTTTGAATATCTATGTTAAATGTTATGGTTGTGGGTTTGCTATGTATTTCCATGTCCCCCATGGCATCGTCTTCTAGTTCATTCGCCCACATTGTAAACATTGTAAACATTTATAGGAATTTGAAAAAAGGATTCGACTTATGCATAGAAAAAGTACAGCATTTATAACAACCGGACTGGGGCCGCGCAGTTTTGTCCATGTTATTTTGTGAAAGATCTGTAGCAATTACATTTTTAGTTACTTTATCTTCCACTCCATTCATTCATTCATTGCGTGTTTTTCTACAACTCATTGCCATCACTTCCTCTACGCTAACACTAAACTAACATCACACTAACATTCTATTGCGTCATAACACCTTGCCCTTTTGTTAGGCCTATTTTTATACTAACTTTCCCTCAACACATTCGCTAGCCTTTCCTTTCCCACACCGATTTTTGTTATTCCATCTTTATACGTGATTCCGGGGAATAAATGTAAATATCAAATCATGATTGTAAAATAGTTCAGTTGAATTTCTATCTTGGCGAAGAAACTCACAAAAAACACAATTCGCGTGTAGCTTATTGTCTCCAGTCTACAACGACCAGAGGACAGAAAAGAGAAATACAGTGGTGAGACCGTTCAATTAGTATAGTCTAAAACTTTATTAGTAATTCAAAAATTGAAACGAAGAGAATTACTAAATATCCATCTTTTCGGATTTAAGGTGTGTTTGACTGTACTTAAATATGCTCATCTTTGTGGATCGACTCTTCTCTAGTGTAGAATCGAGTGATTTACGTTGTGTATGAAATCGGATTCGAGTCAGTTCGACTCAGTTGTGGTTTAAGTTTATTGGTAAGCTTGAGATTGATAGCATTTGAAAGTGCAATGCTTGATGCAGTTGAGGTATAATTCAACCAGGAATCTTTGGTCGGGCGCTCTTGAACATTAAGACCCTGTGCAAACAACCTAACTTTTGGTCTAACGTTTTATCTAATATCATGTTTGGTAAAATGTTATACCGTTTGCACACCTTGTTAGAGAATCTAACATTGTTTGCGTGGGCAGCGGAGCCGGGGGAGGGGTCGTGGGGTTATAGCCCTTCCACTTTCTATGGCAAATATAATTTACTACCCGTTTAGCACCCTTCTATATCCCTCCAATGTTAACCTGTCCATTCCAACCTCTCCCACCAAAAATGTTGCTCCACCGCCCTAGTTTGTTGCAATGTTAGGCGGTGTTTGATCAAGATCAAACACTTCGCTCAAAATATGCCCGCACGCTCACTGAGTTCTTTGTTCCCAATCAAACTCTTTGTTTATGTTATGGATTCCTGCAGTAGCGCAAATTTTACGCAAAATGTTAGGTGAAATTTCAGATACGCTTGTGCACTTCGTAGGTGTCAACTAATTTTTTACACCTAAATTCAAATGAAATGTTAGACGAAATTTTTAGACCGTTACATAAGGCTTAGAAAGCAACGTAGACTGATTGTACAAGAGACATATTTGCAATTTAGTTGCTTATACAAAAAATAAATCGTTAACCACCCATGAGAGAGATCTACAGTTGCTTATGATTGAGATCTTCAAGACAAAATCATATGTAAATCCTGACTTTATGACTGAAAGTATTAGGGATAGAAATGTATCGTATTACCTTCACAGTGGAGCTAACACGCTATTGCCTGGTGTCAGAACAACAACATATGGAATTGAGACGGCCAGAATCATTGTTAATAAAGTATGGCAAGTCTTGCCGGTGACATTAAAAAGCATCCCTAGCATTGAAAGTTTAAAAAGGAAAAAAGATCATGCAACTTCAGAACCTGTAAGATTTTTGTTGATAACTTTAGATTTTTTTGTTAAATAGTTGGCATTAATTAGCTTGTAAATTAGCTATGTATATGTCAGCCGACTTGAATTAAAGTATTTATTAACATTATATTTTTATACACGTGGTTGATATAACATAAGACTACAGATACCGTAAATCCTCGACACTGGCCCTCCCCTAAGGCACCTCGTAATATACATATGAAAAGTTTAGACCGTTCTTTTTATAGTATGGAGAATAGGGAGTTTTGAATATGAGTTTTTATGTGTCATGGCCAGATACTTGTTTATCCCCCTCCCTCGAATAAGTCCCTAGCCAAAACTATGAAAAATAAATATGGCCCAAGGGGGCTTGTGTTGGAGTGTATGGTATCTCGTTCAGAGTCGATGCTTGGCTATAAAGCCACTGAATAGCATTGCAATCCAGAAACTATCCATTGCGATGCAGGCAACACTAATATTTACTTAAAAACACGAAACACCCGTTTGAATGAGGAGAACATCAATTTTGAAATAGTAAACCGGCTTCCTATCAATTTTGATAAATGAGGTCTGCAGAAAGTTATCTCTTTGCATTCATCAGTGGAACTGCGAAATTAAAACAGATGATTGGAGGTTCTTGAAGCTATTACTTCCACTGATATGAAACTACCTGTGTGTACTATGTATTGAAACTGTAATTGCAAGACGCGTTGAAAACCCAACTAGTTTATGATTTTGCAAACCATTTGTTATGAATAGTACAATCGGCGGTTGTTGTTGATGTCCTTAGTTTTGATAGAGCTGCACAGCAATTATTCCTCAAGGCCCTTTTAACGCTGCTTAAGGATAATTAACTCTATTAAGGGCCGATGTAAAAAGACCCGGTAAGGTATGAAAGAAGGTGAATCGATGTGGTAGGGAGTGGGTGCTGCCGGTCCCACGAGTAGGACATTGGACGCTTTCTCAATCAGCAAAAATAAACTTACTGCTATGCAACTTGGATAATGATTTGAGAATCAACTCAACTTTAGCATACATCCCGATTTACATGATACTGAAATTTTATACTTCAATTTGGAATGCAGTGATTGGAGACTTGTACACTCCATTTCTCTTGCAAAAAGAGGCCTACAGATCATTCGAATACATTACAGCAGTCGCTCCTCAATACTTGTATATCTTAATGTATTGTACAGAGGAGATAGCTATGGCTTCCATCAAACTGCCATAAGCACTCTATATCTCCATACCACTTACTATTGGGCTTGGTTCACCAAAAGCTCATTTGGCATTAGATGTATGATGATTCTGTAATGGATTTGCGCTGCAATGCCAGCGTATTCCTTGTTTCGAAATCAAAATGCACCTGGGATGAACGAACGAGCAGACATCAGAACTGATGCTTGAGCTAAATTCGCTTCAACCTAGATTCACTTCAGCCCAGATTCACTTCTGCGATAATAGCAGAGTCTCATCGCTAACTCATATTTTACCTGGCTGCCGACATAATATATTCTAGAACCCACTCAAAGCCAGAAGAAACTCCCTTGATGCGAAGTTTATCGTAAGTACTAAATTGCGCGATGATACGGAAAGACTAGTCTACATACGCATGGTATCCGTAAAGAGGTAACATTTGCATTTAGTTTACCACTATCACGGATTACATGGGTGCGGACGGAATACAAATGTTGCATCAAAAGGTTAATTCATCTTCCCATTTCAATATGCAATAGTACATGCCGAACTGCTACTTACAATGCAGTGCCTCATTTTGATGTTTGCTAACTAGGTTGCATGATAATTCTAGCAACTTATAATGCTAAATGCTTTGATCAATACAACTCACCATTGAGGAAGAAGACCAATGTCGAAGTTGCCTCAAACTTTTCCATCTTCTTTATCCTTCAATGTTTGTGTGCATGGCTTGCTATGGGAAATCTTTGTCATAACTGTATAACCATAATATTGAAAGATGATTATGGGAATTTCAGCAAATCAAAGGGATTGTGCATCAGTGCATATTCATAATTCCCTGTCGGAATTGTTGAGTAGGAATTTGGGGAACAAAGGACCCGTGGATTCTCATAAGAGATCGTCACCTCTGTCGTAATATTCCACGTCTCCTTTGATTGATAATGGCAATCTACATGCAGATTGATCTGTAAATGACTCGTTCTCATAAACCAGAGGTATGAATCAGATTGAAGTGAGGAGCAGTGTACAATTGTATTGCTATCTTTACAAACTTAGTAGAATTTGACGAAGTTTGGGAGTACTACTTTCTACAAAACAGAACTGTACCCTCCCCCCCCTTTTGGGCCTGTTTATATGAGCCGGGCTAGCGCGGTTAGGCGAGATAGCTTGAAAGAGGCGAGTCGGTAAGCATTGAAATCTATTGAGCACCATGCATCTTCAAGCGCTGCTGAGAAAAATATATACTTTTGGTAGACATTTTCAAAGGCTTACAAAAGTAGGAGAGAGTTCGAAAGTCAAGATTTTGATGAGATAGACCATCCAAATACGAGAAGGAGAGATTTAAGGCATACCAAGTTTGATGAGATTTATTTTGGCCTATGGACAGCCCTATTTCTGAAGTTAGTCTTGAGGTGTTATCTAAAAAGAAAAGATACCAGCCCACTTTGCCGGTGGCAGTCAGGCGGGCTAACCCGCCTCATATAAACAGACCCTTGAAAGCTATATTCTTCAAATTAAACATTTATCTCACTGAGCTGTACGTAGAAGTAAAGGTTAGTCCCATATACAATTCCGTATGCTAGGGAGTGTCTGTCAGAGAAGAGCACACTTACCTTGAGCAGTCGTCGTAGTGAGGTAGGGTGGCCAGTTCCTTTCCTCGGCCGCCTGTAATTTCCCAGTGTTGCCACCAGGTACCCATTTACTACTGGGTAGAAAGTGAGCGAGCATCCCAACTATGATCCGAGAGTTCGACTCGAACCATCGATGTTCCGCTCAGCAGTCAAGCGCTCTAATCACAAGGTCACTTGCTCAAGAGCCGTAAGTAGTTAGCAATATTAGAGAAATAAAGTATGAAGTATGATATTAATAGCAGTAAGATTGCTAAGCTCATGTGTCTTCACAAGATAGTGTCTTCACAATCTCTGTTCATTGTTGTTTTATAGATACCTCTTTTGATAGCATTCCTCATTTTTAGGGCTGTCTTGATCCTTCACTTATTATTTCCCTGATGAAGCTCCCAGTGATTACTGACCTGAGCAGCAATATGAATTACCATAACTGGTACTTTGGAACTATTGGCGAGCGCTGAAAATTTTCTTGTAAGCTTTACTCAGCAATTTAATTATGAAAGAGCAATGCACAGACTTGTCCGTGATGAAGTTTTGGAGAGTAAGTCATTTAATGTCGATAGACTTGCAGAAAGTGTTCAAGTGTTGATGTTAATGCAGATCTAATGGATTAATTGAAAAGTTTTTTAATGAAGATTTAATTTGACAATTATGTTCTCTTCTCGCAAGAAGATGAGGCCTTGAACTTTCTAAATGTTTCGATGAAGAAAGAGGTTACTGGAGTTTTTTACTAGCGTATATGAGAAACAGACATTTGCTGGTCATTACAGCCGCTGGAATTCCTTTAGTCCAGACAAGAGAACAGTCAGCCTTATGAAAACTTTTTGGTCAAAGGGTCAGGGAGACGATTGACCATTCGGACAAATCAGATATAGTTTATGATTTGTTCTAAATATAAATTAGATTCTAAGCTAGACGAAATAAAGCAACTGTTCATAGTGAACAGATTCCCAGAGGGTGCCCCACTTACTTGTTTTAAAGAAAAGCTTGGTATACTTTTCATCAGAAAATAATTTGGCCCTGGAAAGTGGATAGTTTAATTGAAAGTGCTTTGGAATGGAATATAATTCATCAAAAATTGAAAAGTAATTATACAAACCCATTATTTTTGGCTTCTACATTGTGAAACTTTTTGTGAATTGCAATGCTAGGGCCATGCAGCCATCTGCTACAAAGGATTGCGTTCCTATCACTCAGGAGAGTTGTGTGGTTTGCGAGTCTTCGTTCCGATCAATTGTGATTCAGCCAAGAAACAAAACCTATTTGAAGATCCAGACAAATCCAGACAGTGCCAAACAAATAAAACAATATTTTTCAGATCATTGGGCAATAAAGATTATCTATTCATTCAAGTGTTTTTTGAAATCTCTCTACATAAAGATTCAAAACCCTGTTTTGTGTAGACAGAAAGAGTTCATGTAGACAGAGTAATGTAGACAGAGAGAGAAATCCCGTTGTCTCAACATAAAGATTTCATTGTCTGACCCTCATCAGAGGACGTGCGTATGTATCGTAGGTTTATCAAGTTGTTATATCAAATTTTTTAAGGTTTGTGGGTTTTAGGCCACCTCAGTTACGTAACGCTATAAAACCACGTGCTTTGTTTTTAATTGTTGATCAACCAGCAAATTTCAGCTCTTTGACAACGGGAATTATCATGGCCATGTAAGAGATGGAAGTGATTTCAAAAGATGATCTTTGTGTTTAGAAATATGAACATGCAAATATAGTGAACTCGCCATTGTAGGGTACCCGCGTATTCAGTTAAGCCATGCGACAAACCTTTTATAGTCGCTTTTTATAGCAATTCGTCATTTTGTTGTGGTACTTCGTTTAGTAAGCTAAAAAGATTAACCTCTATTAAATATTACAGTAACTACCACCATGAAATTGGAATCCAGTTTTTTACAGGCCGTTGTTGCCCCAATTTTGTCAGAGGAGAGTGAGGTCTGATTACTTTACATGATCAACGATTGTTTAAACTGAGAACCACACCCTGTCCACATGACTGAATGGAGGAGTAGCCTTGAAGAGTATATCTTCACCCAAGATGTACATGACAGTTTGTAGCTTACTACCAAGCCAAAAATGCTGCTTTATGGTTAATCTCAAACTCTACCATATTATATTATATTCATTATTTCATATTATCTCATACTACTTTACTATATTTTATGCTGTATTGCATTACTTATTTTTTGCTTTATCACTGCATATCATACAATACTGTAAGACGTCAATAGATATGGCCTGCTAAAAAGGGGGAAAAATGCGAAACTATGATTTTATAATGCGAAAGTGTGTCGATTTTTTAATATGAAAATGAAGCGATTTTATAATACGAAGCTATGCCAGATTATAATACCTATTGTGCAAGACGGTGCGGTTGTGTAATGTGAAAACGGAGTGATTTTATAATATGAAAACGAACCGATTTTGTAATATGAAAACAGTGCCATTTTAGATTATGAAAACGGGGTGATTTGTAACACGAAAGGAGCATTGACGTGCTTCAGTCTTTGAGAGGACTTATTAAAAGGCTACAAGTATTCAACAATGAAGATATCTTGCAAAGAATGGAAATAAGACCTACAGAGCTGTTCTCCATATTGTCCACATTTCATGCTGATGATCTTTCTAGACAAAAACTCGGTGCAAATATGGATGTACTATCCAAATTTTAGGTAAGCTTCACACTGCCCTATGTGAACTTCGTATGGTTACACACAGATACAGAAAGCAATTTCACTATCCTGCGTGGTCACTTTTACATGGGAATATCCGTTCTGGCACGCAGCCAGGTGCGAGGCTAAGGAGGATTCTTGATGGGGGGAGGGTGCACAACTCCAATTTGCCGCTGAGATTCCCTGTGAATTTTGTTACTGTATTTTTATGGAGTACAGATACTCTGAAAATGGTAAGTACCAGTCTGGTACACAACGTAGGGGTGTTGAGGGAGGCTTGATAGTTTTGCTTTGGGACACAGAGACCCACAGTAGCTGGGTCCACCGGGACAGAAGTCCTTTATACATGAATCTTTATACAGGATGGATCTTCTGTATAAGTTATGCTGCTATCAATAAGGATCCTGTCTTAGAGAAAATAAAAGGAACATTAAACCCTAGTGGATTAATTGTTCAAAAATTTAGGTTTTTACTCTTCCGTTTAAAAGTCAAACAATAGCGTTCCTCTCTTTTCATATAATAAAATCGTTCCGTTTTCATATTATGAAATTACACCGTTTTGCACAATAGGTATTATAATCGGGCACAGCTTCATATTATAAAATCGCTTCATTTTAATATTATAAAATCGACACTTTTTCCTATTATAAAATACACACACTTTCATATCATAAAATTGACGCTGTTTCATATTGCAAAATCCACCCATTTTGGTATTAAAAAATAGACACTTTTTTGAAGTATAAAATCGACACATTTTCATATTATAAAATCGACCGATTTTCACACTATAAAATCGCACTGTCTTGCACAGTAGGCATTATACATTGGCACAGCTTCGTATTATAAAATCTCTCCATTTTCATATTATGAAATCGATACTTTTCTTGTACTATAAAATCGACGTTGTTTCTTATTATTACATCGACACATTTTCGTATTATACAATCAACACATTTTCATATTGTAAAATGGATGCTGTTTCTTATTCTGAAATCGACGGTTTTGTATTACAAAATCAACACATTTTCATATTATAAAATCGACATTTCTTCGTACTATAAAATCTTTCCATTTTCATATTATAAAATCGACACTTTTTCATATTATAAAATTGACCCGTTTTCAAATTATAAACTCGCTCCATTTGCACATTACAAAACCTCTCCATTTTCGTATTATAAAATCGATACTTTTCTCGTACTATAAAATCGACGTTGTTTCTTATTATTACATCGACACATTTTCGTATTACACAATCAACACATTTTCATATTGTAAAATGGATGCTATTTCGTATTCTGAAATAGACACTTTTTGTATTACAAATCAACACATTTTCATCGATCCGATTTCAAATTATAAATTCACTCCATTTTCACATTATAAAATCTTTGCATTTTCATGTTATAAATTCGACAAATTTTTATATTGCAAAAGCGACACATTTCGTGTTATAAAATCGACACTTTTTGCATTATGAAATCGCTACATTTTTATAGTATAAAATCGACACCTTTCGTATTATGAAATCGACACATTTTCATATTATAAAATCGACCCGTTTTCGTATCATAAATTCGCACCGTCTTGCAGAGTAGTGTAATACGGGTACAATTTCTATCGCCTTTTCCACTATAGCCTAGTTCTGATTTTTTTCTTCTCTTCATTCGTCATTGTTTTCCCCAGGTTAGTTATAGTAGTCCATTACGTTCATTTACCAAATTTCTTCTGTGCCCATTATGATTCAGTTCTCACATTTCATACCCAGGAAAAGCATAACGATTTTTAGATTAATTTGCCTGCAGTATTGATACTTTTACGTAAATGGTTATTAGTCAGTTCTCTTTATATAAGCTAGTCCTTAGTTCTTAGTGGAGAGTTCTTTGTCGTTACATACTTGATGCTTGAGAAAGACCTTGTACACGAATTGCTAGAGATTAAGATAAAGTTTGAGAAACTATGGCTGTGTTTACACGAGGATTTTGGAACGGTTCTATATGGAACCGTTCCGTAGATGTACGGATAGGCTTCCCGTTTACACGATGTCTTGGAACAGTTCTGTGCAGAACCGTTTCTTTCCATGCATTCACGCATGGGTGGTTCCTCAATTATAGCCTACAAATGACCTCCCATTGCCTCATTTCTAAGCGTACCTGACGAGAACCGTTCTGGGTGTTTACACGAGAACTTTCGGTACGGTTCCAAACGGGACCTAATTTCTAGGTGGACCCGTTTGGGTACGGCTAGCAGTTCTGTTTGGAACGGTTCCATCAGTTCCCGTGTAAACGCAAAGCCTATCCGTACCTTTTTGGGTACGGTTCCATAAACGCAGCTTATATCTGGTGAGTTTTCTGTAGAAAGTCTGACGTTCAGAATAAAGATTCACAGTAGGCATAATAATCTGGCACAGTTGTGTATTATGAAATCGGTCCATTTTCTTATTATAAAATGGACACTTCTTCCTATTATAAAATAGACACTTTAGGACATTCTACGCAGTGAACGTATGTTAACGCCAAGGTAAGCCGTTTTGCAGGAGCATTTTACCCTATGGTGTCAATTAAGTGTTATCAATTCCGTGTGAGGTGCATTCGTGTCAAGAAGAGTCAGACAAGTTGGGAAATCTCGACAATGTAGAAAGAGTTAAAAGCCTATGTGCCTAGCAAAGTTAGCCTAAGGAAGGTATTTGCTGTTTTGCCATATGGTCGTTACTAGATAATTTTATAGTATGTTCCTCTTTTATCACTGTCGGGGAAGGCTTGTAATTAGGAGTTTTAATTTCATTTAACATTATTTATACACGAAAAAGCCCTTCAGTAAATAAAATACAAAACTTACTTATTAAGTTACAATCTAAAAATCAAATTTTATATATCTAAAAAGCCTAACATCCTAAATTCGTAATCTGCTGTTGTTCCAGGGAGTCGTGTTTTAGCAAGAGTCTAGCTCCTTAACTTCGTTTTTAGTTGTTGTTTAGAACGATTTAAAGTCGGTAACTCACAAATTCTAGAAAGCGTATCATTCCAGGCTTTCAGAGATGCGTAATGAAAACTCTATTTAAAGATTCTGTCCTGCATCTAGGGATCTGCAGATCCTGAGAATTTCTCGTATTGTACGTAGAAAAACATGATTTGGGCAGGTATTTATCTAAAAATTTTTCAAGGCACAGTCTGTTTATGATCTGGTAGGCATCACGCTCCTGTCATAATGGATAATATTTTCTACATTCAACCAGGAACAAGACCAGTGATTTTTTATATTTGCACTCTTTATTATTGGGTATGCTCAAGCTTGGAGGCGTTGAAGGGCAGCTAGTTTCGTTTTACATAAGCTACCACAACTAACGTTGCCATAACGCAGGTGACTCTCGACGCGAGCATAGTACACACTACAAAGTTGAGATTGCGGTAAAATACTTTTCAACCGTTTTACGGCCGAGAGACCATCACTCATTTTGCCTTTCACACGCCTAAGGTGCTCACCCCAGGTTATTTTTTCATCAATCGTGATGCCTAGGGATTTTGCTTGATCAACCCTTTTATATCCGAAACATCCAGCATAAGAATTTCCGACCGGTTAAGGTCCCTAGTGTTAAGTGTGTGTCCTATTACCATGAATGCAGTCTTTTTGGGATTAGGAATTAGTTTATTCACTCTTATCCACTCTGAGATATTGAGTAGTTCTTGGTGTGTACCCTTGACCAATTTCGCTGGTTACTAGAAGCAATTGTCAAACTAGTATCATCCACATAAATGCTAGCCCGGGAGGATTCCAAGCACTCTTCAAGATCATTTAGATAAATGATGAAAAGAAGAGGGCCTAAGCCTTTTAGGCCGATATAACCGGTTCTATGTACAATTCTCAAGAGTGGTCATAGCAGTACGTGATTTGAGTTCAGTCGGAAGCTTCTCTGCTAGTATTTGTCCCTCACAGACGATCACAGCTCCTGTTTGTCGCCATAGTTGTTGTGCAATTTGCAGGCCGTGGACTAAAGAAAACGAAGGCCGCTTGTCCTATAGTTGGTGTCTTCAATTCACTGCCAGATCAAGCCGAGATTTGAGTTCCTGCCAGGTGCACCCTTCTCTTTAACGATCCACGATCACGACAGAAAAGGCGGTAGAGAGGCAAGGTTACAGGAAGAGGACGAGAACGTCAATCAATTTGTTAGAGTTCATTTCGCCATTTTGTCTCGAACAGAGGAAGGAGGGTTGAAGTACGACAGCAGACGTAGATTGGTTTGGTAGACAGATCGGGACTTCAAATCTTCAGTTATTAGGTTTCTTATGAGCCAGTCTCCTTCATTCTAATTGACGCACATGCACGAGCAGTTCCCGATGCTTCTACTCATTTGAGGTAATGTTCTTTTTTTCCTCAAATTTCATGGGCCCGGTCTGTGATGCCCGAAATGGCAAACCGTTATATATGTTATGTATGGTTTGTTCTGTACAAGAGATGCGTAGAGTTTGATTGCGTGGGTTATCATAGAATTCCGCCCTAATCGCCTAAATCATACAACATGCAACAGGTCAAAGTCCTTAGTTTTAGTCGGATATCACGCGGCTTTTTTGCGTGGACTGTCGCTAGTCCTCATTACCATAAAATACTCGCCTACATGGATCTGTTATAAGACACTCCAGTGGCCATTTATGTCTCAAAAGAGAGATAGTATTACAGTAGTTTATCCCTTTGAAGCCAACTCCCTCAGATCCAACGTAATTTCGGTGCACTTAGTTCTTCCCCTTTGCAGGTCTGCCAGACGAATTACTGACAACCGCGCAAAATATGTTATGGGCAGATAACGTTATGCCCCCGTAAGAAATGTTCTGAGAAACTACTGATTTGCTATTTGCTTACAAGGCCAGCTCAGTTGTCCACCTTTTGCACAGTAATGTTAGCTCTACCTTCAAACCTTGTAACGGCTAGTCATTGCCATTATAATCCCAAGCCCGGGATATGTAATTGCCATGCCTTTAGTTCCGATCAACACTGCAGAGTTCGGCAACTGCACACTCGAGATTTTGTCACAAATGATAACGTACACCTAGAATTGGGTGTGTTAGGGTGTTGAAAGGCAACAGGGTGTGGTGTACTTGGTTAACTTGAATATTTTCCAACAATCATAGCGATAATAATGAAGTATTCTTGCTCCGCTGATGTGCATGCTGTTCGGTATAGAACCTTTCAAGGTGAGAAACAAAAAGAAAATTAGTAAGCTCTCAATACTTTCTATACCAAATATCAAGCAGACACTGCAAGTGCACACCTGAGAACAAGTGCACACTTGAACACTTGACCTTCTGCTGGTGCACACTCGAGATCTCATCGAAAAAGGCCATATTCTACAGTCGGAGTTCCGATGGGAAAATTTACTTCTTACAGGGACATACCATTTAGACTGTGCCCCCTGAGGCTCTGGAACAAACTGCCGGCAGAAGTTTAAAGATCTCAGAGCCTCAGTACTTTCAAACCAGATTAGAAGGCATTTGTTTGATAGCCAGGTTGACCATGACTGTCATTCTTCTGAGCTTCTCTTGCTGTAGTTAGATGGTTTTAACGCATATCTGTTCACCGCTTAGAATATATGGATATGTATTTAGTGCTCTAGAAGTTCACTACTACTATTTGATATTTTTCCGCATCTTAGAATGGTTCAGTTCTTAGTAAAGCAATTCCCATGTCTATACTAAAGGCATCCCGTGCTCATGGCGCCATGTAAGCGGCTCAAATGCATAGGTCACGTTGAACTTGAATGGTTCTGCTCCATAATGGGACCTGTTTACAGCGCACTTAGGATAGAACATAGCTAACCAGTCTAACCCTTGAATTCATTTACATTTCATTGTTCTTCCTCATTTACAACTCTTTCTCCTTGTAACGTACAAGGGGTCTCACTTCGGTGGCCGGCAAGTCTTCGATGTTCGAGCCTTCAAGCCCAGGCCATAGGCCCAGGCCTAAGTTAGATATAACGCAAGGAAACTGCTATTCGTATGTGGCTTATATTTGTAACAGTAAGAACTGAATTGAACTAACTGACTGAGTGAATCAAATACTAAAACACACATAATATAATCGTAAGCACTATACAACATTCGTTACGTCAAAGCAAAATACACGTTGACAGGGACAAACATATCGCCAGGAAAAGGTGATACTGGCACTACAAGCGAGTTACATACATAACAGGAATTAACACAAATACGCCATTCCAAAACGCAACATCAAAAGTAAAACCACACGACATAAAACACAGATTAATCTAAGACATAGAACACCAATATGTTACACCATCCCTCCCTTTAAGCGAATAGTAATTTACAACGATGAAAAGTTCATTGAGTCCAATCAAGATTCAAAAGAAAATGTTCAAAGGATGCCAAGGTCCGAAGACTGACTGGAAAACAAAAGAAGGTGCCAAAAACTCGGCTCAGTGCTTCAAGTTGGGTAGCATCTTTGGAAAAATAAAAACAAGTCCTAAGAAAATCTTCTTCGTAACCTCTCAGCTGCAACCACCACATGGCCAGCAAACTCTAAACCACTATATAGTAAATGAACATCTTGACGGATCTTCTGAACATGTCGTTGTATTCGATCAGTAGCAGCAATAGTTAGTAGCATGAATTTACTCAGATGCACACAAGAACAGAACTGAATGAAGTAACTTGATATCCACCATGTAAGATTTCACATTCTTACACAAAAATTAAAGTCAAAAGTCAAACTTGATCGAAAAAATACTCAGCTATGAATTCTCCCCTCAGACACTGTACACCATCGTCCACCGCAGCGTAAAATTTGTGTAGGCTTTACTCCTGTCACCAAATTTGTAACGTAACTGGTCTCATTCGGTGGCCGGCAAGTCTTCGATGTTCGAGCCTTCAAGCCTTCAAGCTTTCAAGCCTTCAAGCCTTCAAGCCTTCAAGCCTTCAAGCCTAGGCCATAGGCCTAGGCCTAAGTTAGAAATAACACAGAGAAACTTCTATGCGTATGCTCTTTTCTTTATAACCATAAGATTGAATTGAACTAACTGACTGACTCAATCAAATACTAAAACACACGTAATACAATCGTAAGCACTATACAACATTCGTTACGTCAAAGCACAATACACGTTGACAGGGACAAACATATCGCCAGGAAAGGGTGATACTGACACTACAAGCGAGTTACATACATAACAGGAATTAACACAAATACGCCATTCCAAAACGCAACATCAAAAGCAGCGGCGAACCGTGAGGATTTTCCCAGGGTATTCTCCAAGTTAAAAAAACTTAAGGGCAGTTGAAAATTTTGAGAATTTTAGCGCAAAAATAGGGGAGATCTATTTAATACTAAACCTATCAATGTGCATCTGTGAAAGTCCCTAATTTCTCGAGCATTTAATCGAGTTGCTGAATGTATTAGAACCTTTTCCTTTCCAAATTCCTTGTTGGGGAAAGAAGAGCAGGTACGGCCAGCATTAGAGGTAGTATTGTCAGTTGATCCAGGAAGCCACTCTTATCAACCTTGGCACTCCGCCATAAACTGACAAACAAGAGATGGTTTGGGGCTCCCCTTATCAATAATGTCCTTTCTGTCTTTCAGTAAATGAAAACGATGGAAATTTCATTCATATTAAACGTGAAATAAAATCGTAATGAAAATATTCCCAACAATGTGACTACTCACGCCACATGAATGATTTCGTGGTATCTCCTCGACATGATAACTAAGTAGGCACATAGACTTGTCAAAGTATGAAAGAAGCGAAAGGCACTCTTCATCATCATCATCATCATCATCATCATCATCATCATCATCATCATCATCATCATCATCATCATCATCATCATCATCATCATCATCATCATCATCATCATCATCATCATCATCATCATCATCATCAATTTATTTACAGTTGGCTGTATTTATAGCTAAAAAAGAAGCTAATTAAGGCCAACCTAAACTAACTCTAAAACTAAGAGACTAAAAAAAAAAGAATATAAATACAGAACTAAGCCAAAAAACCTAAATCTTTAATATAAACTTTGCACAATCTGCAGTTGCAAGGCATTCTGTTCCACTGTTTTATTTGTCTTTTAAATTCTTGTAAAGTGTCACTGTCTTTCAAACTATTGGGCAGTGAGGACCATAAGGAGCAACCTCTAAACTGAATATTTTCTGTACCATATATTGTTGTTCTTGCTTTCGGCAGTTGCAAATGATTTGGATTACACAAGCTATAATAGTTATATTTTTCTGCAAAGACATCCTTCATAAAAGTTGGATTAATGTTATTCTTTGTCTTGAATACTTCTATCGCAAGCAACTGCAAATTGCGTTGATGTATAGTCAGGGATTTATTTACAGAATTACTACCACTATCTTTGCATGCAATTCGCAAGGCTCTTTCACATACTTTATTTAATTTAGTATTAGCCCTTCTATCGTGAAACATCCATACAAGCGGACAGTAGTTGAACTGCGATTTTATGAACGCATCTATTATCAATTGTAATTTAATAGGATCTATATAATTAGATAGCCGGGCAAGCGCATGCAATTTTTGGTTTGCCTTTTTGCATAAATCTTGGACATGCTTTGTGAAGCTTAACTTTTTGTCAAAAGTAACACCCAAAAGTTTTTCATGTTCACTTTCTTTGATGGTGGATTTACCAATGGTAACAACTGACTCTTTACTTTTGTTGCCAAATATCATAAAGTGGCATTTTTCTTCGTTAAGCTTCATGTAGTTCTCTGAAAACCATTTCGTAAGTATTGAACTGTCCGTTTCCAATCTATTAATTATGTCAATGTCTGAGTTGCATGCATAGATAGTGGTGTCATCGGCATAATTGCAGACACTGGTATTTTTTACAAACAAGAAAATATCGTTAATAAAAATATTAAATAAAAGTGGCCCTAGAACAGACCCTTGTGGTACTCCTACTGTGACATCTCTATATGTACTATATGAACCATTAATTTTAACTCTTTGCTTTTTCTTTTTTAAATAGTTTTTGATGAGCTTAAGAGCATCCCAATCAAGACCATAGGCAGCTAATTTCGCTATCAAAAGATCGTGGTCTATGCAGTCGAATGCTTTAGAAAGGTCCATTAGTATTGCTCCAGCTAGTTCTTTTTTATCAAGGCTTGCTTTGCAAGTCTGTAGAAAGTTTAATAAAACATGCTCGGTGCTATACCCTTTTCTAAAGCCACCCAAAAGTGGAGATAGAAATGTGCAAATATAATCGATTAATTGATTATACATAATCCGTTCAAAAATCTTGGAAATGGCTGGAAGTAAGCTTATTGGTCTATAATTTTGCTTTCTCATATTATCATCTTTCTTGTAGAGTGAGGAGACATCCGCAAGTTTCAGGTCATCTGGGAAAGTGCATTCCACCACAAGCTTGTTGAAAAATTCTGTCAGCGGTAAGGAAAACAAATCGGCATTTTCTTGGAGTATTTTTGAAGGAGTGGCTTCTTGAGGTGTCGCTTTTTTAGGGTCTAGTTTTATTAAATGGTCAAACATTTCTTGGATAGTAATTTGCTGAAATGAAAAACGTTGTAGGATGCACACGGTAGTTCTAATCCTAGCAACACTAGAGTGACATTGAAAACGCTCAATAGTAGTTTGCAGAATACCTTCTAAGGAGGCATTCATATTTGTGGGATCCTCTTCTTTAACAATACCTAATCCTTTAGCAATATCAACAAAATATTCATTAAAGATTTCTGCAACCCTATTATCGTCTGATACACCAATATTATTCTCGAGAAGATTAATGCAAGGAGTTCCGTGAATTTTATTTGAAAAGTGGCTTTACAGTTTTCCAAAATTTTTTATTGTCACTTACTACTTTCGGATCAAGTTTGCTATAGTACGATTTTTTGCTTTGTCGGAGTAATTTTACACAAAAGTTTCTTTGTTTTTTAAAAGCAATCCAATTTTCATTTGTCTTGCATTTGTTGAACCTATTTGTCAATCTTGACCGCTTCATATTTGCTTTTCTGAGCTCTTTGGTCATAAAGGGGCCATCATTTGCTCGAATGTATTTCTTCTTACACTGAGTGTGCTTATCTATAACTCTTTTTGTTATTTTGTTAAAGTCTGTAAAAGTTGTGTTATTTTCCAAGTTAGATGTAAGTTCTTCTAGGAGTTCTGCTCTGAAATTTGAGTTATTAAAATTATTGTAGTCCCTGTAAGTTATAACTCTTGGGCCTTTTTATGAAAACTTCCTTTCAATGCGGTAGCTATCATGGCATGAAAATCCGACAGCCCAGTTTCAATTGTCGCAGTATTTGTAAGCTTGCTAGTATCACTTGTCAATATTAGATCAATGCATGTTGGACTGTCAGATCTAAAGCATGTAGGTTCCTTAACGATATTTTCTAAATTAAAGCTATGCATAAAATTCTTCAAATTTGAGTTTTTCTCATCTAGGTTGAAATCCCCAACAATTAAAAAGTTTTCATAATTAGCTAAATAAAGTTCCAAATTTTTACTTAGTTCTTCAAAGAAAGATTTCTCTGACTGTGAAGGAGGACGATAGATGCCAATAAGAAGCCATTTTGCATTGCGAAGATTTATGTCAACAGCCTTTATTTCCATATCTTTGGAAGGTAAAGTTCTAATTGCGATTTCTCTAGCAGGAACACCATCTCTAATATATATTAGAAGACCTCCCCCATGCTGATTTCTGTCTGCTCTGAGAGGTGGCATATAACCATCAATGCAAAATTGGTTTGTTGGAAAAGTGTCATCTATTTTTGTCTCTGCTATAATTAAGATATCTATATTTCTAGAAACCACACATTTCAATGCTTCTAGTTTATTTCTAATTGAATTAATATTCAGGTGTGCAATTAGTAGTTTGTTTTTAGTAGATAGGCGCATGTTTTTTAGAATCACATTGGCACTCTCATCCTCCCTCTCATCATTAGTATTATCTTTAACGTCATTTCTAGGGGTTTCAATGTTACAGCAAAATTTTATTTTCGAATTTTTATTTCTATGGTACTCACTATCCTCAGTTGTAAATAAGCAACTGCAGTCGTCCCATCAATTACCTTTAATGACGGATAAAAAGTTGTATGCTAGTTTTGCATCACCAAATCTGTTTAAGTGGAGTCCACTTTGGTTCAGGTGTTTCTGGGGATCGATGTTCCCATTGTCAATAAAGCCAATGTGTCTTTTCATACATTCATCCTTTAGTATGTTGTTGATATTGTGAATTCGAGTACCTTTTTCCTTGTCAGCAGTATTGATCAAGCCTGATATGAAAATTTGGCTTTCGTCGGAGTTAATGGACTCCGCTAATGTAAGACTATCTTCAGCAATCTTTCCGTTGTCATTTTGGTTGTTAAGGTCGTTTACTCCTGTGTGCAGTATAATTCGATTAGGCTTTTTTCGTGATGTAGGTACCGAATAAAATGACATATCATCCGTTGTTGCTCCTGGGAAACTTTTAACATAAACTTTTTCTTCATTACTCAACGATCTCCTCATTCTCCAGCTCTGCACATTTTTAACCATCGAATCACCAATAATGACTGTTGTTGCTGCCTTTCTGTTTATATGATTTTCCGATTCTTTGTGTCTCCCTTTCTTGCGGATTTCTGTTGATTCCAGCTTGTTCATGTGACGCGAATATTGTGAATTTTCACTTAGTGCCCCTTTCTTCTGATCTCTGGTAAATCTGCTAAGTTGTTTATCGCCATCGTCTTGTTGTATTCTCTTTGAGCTCTTCTTGCTATTCTCTCCGTTGTGACTTCGCACGATCTCATTGTCTCTAATGTCCTCAATGACAATAGGGCACTTTTCCTTCGTTTGAATAGAGTTGTTCGAGGTTTTCGGCATAACACAAAATGATTTATTAGTGGAATAATGTATCTCAGTAATAGCATTTTCACCCTTTTGGAAGTCTTTCAGTTTTGAGTGTAGTCTGGTGTTTTCCATTTTCAGTTCATAATTTTCTAAAAGCAATTTTTCATTTTTTTGGCAGATTCCTCAAATTTAATCTGAAGGCCTCTTACATCTTCCGTCAATTTCCCAATAATATCTAGAAATGTTAAAAAACCTGTTTTTTCAATTGAACTGGCTTCTGTTTTGTGGGCAAGTTCAGCATGTGGGGTTGGTATGTCAAGGTCAACAAGCTCATTTACGTCGCTAGATGTATCAGCTTGGCTTTCAAGTTCTAGGCCTACTAGATCTTCAGAGTCATCAATATTTGATATAAAGTATGAGTCATTACCTTGCATCGTTTTCGCCACTCGAATATTGCCCGCGTTAACGAGAGAAAATAGGGTCTCCCGAAGGTGTTCTATGGCTAGGCCACTCGTCTTCGACGATTCTGTTAGGATATTTTTTTCATGCGGCCGTTTTTTGTTGATTTTCCTGATACGTATTATTGCCTCATATACTGCCTTCTCAAGTTGTTGGCTTTCCATTCCCAAGATTATCTGTATTACCATAGAATGAAAGGATGATGTTCAAATACTCCAGCTTCTCATAACGTGCCTGCGTGCAGACCTCCAGGGTGCATTTGTCTAACTTGCCTGCATTCACATGGTTAATGGCTGGCTCACTTGTTAATATTGCCACAAATACAAAACTAATTCGTAAGTTTCGTATTCAAAAAGCTACCTCAGAGGAATCTCCCTCAGACATTTTTCACACAAAAATAAATAGAAACATAACAACGATACCTTCCGCTTGTGGATTCTCAATTTTTCACTCAAAACAAGAGCAACTTCCGTAAATTGAAGAATGGCTCTGAGATGCTTCATAATCTATCAGACTTCTCTAACGATAATATTCCATATTCTTATTGCTAGAAAATATGTATTCTACAACAGTCCCTATAACAAATATGGTTGCCGATCGCCAGTATAATGCTCGGAACGAGACTGGTTAGTGACCTACTATCGAGGCTGGAAGCTGAAGCTTTACAGCTTATTTTCCGATTCTTTTTCTTGCGAATCGCCCAGCCTATTCATGAAATTCTGCGCTCTGATTGGTTGAATTTAGACGGAAGAGATTCACTGCCTATTGCATGACGTAGCCAGTGTCATAACAAATACACAGGAGAAAAGCGGCGATTCCTTGCTCCTACGCAGCAATTCTCTCGATAATGAAGGATGAACATGGAGATACATTACAATAGTAAATAGTAGTGTTGAATTTTAATCTGTAAGGGTTTTTCTAAACAAACATATTTTTCAAAAATCCCAGGGTATGCACTGAATACCTTGAATACCCGGACGGTTCGCCACTGATGCTGAATACCACAAGACAATGAAATAAAAGATAAGGTCATGGCACATTCAACTTTCCTGAGAGCACATCACGCCTAAGTGCCTCTCCACATTATTTACCGTATCTGTGCCCTCAAACACTGCTCCCTTCAATTCCAGAGAGGAGTATTCTGAGGAAATTCTACGTTGTCTTCTTTGTAGTCTTGTGATATTTAACATGTAACGGAGGATATGCAGTACTTGATCAATGGGAAGTGGAGCGAAGTTGTGAATTATCCGCATGCTGTCCTAGAAGTCTGACCTAAGTCAAAGCATGCCCCATATCGTACAGAGTAATCCAGAGAATAATTTAACTTGTGGCAGGGTGCAGTTTTTGAGATGATTCGAATTGTTTCTATCAATATTTCTCCTGAAAATCTCTCTTCTTCACTGAAGAAAAAAGCCACATTTTCCCCAGTAAAAATCAACTGTTCGTAATGTAATTTCTCCTCAGATTTGCAATAGTAGAAGTATGAAGACATTACAGCAGTTTAAAATCAATAAGCACAGTTTAAACATCCCAACCTTTTGGTAATTTTGTTACGCATTTCAAATATGGCAATTTTTAAATATTTTGTTAGTTGGCTTGTTGATATAATAAGATTAAGGTGACATTTTGCATGTTCAAGAATTCTGTTTCATTGATGTTGATATATTTTAAAAGAACTTTATCATCTTCACATTCTTTATTATTTTAAGTTTCCTTTAATATCATTAATAACACCTTATATCTGGACATGAAATCTTGAAAACTTTAGGAAATTTAGGATTTCCTGTCCAATTTTATGAATAATTTAGGATTTTTAAGAAAAAAGGCAATATGTTAGGATTTTTAGGATTTTAGGACCGACTGGGAGGCCTGCAGCACATGAACTCTACCAATTGATAGGTTTACAGAATAGAACTCAACCCAACTGCAGTTTCATAACTTTATATTTGCTGTATTAATATCCGTAGATAACAGATGTTACATCAAGCATTTTCAATAGTGATAAAAGTATTTTCCTCAGGAAATAAATATCTGCTATCCTTAGTTACCGTGACACGCTTCTGCACGATATCGTAGATTTCATCCTGTAATTTCTTATGAAGGCTTTCATACTTGGTGTGCAGGAAAAAAGATATTGTATCGCAGCAGTTTGGGGCCCCCTTACTTTCGATAAAATCCGAAACATCATGAAAGACTGTACGATTGCCAATCTGAAATTTGATTGCTTCTTTTGTGAGGTCAGCACCCAGAGACAAGATATCTGTTGAGAAATTGCTCGTAGAGGGTTGGATGTTCATCTGCTGTTGGATTAGCGGCAACAATTCATGACCGCCCTTTTCTCCTGCTATGACAATCAGGATTATTCCATCAACCTTGAGAAATGATTTCAACTTGATGATGATCTCCACGACATTGTCGAAATAGTAAATTGAATGAACTAAGAAAATCACGTCAAATTTCTTTGCTGTTTCGAATTTCGCACTGAAGTATGATACATCAATATCTGATACCGTATCCTTCCAAGTGGCAGATTTCTCTCGCAGCTTTTCGGCATGTTCCAGGTTTGGCTCGATTGACAATACGCTGTTTACTTTAAAATCAGAATGCTTGATGAGATCATCCTCTAGCCAGCCTACCCCTGCTCCTATATTCATGATATCAATGGGTTTGCTGCCAAACTTGTTGAGTAATTGCTTTTTTACTTCATTTGCAATAACAGCACTCTCATCCGATTTACATTTTAACGTAGAGAATAATTTCGCGTACTCTTCGTCTGTTAATGGATTATAGACCATCTCTTGTGCCATATTGGTTTCACAATAAAACTCAGTGAACACACGCAAACTCAACCTTCTTCGCGCTTGAATATTGAACAAACAATGACTCAATTTGCTATAGACAGTCAACGACCAACAACCACTTTTGTTGGGGATACGGGGGATTACCCTTATTGGTAAAATGTATTGTTTGCCGGCTTAAGCTTATGCCAATTATTGACGGGGGTTCTACTGCCATGCGCGAGCCTTGTAGGGTCTGAGAGTCTTTTCAACAAATTACCTCCAGTTGATGGTGCATTATACGCAATATCCTTCAAGAGCACAAAGGAGGTCTTAGACCAATATCGAACGTGAACAGTCAATCTGAAAATCAACAACAAGTGACAGTGACAACTGTTTACAATGCACGATTAAAGAGTATAGTGACCAGCAACACTAATAGTATTCATGAAATGAGAGGCTCTTGCACTCCAAGTGACTAGGTGCCACATTCCTTAATTTCAAAGTCAGTCACGTAGCTTCGGCCAGGCCCAAATTTGACGAACAGTTAATTCAATAAAACACAAATCTCTGATACAAACAATCGTTAATTCGCCTGAACGGTTTCTTCACTCTTAACCTGCTTAGCATCATACTCTCATTTCCATTTCCACGAATCAGTTCCAACACAACACTTTCCTTCATTGACAATTTGTATCCCCAACGAACTTTATGAAAACAACCCAATATTCTTTTTGATTGCAACGACTGAGTCACTGGGGGCCGTTGAAATAAGCCTGTTCCATCCGTCCTTCCTTAAAACTGAAAGACTCTCAACGACCCACAACGACTCTATTGAAACAACCCAATATTATTTTTAATTTCTATCTCAGCGACCCTCCACGACTGACAAAGACTCTCAACGGCCCGAGAAGTTTAATGGAAACACGCTAGTTACTGTCAAAGACTGTCAACGACCCACCGATATGCTCAGTATCCCCCATAAATGCGGGCAAGCAACATCATACCGAGCTCGAAGGTGTTGGGAAATCTGAGGTTGCTAGGGCTAGGGAGGCACCTTTAGCCTTGGACCTTTGGCCTCGCGGTCATTTTTAGCACTTTTACTTAAAGGAGAACTGCAAAGCCAAAACTATTTTTTTACAGATGAAAGAGTTTGTCTTGAAATGAAGATAACAATTAAAATTTTTGAGAAATTCTGTCTGGTTATGGAGTTATTGATGTTTTAAAAGCAAAAACGAGAATTTCCCCGATTATTTGCGAGCGCTTCCGAGAAGGCCGGGAGTGGCGTGACGTCAAAGATACCATGTTATTCGTTCACGTTAGTGAACTGACTAAGCCGTGATACATTTTTGGAAAAGTACCTGTTTGGATTCTGAATCTTTATGCAATTATTCGACAAGTGTCATCTTCTCAAGTAAAATGTGCAATATTGTTTGTGGAATAATGCAGCATTTATAAGTTATGGCCTTTTTCATAGTTGGGCCTAGCACACCTTGCTGCTAATGTTAAGAACACTGGAAGTGAAATTCCTACGTAATTTATATACGATGTGAAAGCACTCATCATTTATATCAAAATATGCAATAGAATCTTCCGCTTTTAGCGTGGTGCTAGGGAATTACAGAAACATCCATATAACTGCCTCCGTCATGTCACTAGAGTCGTGTTTACGCTATCTTGTACACAAACCATAAATGGGTAAAGTAGCAGTCGTCCTCCTTAATTGCTAACTGTACAAAGCAACGAACCATTTGATAGTAATTTGTAAGCATCAGCTCTATCTGAGTGGTGGAATATGTCCCTTCTCCACAGACATGATTTCCTTCCATACCGTACAGATGTTTACCAACGCTTCGAATAATCTCTGCAGGCATTTAAGCACATGTGCCTACCCCCTTCATCTAGTGTTTAACTTAACACTTATAGGGGGTAAACACATATACCGTAAGATGCCTGCAGTGATTATTCGACAGGTTGTCGCCTAATGCTAGGCGCACACTGGAGAAATTTGCTTAAGAAAAGTGCCATTCGTGCCATATTGCTTAAGCGAAATTCTCCTGTGTGCGGTGGTTAATCCCTAAGCAATCTTGCTTTTCTAGCCAAAAGTAAAATATCTATCGTGTTTGATATTTTTTTCGCCATTTTGCTTACAGTGTGCGGGGGTGAAAGCAATAGTGCTTACAACTCTTGGAGTGCAGCGCATGCGCTTGTGTACAGTTTAGATCACATCATTCTTCGAACAATGGTAGCAAACAAGCCCTGCGACGATAAATAAACATTCGCTACATCCCCATTTATCATACTGAGGACATCTCGTGACTTGCACAGATTTTTTGCTCTTGATTTAAGAACAAGGAGCATGTAGAAGAATCTGTACTGAGAAAAACCATCAAGGATGCTTTCTTAATTTATTGGCCAAATTAAATATGGAAGGACCCATAGGTTCTTGTAAGTTGACTAGCACTGAGAAATTCTACTTTTTCGTCAGTTTGGTGTATAGCTTGATCTCCCTTCAGCCTTTCCATAAACTTAGCCGATCTGACATACATGGGTAAGGGAAATAATTATATCAAGTTATTGTGCGGAATAGCTTCATTTAAAAGTCGCTGGTGATTTTCGCTATTACACACTCTTACCACCGTAGAATATGGATAAAGCGCATGCGCCATACTCCAAGAGTTGTAAGCAATATTGCTTTCACCCCCGCACACTGTAAGCAAAATGGCACGAAAGGAAAAAATATCAAACACGATAGATATTTTACTTTTGGCTAGAAAAGCAATATTGCTTAGGGATTAACCACCGCACACTGGAGAATTTTGCTTAAGCAGCATGGCACGAATGGCACTTTTCTTAAGCAAATTTCTCCAGTGTGCGCCTAGCATAAGGTAAACATCTCTACGGTATCGAAAGAGTTCATGTCTATGGAATAAGGACACTTTCCACCACTCAGATAGAGCTGATGCTTACAAATTACTAACAACTTGTTCGTTGCTTTGTACAGTTAGCAATAAGGAGGACGACTGCTACTTTACCCCTTTATGGTTTGTGTACAAGATAGCGTAAACATGACTCTAGTGACATGACGGAGACAGTTATCTGGGTGAGTGGTTATTCTTCTGTAATTCCCCATCCCCACACTAAAAGCGGAAGATTTTATTTCATACTTTGATATAAATGATGAGTGCTTTCACATCGTTTATAAATCACGTAGGAATTTCACTTCCAATGTTTTAAATATTCGCGGAAAGGTGTGCTAGGCCCTACTTTGTAAAAGGTCATAACTTCTAAACGCTGAAGTATTCTGCAAATATTATTGTAGATTCTTACTTTGGAGGGTAAAACTTATCGATTGATATACTATAATTCATGACCGTTAGGTGGGGTCTGTTCTTTCAAGGTCCTCCCCATCCCCACAGGCGGTTTCCTAGCTTCACATCTCTGGGAAAGGAAAACAGGGACTTTCCTATTCCAGTGCAATATTATGCTACACATCCAACTGTATTGTTAAATATCAATAGCCTAGACACATAACATGACTAAAATGACTTTGATTCTTATTGGCGTTCTCATATAAATGATGATCTTGTGTACGTGAATCTACGTTCGAGGAATCTAACATGGTATCTATGACGTCACGCCGAATAAGTGCCGACGATGGCAGAGAAGTTCGCAGGGGGCCACAGGTATTTTAAATCCGGAATTGTCTCAAAACGCATCGTTTTTCTCAAAAACGAAGGTGATATTCGGAATCAGCGTGTCTAATTCTACCATATATCAAAAAATAGTTTTGGCTTTGCAGTTCTCCTTTACAACGCCCAATCCCGAATCAGCAGTGGTTTTAATCAAGAGAAAGAAGAGGTTATAATCAAGAGAAAGAAGAGGTTCAATTTATAAAAAGAAAGACGGAGAATCGAAGAGTCATTTCCGACTCCATCAAAGACGAACTATAATCAGAAACTCAGGTGACATCGATATACGTCGCTGTTGTTGAACTTTCTATTACTTTAAAGATTTATTCCGTTTATACAGTCCCCTATCGAAGAAGATTCTGCAACATTTTTTTGCACTTCTTTAAAATCTTGAGCCAGAGTCTTGAGTCTTACTTCGAACCCTTCGGGGTGATTCTAACCTGTCGTGTGGGAGTTATTCCCATACCAGAAAATTGAACCTTAGACAGAATTTCTTATAGAAAACTTTAACATGTGTGATTTTATGGCGAGGTTCACGTATGATTACCTATATTGTGAATTTAGCAAAGAATTTTTCAATCCCGCAAACGTAGCAAAAGATTTTTCAATCTTTCAAACGATGGTAAAGCCAAAATATTTGCCATTGTAGCGATATTTTTCGGACCGAAAATCTATGTCTTCTTATCTTTTTCGTCTTAATGAATTTAATGTCACAAATGAATAGGCCACCAGCAAAAATTCCTTGTCTCTGCACCACCAAAGTGTGATTTTGAGGAGGAAGTGTTAGGTTTTGTTGGTGGTGATAAGCCAATTTCCAATGACAAAGGTGAGCCAATTTCTGCAAAACTGGCAGAAACGATCGAGCTGTACTGGCAGAGATGTGCTACTCAAAGGGAACTACAATCCAATATCTTAAAGAAGCACAAGTGACACTTGTGTGAAACCATGTCGGTGTGTGATGCTTTGCGTCCCGTTTACACGATGCCGGTACGATATCGTTTCGGTTATGAAGAACAATAGTTATGACATCACACAATAATTTTATTTTGCGCTTGCGCATAGGCTAGGAAAAAGGGCGTCAAAACACATGGAAAGCAGAGACAAGCAAATCACGGTCACACAAATCAAATGTTATACATCGCTAATAAATCGCTTTTTTTACGTTTCTTTCTCATTTCCTTTGCCCCTTTCTGAGAGCTTGTCACGGAAACCGAAGCTAGTAAATTCAATTATTCATTTGTTAAATTCAATTATTCATTTGTTCATCTTTTATAATATTCAATTGTTTGCGAAATAAGTACAATATTGACTTGTAAGAGTGCAGCAATGGTTTGAATGTGACTTTGATTGAGAGGCATGTTGAAAATTGCAGAATAAGTCGCGAACTTTTGCTGTGTGGGAAACAAAGAAACGAAAAACGAAAGAAGATTAAGCAAGTAATCCTCGATTTGATGGCTTTTGCCCTCGAAGTGAAAGCGAACTGAAATCGTGTCGGTGTGACGCCGGTTTGGACGGTTTACACGATGCCACTATGCCGCTACCACGCCGGCATGAAATCGAACCGGTGTGGCTACCGAACTGGGTTTTCACACCTTTTATGACGGCGTCGTACCGAACTTGTGTAAACGAGTGGTCAAAAAACAAAAGATTCCACACCGGTGTCAAATCGAACCGGCGCCGTACCGTCATCGTGCAAACGGGGCCTAAGATAGCTGTCCCGAGTATGCTAAATGATGTTTTAAATTGAAATCCGTTAAGGATTTCCAACTCAGGAATGAGAAAAAATTATTTGCGACCCTGCAAATTTTAGTGAAGATTGCTCCCATTTTGGAACTATTTGCAACAACGTGTTGCAAGCTAATGAAGATGTTATGGTTGATACCAAACAGTTAATCTCGGATGCTTTTGATGCCATCACAACAGTGTCTCATTGCTCTCTTGAGATTGGTAATAGGAGAAGGGCAATTGTAAGAAATTCCTTTGATCCTGAGGTCAGGGACATTTGTAATGCTTCTATAGCCCAATTTGACACCTCTCTCTTTGAAGAGGAGTTTTATAAGACAGTGAAGGATGCCAAGGAAACAGCTAGGATTAACCATATTGCAGAACGCCCAAAGCAGGAGAATACTACAACTCGCCATGGAGGTCGTGCCAGTCAGCAATCAAATACGTTTTCTGCTCTACAAAGGAGTCATTTTTTAGGCGTGACCGCAACTTGGGTCCTGGCCCTCCCTGATATCGCAGAAAAAGTCCGTATATACTGCAGTAAGTAGCTGTTGTAGTCTTGGGTCAGGAAAGAGTAGGGGACAGATAAACAGCACACATAATGCGACTGTAACTCACGTATATCTTCAACTATATCATGGTGACACATTGATTTCCCTTTACATGCGATAGATTAATATGAGATGAATCGTGATGTGGTCGCTGGGAGCCTTGAATCTACTTACCTTTCCGACAGTAGTCTTGAAGATGCTATCCCTTTTTTGATAGAATATCTTAATGATAGAATAGCTCATTTTTCCGCAGGGGGTAAAAGAGACAGAATAAATGCGTGGGAAAATCTTCCATCTGACCTTGAAACATTGCAGAGGGTCGAAGGTTTACCATTAGAATTTGAGCAGAAGCGTGACTCAAAAGACATTCTCTGAAAAGGAAAAGAGCTTTCTTTGTAAAGAAATCGAGAATTTATTGCAAAAGAAAGTGATTGCAAAATATTCTGCTGAGCCTGGAGAGTATCTTCCTCCTATATTCTTAGTACCCAAGGATGAGGATGCCTGTCGCCTTATCTTGAATTTGAAGTCATTAAATAGATTCATACGCTACCAGCACTTCAAAATGGACACTATGCATACAGTCATTTCATTAATTCAAAAGGATTTTTATATGGTTTCACTAGATATCAAGGGTGCTTATTATTCTGTTCCTATTTTGGCAGCTCATCGAAGATATTTGAAATTTGAGTTTAATGGAGTATATTACAAGTTTACTGCTTTGCTAGATGGTCTTTGCTCAGGCCCCAGAAAATTCACATAAAGTTACTGAAAGCACCTCTGGCTGTATTACATAGGGCTGGCCATATTGTAGTAGCATATATTGATGATATCCTTAATATATCAGAAACTTCTGATTCTTGCAAACAGGCTATTATCTACTCCATGAATATATCTGATTCTTTGGGATTTATCATACACCCCAAAAATCTGTCTTCATACCTACTAGAGAGATAAAAAATATTTGGGTTTTCTGTTCAACTCAGCATCAATGTCTCTGTCTCTATCGCATGACCGCAAAATCTCATTGAAGGTGACATGTGACAATCTTCTCTCTGGGTGGTTCATTGAATACTATTCGCAATATTGCATCTGTAATAGACCACTGGGTTAGTGTGTTTCCAGCTGCAAGATATGGACCATTGCATTAACGTGCTCTGGTAGAATCCAAAACTCAGGCCCTTAAGCAAGTTAAAGGAAGTTTTGATAAAAAGATCATTATTCCGAGGGATGCACTTATTGAATTACAATGGTGGTCTGATAATGCTCCTTATTTGCGAAGGAATATTCTGGTACCTCATCCTAAATTCACAATCACAACTCATGCCTCAAAGTTAGAACAGGGAGCAGCTTTTGGAGACTGTTCGACAAATGGGACTTGGCCCAGTCATGGGAATAGGCTATAGCCAAAGATGTATGGCTTTCTGCCGCGCATATACCTGGAGTAGAGAATATTCTTGCAGATCAGGAGTCTAGATTATATGCAAAGAGATTGGAATGGAAATCAAACGCAGAAATATTCCAATCTACCTGTTGTATACTAAATATAAATCCAAATATTGGCTTATTTGCATCAAGGATCAACTATCAACTGAAACCATTTGTTTCATACAGATCAGATTCCGAAGCATTTGCTGTTGATGCATTTTGTCTAGATTGGTCAAAATATTTGTTTTGTGCATTTCCAGTATTTTCAGTAGTCCCACATGTATTGCAGATTATTATATCTGATAAAGCAATCGGACTCCTTATTGCCTCTGATTGGCCTAATCAGGCGTGGTACCCCATTTTCAAAACGTATTCATCTCATGTTATTTGGATTCCTCCTAGAAAAAACTTGTTACATCTCCCCGGTCAGCCAGCAGAGATACACCCACTGCAGAACACCCTGAAGCTCTTAGCGCCCATAATCCAAGTTTAACAAATGAAGCTAGAACTACTGGTAGGTTCCTTACAAAGTGGTTCTTCCTCATAGAAAAACGTGCAATATCTTAATTATGTTGCAGACAACACAGTTGTATAAATCGATGCATATCATGCATAAAAATTACAACAAGTTAGGTAAGATAAGCATTACATATTCAATCCTCATACTATTACTGTAGAATGTACAGCGTCAATTAGAACTATATAAATATAAATCCATTGCGGACTACTCACTCCAATTAAAATTAAGTATAAAAATCGATGCAAATCATGCATCAAAGCTCAGTAAAACTTAGTTAAAAAACTGTCTACTAGACTTGAATTCCCCAAGGCTTATAGGTACCATCTTTCAACTCAGGAATTCTCTTTGTCATGTGATCTTCACATGCCATTCTGATTCTTTCTGATGTTGCTGGTGTATCAAGCTTGAACATTGGATTCAAACCTCTTTCGATTCTGGCTGCTTTTATTGCATCCTTTATTGCAAAGAACACGGACGATGACAGAAACAGCGGAGGCTCTCCGATTCCTTTTGATGAGTAAATTGCACGTGGATTTGATGAATCTGAGAAGATACATGGTAAATAATTAAACAGTAATATATCAATTGGCAATACTCTGTAAAATTACGATTGATGTTGCATGATATGAAAGAAGGAATAAGATGAAACAATTGGCATGAACGTAGCCCACTCTTCTTAAAATTTGGCTCTCCTTAACACGATCAATGGCGTGCAAATTTACTATTGCAACCCTAGCTCACTAGAGCTATTCAAGACTTTTAAGCGTACCCTACTATATGTACAATAAGGACCCTGGCCACCACAAAGCATACAGCAACCGTCAGTTAATTACATGTTACTGTTGATAGCGGAAGACCACTCAGCCCGTTGATATTATCTATTTTGCAAATAGATGCCAGTTAAATAGATAATTCGTGTTATTTTATCGCTTCGTGCTAGCACTGCACATCATAGCTAATAGCAACACGGTAGTGCTGCTACCTTTTACTTTTTTTATTCACTGTAAGCGGTCATGTGCATGTAAGATATACTTTTATTGATTTATTGTACAGTGCAATTGTGGGTTGAATGACCATGGGGCTCAGCTAGTTTCCGTTAGCTAACTGAAGTTCAGCTTGGCTGTGTTAGATTCAGCAACTGTATAGGCGACTTTCCAGATAATAAACCAAAATAACTCACTCTGCAATCCTATGGAAGGGATATTGAACTAGGGATCCCATGCCTGAATGCGCCATGCACTCTTGGCCCAAGTGAACTGACAAAGCTAGATATAATACCTTTCAAGAGAGTGACGTTGAACTCAGCAGGAATATCATCAAAGCCTGGTATTTTGTATGCTCCTGGTCCCCTTGTAAATGGAACACCTGATGGTGAGTGTATCATTTGTTCCATAACAAACATTCCATACCCTTGGATAAATGCTCCTTCAATTTGTCCAATATCAATTGCTGGATTGAGTGATTTGCCAACATCCATTACAATGTCAGTCTTGAGCACACGGTGATCACCTGTTAGGCAATCGATTTCAACGATTGAGCATGCAGCACCATTCGTAAAATAATGATGTGGCTTCCCTTTGCATGCATCAAAGTTGAAGCCAATATCGGCAATGGCATAATATCCAGTTGCAGAGAGACTAACTTGGTCAAAGTATGCAGCAGTGACTGCCTCTTCCCAGGTTTTCCCACCGTTCCTATACGGTGCTAATCTTTTGGCTAAAACACAACATGCATTATTGACTGCCATTCCATTTGTATCTGAACTGATACTAGCTGCAGTTGGTGATGTGTTAGGCACTTTGTCTGTGCTTGTTTCCAATATGTGAATTTTGGATGGGTCTATCTTCAAAGCATCACTTGCAATTTGAATCATCTTTGTATGCAAACCCTGTCCAATTTCAATTCCACCATGAGTCAATAGGACAGAACCATCAGTGTATACATTCACCAAAGCTCCTAGAAACAACAAGATAACATTGTAGCAACGTCTTTAGCAACTAAAGACAATAAATGATTATGATATCATGTCACTCGAACTTTAATACTTTGTTATTCTGTCGGTTCTATACCAGAGGAGCGTATCATTATTTGCTCTGTGCTCTCTGAGCGTTGCACACGAGCCGAAGTACAGTGTTGGAAGTAGCAAGCCCAACCGTTTAAGGAAATCTTTACTAAAGTAATTTAGAATCTTACAGCAAGCCAGAAAACCATTATATAATTAGGATAGAAACTTGCGCTTACTGCTACATAATGCTGATCTTCCAGGGATCCGTGTTTTAATTTTGAGTATAGCCCTTGAAGTATGCTTTAAGTTGTTTTTTGAAGCTATGCCTGACATTATCTGGTGTCAGGTTTGACTGACTTAAACATTAGAATCAATACATTAGATACATTCCGTGACGCGACATATTTCTGACGAGAAATCTATGTCTGGCAGCATAGTAACCAAATGTTTGAGAACCCTGTCAGGCCTATTTTCTCCAAACCTAATTGACCAGTCATCGTACAGGATTCTGACCACACATGCTAAGACTAGGCCCATTATGCATGACAAATACTCAATTAGGATGGGAGAAAATAGACTTAACGGGGCTCTCAACTTAGACTTGATGAACAATCGTACTTACGAGATATCCCGTAACCTATACTGAATCATACTACTGTTAATTCTCTTCACCTGCTTGGTTTAGGAACGATTTGCAAAATCCTATTCCGTACATGGTGGGTATGATAGTAACGCCTCTCTTTTTCCATCGGCTTTTTTTATTGAAGTCATCAACCTCTGCTTTTCTTCGCTCGTATTCACATTGCTTTATGCATTCTACCCAGCATCTCTCTAATGAATTACTCTCAACAGTCTGATTGTAGTGAGTTTTTTGCCCTTCTCTAAAAAGGTTCATGTACCTTACATGTGTTGGTTCCTTTCCAAGAAAGCATGCAACATCATTCATCCAGGATTCAGCAATCATCATTCCTTAAAATGAACCATAACATATAGACACAAATTGCACAGAATATATATTTGTATAGATCAGAGAGCAAGAGTGGATTAAGTCAAATGGCAGTAGAGTTAGCTGCGCTTCTTTTATACAAACTATGCTTTTGCACCATGAGTGTACATGCATGTTGTATCCGTGTCCAATGTCTCCCTACGCTCTATTTCCCCAATGTTTAATGGCATTCTATGCCCCTTAGTGTCTCGTCTTAAGCTCCTTCACAAGCATATACCTATTTGATTAGCCATATATCACCGAACGTTTGGCAAAACTGAGAAGGCTTGTTGCAAGTCTGCCTTTTTGCAAGATTTTACTATTCGACATACCCTGCAAAAAATCCAACAAATCGTTACGTTCATGTCAATATAAGTCCGGTAACACAGTTAAAACATTGATGAGCCAGTTTTACATGTAAACTTCATTTAAGGCCAAAGTAGAGCTCCTACAACTTCATACCCTTGTATACATTTGTCCTACATCAGTATAGTTGAGGAGCTAATTTTAAGTTAAAAGAACATTGCGCTGATACGTTTTCGCTAGTTTACCTTGAGGACTACCGAACCCTCTGAAAGCTGTATTAGATGGTAGGTTTGTTTTGCAGCTCCTTCCTTTCACACTTATGTTAGGTACATAATATCCGTTTGTAACGTGACATATTGCACGTTCCAGCACAGAGTTGGACAGATCCAATGTCCAACCACAATTGTTATATAGCTCGACTTCAGCAGCTCTTACCATCCCATCATTATTAAATCCAATTTTGTATTTGCCAAGAAAAGGGTGTCTGTATCCTGAGATCAGCATATCTTCATCTCTGTCAAGCATTATGCGAACTGGTCTACCAACCTGTCAAACAACATATACTCTAATTCGACTCTACCTCAAATATTACCAATCACTACTTTCCTAAGGCCCCCTAATGGTTATGAAGTCACTGTATAAAATGTTGATTGTCAAATAGATTTCTTGAAACTTGTTAATTTGCACCAACAATCCAGGCATTCTTGCAAATGTATATTTTCAAGCCTTCTTTCTTCCGAGAACAGATCGTTTTCATTTGCTTCTGTGCCTACGTACAGTATACATTCCTTTTAGAGGAAGATCTACAGATAATTCATGCTGTAGTAAAGGAAAGTCAAAGATATATCTGATATTATTATTCCTACCTTACTAGCTGCGACAGCAACTGCAGTGGTTATGGGGATTGCCCTCGTCTCCTTACCGCCAAATCCACCGCCTAATCTCTTCACTTTACAAACAACTCTGTTGGCTGGAATGCCTAAACATTTTGCAACAACCATCTGAGTACCGTTGGGATTTTGTGTTGATGAAATCAATTCCATTTCTCCATTTTCTCCTTTGGGGATTGCAATGGCGGCATGCGTCTCTAAATAAAAATGCTCTTGTGCACCTGTTCTTATATCTCCTTCTATAACATGGTCACAAGTAGAGAATACTGCACTAGGGTCACCCTTCACTATCTTTCTCTCATCTAGATAGTATGACTGTTTGGCAATGGCATCTTCAATTGTGATGGTTGCAGGCAATTCATCATACTCCACGATGACTCGTTTAGCAGCTCTTTTGGCAATGATTTGATCGTCTGCTACCACAGCTGCAATAATCTGACCATAATGTTTGACCTAAGGAAAACAATTTATTCATCATCTGAAGTGATATTTTCGAAGACATATTAGACAGATGCTCTACTGAGTAGCTTATACAAAGGCTACCAACAGTTTTTGTTCAATGACAATTACAGCTTTACACTCATGGAAAGTCTTGTTTGTATATGTAGTTTGAAAGTTCTAGAGAGGATTCTATATTTATTGCAAGTAACGTACGATCTCAACCAAAGCCTGACTTCTGTCTTCTGGCACTTGTTCGCAATGAGATACAACACTAGCCTCCTTTAGACCAACTCTATTCCATGAAATCAAGCTGTTTCCATTCAGAAAAGTTAGACCGTTAAGCAAATTCACGACGTGAGAGATGATAACTTACTTCGTTGTGGTAATAGTAGCAGGCAATGAAGCCAGTGGAGACTCAAATGACTAGGCGAATCACATCATTTACTCAAAGCAGACGATAGACAGTTTTACCCCTTGCTCCGCAAACAGAGTAAATATACTCAACATTATTAACATGGAACTTCACAATAATAGACCTTACGTTCATATACCATGCGCTTCTTCCCCGTTACTTGCCATCCAAGTGAGATTAGCCAATCAGAGATACGATTACGCAATGGTTATGTGACACGTGAAAGTTGCCTATTGAATACAGTACATGCACTCTTCTTACTATAGCACACACAATAAGAACGCCACGCTGCTAGAACATGCCCAGCCTCAAACCAGAATTTTCATATGCACTCAAAGTCCATAATTCATTATGCAAAGATATTCCGATGAGGTTGTAAGTATTCATCACCATTCGTTGCTTCATTTTTAAAGGTGACCTGGTTGACTGTCTAAGACACCGCATGCTTGCACACAGTTCCTCAAATGTTTGCAACAAGCCACTCTTGAAATACGAGCAAATTTAGGAACATTTGAGTTGACTATTATGACAAAATTAATAACATCGATTCTGGGCCATAAGCACAAATAGAAATAAAAAAAGTATACGACATATCCCATAGTCATAAGCACTAATGCAGAGAAGAGCCGATGACTATGATAAGAATACTTCTATTAAATCAATCGTTACCTCTGATGATGCAAAAATCTCCTCATCCTTCAGCACTGCGACACTAAACCTGTTTCTATCTTCGCGAAGGTCCTTGTGACAAACAAATGAATGAACACCTTGCATTTCCAGTGCTTTCGAAGCATCTATCTTTATTATTCTGGCATGGGTTTTCTGACTCAGGACTAGCCCAAGATATAATTCATTCTCAAATCTCGGAATATCATCACAATACACTGCTTCTCCAGTTGCTTGAAGTCTACCCCACATATGAGCCATTGGTTTGCCAACTGAAATCAGAGAGTCATCTCGCTCTTTATCAACAAAGTACGATTGGTCACTTTTGAGATGGTTCTTTGTCAGTGGTTCTATCGCACTTCGATCCTCCTGTTCCACACTCAAACCAAGCAGAGCATTAATCTTTAAGTAAAACTTGAAAAGAAAGCTAAGAGCCAATGACTGCCTATATCTCACCATGCCACCTGGCGCCGAAGGATCCAATGGAAGATCATAAGGAAGTTTAGTCAACGCATCTTCAATCATTGATCTGTTCCAGATCCTGCCACGCATTAAATCCATAGTCTTGTTAGCAAACACAGCTGTTACTGCCATTCCCCCAAAACACATCCTAATATCATCTACAGATTGTTCTTTCAGTTTTAACTTGAACGCTGAATTCACAATCGCTATATCGTCATCTCGTCTTCTGGATTGCTTATAGGCACAGAAGTACTCATTCTCCTCTAAATATGGAACTTCAATTGAAACAAGAACTTCCTCCTGCTTAATGACATTTCGTCGATACCCTGTAAAAAATCTATTATCCATGCTCAAGACTCTCTTTCCAGATTCACTTTGGACATGTAACCTGCATCCAGCAGCAAGAAATATTGGATTCAAATCGGAGATTGGACTACAAGTCATTATGTTGCCACCAACTGATGCCACATTGCGAATTTGTTTGCCTCCAAAATACTGCAATATTTTGAATATTTCGCTGAACACTTGCACTTTCCATGGAGGATGCATATCTGATTGTTCTAGACATACTCTTTCAATTTCACTCAATGTAACAGAAGCACCGAACAGAACACCAGTCTCAATTTCACAAATGCTTGTTAATTCTTGTATATGAGTAGGTTGAATCATAATAGGATAGTTGCAGTTCTTGAATTTCATCTCAATGCCAAGTTCTGTATTTCCAACAACTATTTTTGCATATGGGTGTTCCTTTTTAAGATACAGGAGTTGATTCAATGTTGTTGCCCTATACCAATTCATATGCTCTCCTTTAAAGTACAGGAACTCATCATCAAGAGTTGAATATAGCATCAGCTCTGGTGGAAATATTGGCTCACTATTTGGACAATAAGGCTCTAGATTATTCACTATCAGGAGCTCTGCGGAGATGTCATCTTGCATACAGCACCTACCATTAACTTTCCCACAACATCCATTTGATTTGACGATGTTGAGCTTGTCAGTGATCTCACCGTTGACTTCAACATTTATCTGACCATTGACCTCACCGCTGAACTCACCATTGACCTGACCTTTTTCTTTCTTGATATTTGTACACTGAGTGGCTGATTCTGTAAAAGTACGAAAGGCCTCAATAATAGGTCGGTATCCAGTGCATCGGCAAAGATTCCCCTGAAAATACACATCAAGATCTTCTGAATTTGGCTTCGGTTTATTACGTAAAAGTGTATACATTGACATGACAATGCCTGGCGTGCAAAAGCCACATTGTGAACCATGGAATTTGGCTAGTCTCTCTTGAACTGCGTGGAGTGTTGTCTTTGTACTGCCAATACCTTCTACTGTAGTAACAGCCAAACCATGCATAGATGCTATTGGTGCTAAACATGCATTCACTGAAAAGTGCTCAATTTTCTTGTCTTTTCTGTTATACCTTGATACCATAACAGTGCATGCTCCACAACCTCCTTCTCCGCATCCGAGCTTTGTACCACAAAGCCTCATTTTGAGCCGGAGGTAATATAACAATGTCCATTCTGGGTCTAGGTTATCGTCAGTTACTTTCCTACCTAAGATATTAGAAGATAATAGTTTAATTGGGAGGACATATGAGTGTGAGTTTAATGGGTAGGACATATGAGTGTGAGTTTAATGGGTAGGACATATGAGTGTGAGTTTAATGGGTAGGACATATGAGTGTGAGTTTAATGGGTAGGATACATGCAGTGCGTAAGTGTAATGGTGATTCCCTTAAAATTTTCTCAATTTTGCTTTTAAGGAGTCGATTTAGACATGATGGTGGTCTCGTTATGTCAGCATTTGCTAAAAGCTAGTAGGAAAGAAGGCGTTTACCCATGAATAACACTCCATTTTGAATCGATGGAAAATTGCTAACAAGGCTCTAATCTCAAAGCTTTATCATCGTCTCCCGAGGTATATAAGTTAAACGATCGTACATTCAAAGGAGGTCTGAATGAAATTTAATGTTAGAATTGAAATGTACCATAATGAAGAATGAAGAAACACGACAGGCGAGCAGTGGCACAAAAGCAACTTGCCAACGGTACAGGTGAGGCATCCAAAAATTGGGGGTAGTTTCGGATGGGGCAACCAACACTAGTCAATACATTTCTAATGCTTCTAAAGTGATGCTTGTGAAATCCGAGAGATCTGGAACGTTGAATTTGCAATTCATAGAAGTTTAGTTTAAGTTTGATTTTTGACTTGTTTTATTGAGACTTAATGAATGTGATCAATAGCCCATAGTCTATGCATTCTATCAACGTTACATGTTTTTGGCACTATTCAAATTTTACGGGTGGGGAGGGGAACGAGAGAGTGGACTTTAATAACTGATTGCCTCTAAAATGGGGAGCTGACAGGAGGAAAATGATTTTAATTGAGAGAGGGGCCTAAAAGAAAAATTTGTGTATGTTCTAAGCATCTGCATTGCTTAGCAAAGCATCATAAGATTTGCACACAAAAGTTACACCCTCCCACATCTCCATGCCCCCTGCCCACTGGCTTCACTGTTAAATGCAAGGTAATGATGCTGATAAAATAACACATGATTAACCTTTTTCATTATCGCATTGCTAAAAGTCAGCAAATACAAACCTCGCTATAAAGTAGCCTTTACTCGCAATCCCCGCCAAAATTAGTTGAAATACTTACTTTTGATTCATATCAGAGACCAACTTCGTTCCTGTTTCTAAGGCAATGGTTAATTCTCCTCTTCCCACCCCCTCCCCACCCCCATTTCCATTAAAAATGTTTATTTCCACGTAGGAAATGGCTGACAGTTAGCATTATATACTACTTTCAGGGCAGAGCAAAATCTTCGTAATTCAGCATTGTATACGGGGGAGTGGTGGATGACGAGATAAATTCTGTGAGAATTCGTTAAGTGTTTAAACTGTTCTGGCGAGGATTCGCTATAAAGTTACTTGTACTTGGATGACTTGCTTAAAATAGCCTGTACATGGATATTTTTCTGTCGCACACAAGAGAAAGAGTACTCTTTAGCCAACTGAAGTCGGTGAATAGGTGCCCATTGGCCAATTGTATGGTCAATAAGGCGCAGCATTCATGAAATCGCGTGAATATAACCTTATTTTGGCTTTGTATTTCGGTTCACCTTTCAATCATTATTCGACGTTTCATACACTGACGAATGTCGGACGAAAAAGTGCGTTTAGTATCCTAAAGAATGTTCCCGCTCTTTCATACAATAGTGAAGTTTTGCAGTGCCAATTGAATATTCAAGTAACTTACTGTGTTTTTCTATCAATACACACTAGCAACAAACTAGCAACAATAACCACAACATTAGCGAGTTATGCAAGATTTTATAGCACTCATAGGGAGAAGAGACACGAAGTCAAGGAGTGCCATTCAAAACTTTCTTACAATGGTGCTTATTCTGAGGATCATGGCAGCCTGGAGGGTGTCACACCCCCAATAATTTTAACACCCAGGTCCTAGTTGCGATTTGATAGGGATACGTTGGCCTCGTTTTGGCTCTGTAAGTATTGAATCTGTGTTTATAACACTAAAAGCCGGTAGCAATAAATTTTGCGCGAAATGTATTAGCTCAATCTCGTGTCTGAGTTATGCTCGGCGTGAGAGCGACCCCAAGAACTATTTCGTAGAATCGGTCCGTTGTGGTGAACCTCGATCCCTTGAACCCACATCCCCCTAGAATAAATTGTATTTACAAATCTGGCAAGAGACTTGAAAAGCAAAGAAAGCAAGTATCGTAAAGAACTACCATACCCCTCAGCATCAGCCAGAACGAAAAGACACAGGAAACAGGAAAACTTATCAAACCTTGGTACCAACTGATAAACGAAAAATCAAGCATGTTTTTTAATAGGTTATGCTTCTCATACAAACTTTTGAATATGAGATGGCAGTGCAGTTGTCAATATATCTTTCTCTACAGATTTCGAGAAATGAGCAGGATGCGTTATAATAAATACCACTGCGACTTATGTAGTCTATTGCAAGATCTCCCAGATAAGGACAACACAGAAGTTCTTGACAAAGATTATTACTGCTTTTGGTAGATATTATTTAGAGTGATGGGTCATGGATAGCTTTGATGTTAACAGGATCATTCCTTATGCCCTTTTATGAACCAAGCCTGTTCAAGCCTGCTTCGATTCTGCAGGTACAAATAAAAGTCTGGACATGCCATCCTGCATGTCAGTTAAAAGTGATTGTAAATGTGGCCATCTATTGCAGCAGATAACGGATGTCATGTGGAAAAGCAACTGGGGATCCATGTGATGAAGTGTTTTCCCAGAGGGTTGTGACGCCCTCACACTCCTTCCCCCTTGCGAAGACCCTGCTCAAGATGATAGATTTCATCACGCCGTACAGTAAACAACAACTGATATTTGTCAAGTTCAGTCAAGACAAAGCTGCTAAAAAATTGAATCATGACCTCTAAAAGGATGACTAAGCTTACCATTCAGAAAGAAAATTAGCGTTGAAGGCGTCTGTGGCATTTCCATTTGTTGTTCGTACAAGATGTTGCACTAGTACATGTCAGCATATGGCTAAGTTTTTTTACATGACCGGAAGAGTTGCGCTGTTTTCTTTCAATGTATCATTGGTGATTTGAGAGCAACCACAAATGAGTTTGCATTGTATTCGTTATTTTAATTGCAGTCCAATCGTTGGAGATTTCATTCAAGTGGAAACCCTCCAAAAGAGGAATTTGTTTCGCCCTCCTGCGTACATAATCATTGAAGTATTGCGAGTATCAGCTGAATTTCTATAGGAAATTAGGAAATTCCATTTCTCTTTCTTGTATCATATTGCGTTCTTTACCAAGCTTCCAGTTCTAGAATGTCACTAGCGCCATTCTTGCAAACCAGTCGAATACTTTCGATTTTACAACAAGACAGAACATGCTAGTTTTGTTGATCTACAGTCAAACTCACATAATTCGGATCGGTTTTATCCGGATTTTGATGTATTCCCGATAGAATTATTAAGCCTAGTTAATTTCCTATTAAAATGGTCAAATAATTCTTGAAAAGCCTGTTGGTACTACGAAACTTCTTCGAATCTGGCTATATATTTCAGTTCACCTTTCGGTCACTATCCGATGTTTCATACTCTGACGAGTGTCGGACGAAAAAAGCTTTTTAGTATGTCTAAAACACGGTGCCACTTTTTCATGCTGTAGAAGGGTAATTCTCATTGTCAGGATCTCCTAGTCTGAACAAATGCATAAATCGAACTGTATAGGGTAATTCGGGGCAAAATGAGACGCTTAAGCAAATATTCTACTCTTGCTCAGCCAGGAATACGTGAATAAAAGATGACAGCATTCATATACTTACTTAAACATATGAACTATTCAACAGCAATAGCAATTTTCCCTAGCTTTTCATAATTTGAAAATTTCAAGCTTTTTCTACAACAGGTATATCGTCTCATTTTGCCCCACATGTGGGGCAAAATGAGACACTTTATCTTCTATGTTTATAACTCTTAAAGATATACGTCTACTAGTTACATTTTTTAAATGATAAGAGGCGGAGGCAAGAGACATTTCATTCAACAGTTTTTAGCAATATATTACCAATTGAAATGACTGAAATAAGTAAACTTACATTCGAATTAATTTAATGAAATTTATGAAATTCTTCTATAAATTATGTAATGGCGAAAGATCAACGAGATGCGTGGTTATGCAAATTAGATGCAAATTACAACAGCAAATCGAAAAGAACAGGAAATCGAAATATGGTCAATGAAAAATTATAATTTGAAGATTCGAAAAGTTAAACATTGTTGCGAAAAAACTTTTGTAAAAACAGATCTTTATTCAATGTTTTGATGGGTAGCCATGCATTTTTTTGACAGCTTCGAATGTCAAATCTAATGTTCTGCTATCTGAAGAAGTTTCGAGTTAACTCTGCTCTGCGAGCAGATGCATTATCCTGTTGACAAACGAAAGTTTTTATTGATTGCTATGGATATTGCGAATACTTTATGAACGATTTTCTTGAAGCAAGGAAACATAACATGTTCAATTCAACCTTCATTTGCTGAAATAAAAGTTTTTGCTTTTTAATACTCTTTGATATGTGCGTACCATCTGAAATTAAAGTCAATTCAACATATATTTTAATCCATTTTAAGAAATACTAGTATATACCATGATTCTTAGTGGTAGAATAGGATGGACTTAGGCCATCGTCGCATTTTGCCCCAGTTTGATAACAGAAGAAAGAAAGAAACTAAGCATAAAATTGTGTATCCCAACATGCTATAGTATTGCGAGTAATATACAGTTGTGCTTAACTAACATCTATAGGGGGTTGTATCTCACTCAGCTTGAATCGAGGGCGCAAAAATTTGAAAAAGTTTTCAAGATATTTTTCTTAGCCTTGGCAAAATTGCTGTTGTAATCATCGATGAATCCGCAAAAAATTCGTTTTTCTCACCTCAGCTTTTCGTTACCACAGAAGCAACGGTTGAAAAGCTGAAAGAGGGAATTCAGTTTCTATATCATAGATTGAACTGATTTGTTTCTCCACCGGACAAACCGAAAATTCATTATGAAAGAAGAAATGTCGCATTTTGCCCCGTGTCCCATTTTGCCCCGAATTACCCTACTTCGGTCCACTTAGTGCATGTACATTCTATTTATTCACCGTAATCCGTCCGGATCAGCGATTCTACAAGTATTTCAATAAACACACGTGTGTTCTTCACTGTGTTACTGTAACCTTACAACCTACATTGTAATCAATTACTGGCCTGAATTCCTGCTGCAGGTAAAGAGAACATCACGTACCTCCAACATCCCGGGAGTGATAACCAAACAATAACATTTAACGGGGCCGTGTGCAAATGGATGGTATAACCGAAGTCTTAAACGTAAGTGCGTATAATCAACAAAACGAGCACACTAAACGCATTCTAAAGAGGATGCGTCTTGAAATCACATTTATCAGATTTGGAAGCAAGAGACTTCGTACTGGAAGTTTCAAGATTTCTCTACCCTCATGCGAAACAAAGATTGTGAGCAGGTCTAAGCAGCAAGAAATACAATAAAGTGTTTCGAAATTCTCCAAGAAAGTGGGCACTTTCATTAATCCAGGACCCACCCAGTAGTTGTGCGCCTGACTGCGTTGCACAATATTACATCGATATTATGATACATCCTTTTGTACGCCTAACTGCAGTTGCACAATATTACATCGATATTATGATACATTCCTTTCGTAAGCTACATTGCTGGCACACATATTCTTGTGGCTGAACTGGGTACCGGAAGCACAAGCCGTCATGAGGTGGGAGAGGCTTACAAGAATGGGATCTGGGGGCTTCATCGTAAGAAAATGTTTCGGAACTGTGTTCGTTAGATCATAAGAAAACACCTTTCTAAAAATAGAGATACACCCTTTTAGATAGAAAATGGAAGATGAAGTCATTTATATTTGTGCGAGAAGTGATCAAGACGACAACTACCGTAGCTACAGAACTTTATGGAATGCAATGTCCAAGGCTTCAAAGTTAAAGTAAGTAAAAGCTGCAAGCATGAAAGAGAGCAAGAACGTACGAGAGCAGAACAGGATGCCAGAATGATGAGACTATGTCTTGCACTAGCCAACCAAGAAAGCGAGGATAAAGACTGAAAACAGACCGACTGCTGCCATAGAATTTTTTTGAAATTTTCAAAACATTTGGGGTATTCATCACCCACCATAGATCCCACTGGCTTCTCTACTGGTTGAACTACAAGAACTGCTTCTCTTTGTAGACAGAACTTACTTGCAACTTTTTAGCAAGTATTACTAGTGGCTGTAGCACGTATAAAAACCCTAGGTTGCGACGCCCTTTGATGCTTGGGTTATCTTTCTTTGCTGGATCACCCTTCCAAGCTGGACCGAACAGCACTATGCAACGAATGTTGCACCTCACTTGCATCGCTTGACCTGGGTTGTAACCAAGATACTGGTCGCTTTTCCAAAGAGGATACAGCCTAAGAAGTGGTTTTTATTATTAGGCATACGAACTATAACGAACAATCTGAGTTGTCTGGAGGAGGGGTAGTCTTGAATGGGTACACATTTTCCATTTCTATTTCGTTAGATTATCTATCTGAGAATACATATGTCATGACGCACAAAAGACTGGACTGTAAGCCATTGATACACATGTAGACCAACATCAAAGGTTAACTTATAAGATTCATTTGATTTTAGTTCAATAATTCGTAATTTCTGATTAGGTACTAAAGTAAAATACATCGGTTTGATAAAAATACGTCCCAAAATATTAAACAAAAACAGATGTTCCCTAAGTGGCAGCAGAGCCTATTGTGTTGGTCGCTTCAGCTCTCTTGATATCACTTGCAATATGGGATAAATCTTGAATGAGTGTCTGAATCTGAAAGCAATAAATAATCAACCTGGTAAATAATAGTTTTACGGTGCCATTCATTATCAATGCAGCAATTTACCATCTTTTTTTTATCCACACATGAATCATTAAGTGTCTACATTCTCTCTCTACACTTTTACAGCTGGATATTTAAAAAGGTATAGCCCAGCTCAAAATCTCTGAATATCTAGCCGATAAAGTAGACAATGCGTATATGATGAATGTAGCATTCTGTAAGCAAAAAGTCTTTTTGCATATATAACCTTACATTCGTCATATGTTGGGATTCATGTAGAATGCGTACAACAATAGACTCACAATTTAACGTTATTTCTTTGTTGAATCAAAGTATAGCCCCAAAACAACAAACCTCCCGCAACATGACAAAATGAAAAGCAACATTGCTCAGTTCTAATGTTCGTTTCCAGGGAGTTATGGTATTTCCGATACAAAAACAGATAGTCTACTGCATGTGTGAAATATTAAGAGATTTTGAACCGGGTTAAAAGATTATACACTAGCGTTTCTAACATAAAGTACTAAGAATTTTCTGATTTATAAGCAATGGGTAACAGGTAAAGGTTTGTCCCGTATGCCGTTTCGTCGTTGGGAAGTGCCTGCTAGAGAGGACACTTATCCTGAGCTATTGCATAGCGAGATAGGGTGGCCAGTTCTCTTCCTCGCCGCCTTTAACTTCCCAGTGTTGCCATTAGATACCCATTTGCTGCTGGGTGGACACTGAGCGAGTATCCCAACCATGATCTAAGGGGGTTCGGCTAGAACCATCGATGTTCCGTTCAGCAGTCAAGTGCTCTAACCACTAGGCCACTCGCCCGTAAGTAATGGGTAAATATCTATAAACTTGTTGCTTACGAGCAACTTTTACAAAATTTGCTGCTGCATTTATTTGATTTTCAAAACTCTTCTTGACTATTGCCAATGTCTACTTGATTTGTAGCTTGCACTTGGCGTAAGTAATATCAAACAAATATTTTCGGAGCTTGATGCAATATTACTTCTGAACAAGTCATTTTCAGGTAAGCTGCTAGTACGCCATGATTCCAATGAAAATCGAAATTCTCTGTCAGTATTCACACACTAAGTGTACCAATAACTATGCCACATGAAGTTAACTTACTTTTGATAATTGTTCAATAGTAGTGTCGGCGGGTATATCTTGTTTGAGATGCTTATTGACCAACATATACAAATTATGAGTTGCCCTGAAATTCAAGCTTTCTGTTAGGTATACAAAATAAGATCCAAGTGACAATTCTATGGTTGTACAGTGCTCATACTAGCAATAGGAATACCCCCAAGGAACTGGCGTATATCGAAATTATCACAATTGCCATACTTATGATGAAAAAGAAAACATGATATTGGTGGTGGTCATGGTGTTGATGATGGTGATAATTATGGTGATAACGATTGTTGATGATAGATAATTATGATGATGATGTTGTGTATTCTGAGAGGACACTTATCCTGAGCTATTGCATAGCGAGATAGGGTGGCCAATTCTCTTCCTCGCCGCCTTTAACTCCACAGTGTTGCCATTAGGTACCCATTTGCTGCTGGGTGGACACTGGGCGAGTATCCCAACCATGATCTAAGGGGGTTCATGGTCATGGCGTTGATGATGGTGATAATTATGGTGAAAACGATTGTTGGTGATAGACAATTATGATGATGTTGTGTATTCTAAAGGATATAGACAAAAAGACCTGCGTTTCAAAGAAAAGTGAGGTGTTTGAGGAATGCATAGAGAGGAAGATTGCTATTAGTATTCGGTCCTAAACATGACAATAGTTAGGCTACATACATCTTGATTCTACCAAGCTCCAGTGTTTTCTTTGCAGCTGTGTTTTGTATATGGGTCCATTCTGATTCCCTAGTGAGAGAGCAGGTTGCGTACAATATTACCAATATGATATTGATTAACATATGGTAAATAAACCAAATAGTGAATGAAAAAACAAATGACTATATAGCGTTAAATGTTAGAAATAAACTGTTTCGGACATTATCACCGCCACTTGCAACTTAATCGGGCATTATCAATTTATTATTGGAGCCCGAAGGACACTATTCCAGGATCACACTAAATTCCTAGAGATAAGTTTCTTTCGTGTAATGTACTTCCTTTTTCAAGAAAATTTCGCGGATGCAAGTGCCCTCAAATTCCTCCACTATTAATTGTCATTTCAGTACCAATGTTTCAAGGTTCCTGCAGCACTAGGTAGCAATGTATGAAGACAAATAAGGAATAAAAATTCATAATAGAGTAAAGGAGAGCACTGCACCAACAAGAGGTAACATGGGGCTAGACTGAACAGTTCAGCTTAAGCAGCAAGCTATTGTATTTCTTGTACACACCATTCGACAGCTTTGCTCTGAGCCTCTTCAAGCTGGGTTTGTAGTTGTGCGAGCTGGAGAGAATATTTATTTGACCAAATCATAGAGTGCATTGTGTAGATTAGAAAGAAGAATAAAGAGAAAACTGAGAAAATCTGATAATTTCAGAGTTTGGTGAAAATCCAAAATGTGAGAAAGGAACACATTGAGAGCATAAATCACTGTATTTAATTTTACAGATCCTAAAACCATTCATACAATTCTCATCCCTGTCCAAAACAATGACTCCCCTGCGTATAGCCATGATGAGACTTCCATAGTTACGTATCGGAAAATGTGTGATAGAAGTGATTTGGAAATTGTGCTTATACCATTTGCAGCATGGTTGAGTGACTAAGGGACAGCGCTGTTAACCAAGTATGGGCATTAGACAGCCAGCCACCACAGCCTTGTAGCCACAGAACATACTAATTAATGTGTGTAATACCGAAACGTAGGTACTGTACATTACCCATACACAAACAAACAGACAAACAAACATGCCCTTTATTTGTGCTTCATTTCAGTTCCCAATAAAGCAGAGAGAAAACCCTTAAGCCATTGCCATTTTAAGGGCCTTCCAATTTACAACTTATTAAACTACCGCTAAAATGCTAAAGAGGTCTGCCATGTTTGACAAGCTGGTACCTGATTGTTGTAATTCAAGTTTTCATTGTTTTTTTCCTGCAACAAAACAGATGAAATATCACTGTATAAAAGTCTTTTTGGGCCATCTGTGCGTATAGAAACTATACAGTTAACTCATGATGTATGATGTTATCTCATGGTTCTTGAACTAAACTTAGAAGATAGTTTTATTCTTAGGCAGACAAGATCGTCTTTCCACTCTTGTCTTTAAACTATCTAAGAAAAAGATTCAAAGTTATGAGTTGTGTAGGCAAAAACGTCTCATTTTCTCTGCTGATTTCTTTGAACAGCCGAGCAATGAATGTGTCCATCGCCCAAAAGCAGCCACTCTGATATATTAGTCTTAGCACAGATTTGATCAGCATTTGGGTGCACATATTCAGCTCACTACTTGCTTACTATAGATAGTTTCATTCAATGATGGGAGTTGAAAAAGAAAAAAGGGAATGTCCAAGTTACTAGGGAATGGAATCGCACTACTATTTTCGTGCAATATTGAGTCAAAGTTCACTAAGCAACAATCGAGATATCAAGAGTTTTCGATTGTTCATTCATCGAGTGGGCGACTAATCAGACAAAATCAGACAAAAACTTTCATGTTGACTAACTCCTTTGCCATACACGCCATCGCAATCAATCAGTACAGAGGATGCATTGTTACATAATGATATTTTTTACTACCACTAGATTTATTTCTTTGTAGGCAGGGAAATCATGCATTAAAATGTGATTTAGGTCTAGATAACAGTGTATTCAAAAAAATAACACTGACTAGTTTAACTTTGAACAAACGTACCTCAACAAATCGACTGAGGTTTGCTTTCTCCTTTTCCATTGCATCTTGATTTTTGTGATCACGCTCAAGAAGTTCCTGAAATGATTGGTATAGTTTACAAACAGCGTCTGAGTGGAAATGAGATCAATGGAAAAGTAGCATGTACAATAATTTGGTCCGATAATAAGTTTGCCTGTACGAGAATCCACAACTCTGTGCATTTAGGTCAAATTGGCATTAATTTCGCCCCCTTATATGCAAACACGAAACAAGAATGAAATCTAGGGACTTAAGAATTGACCTTAATACGGCCTGAACTTAGAGGCATCTGGAATTCTTATGCAAATGCATGTTGAGTAAAAAGAGCAAGAAAGGCATCAAGGGTGAGAGGTACACACATCCCCTCAGTCTTTCATTACTCTCTTTCAGATTTTGTGCAAAAATATAGTGCGTAAACTGGTCAGAAAGCTAGCCTTGCACTAAGAGTTTATCATTTAAAAGATGAAACAGGATTGTTCAGGCAATAATATGGGCTGTGGAGGTGTCATATGGCACTTTAGAGGTTGAACTCCGTTCCGAGCGGAAAGCACCTCTCTGCCTTGTCGATTGGGAGTAACTTGCATTCCTATCAGAATACTATTATATCATATACCTTTTATAAGAATATAATCTATACGAATATCAAGGCTCAAGATCGCTGAAATTTATGAATAATGTAAGAATATTGCAAGGCTCAAGCTTCATCAAGTGCTAGGTATTTGAATTATTTGGGCTTTGTTCAAAAACAAAACACGTCTGGGAATCACTATACTATGATACGACTCAGTAACTCAGCGGAGAGTGTCAGTTACACACTTTCTGCTATAAGAATATAGTCTATACGAGAATTCACGTTTTAAATCGCTAAAACTTAGAAACAATTTAAGAATGTTCTTAGGCTCTAAATCAAAAAAGTTTAAGAATATTAAGGCTCTGCCACAAATTAGGTATTCTGATGCAAAAGTGTCTATTTATATGGTTGGGTTTACTGAACCAAATTCTCAAGGTCTGTAAAAGCGAATATAGTATGATTATCTATAAAGAATGTCAGCTGAAGTGTAGAGCAAATATGAACCACCTGTGTTTTTCAGCATTACTTACCCTATGCGTGGCGATGAGTGTGTCATATCGTGCCGTTATCTCCCTGATTTCATGAAACTGTAGGATTGAAATCACTCATCAATACCAATGTCTCATTTGTTCGCAATACAAGATGAAGCAATTAGGAGACACCTGTGACAATCTCATCACCCCCTAGCTTTTCTATGTCAGAAAGGTCACTTTCAACCCGCAAATGAGCACACAGTCTCTGACAAAGTGTTCACTGGCGATGGACTGTGATTTAATCCCCCCTGCTCCTTACGAGACTTTCATCTTTAAACAAGTTTGTATTTATTTAGACTATATATAAATCTAATGTAATGCTTCTCACAAAGGTATACTATAGAAAATCCCTTTATACACAGGACAACTTCAAATCGAAAATGAAATAAAATATTACAGAGAGATCACATCTTTTCAGCCAGAATCGAAAGGGTGAGAAATAAGCAGATGAATATACGCTTTTGACAGTTGTTACATCTTTGCTTTCTTTCCTTTGAAAAAGAGCTGTCTGGTAATCTAATACATGGACCGCGGAGTTATAGGGCTGGCTGGGCTATAGCCACACCAATAATTTGGCAAGATTTTTAAGCGCAACTAGTAGAGAAGCAAAAATGACCAGAGTAGACTGAAACAATAAAAGGGGAATGGATGCTTTATAGTTTTTCAATCAACTGCAAAAACCTGAATGATGAAAAACGCAGATTAAATTGTCCAGCTATGAAGAGTTTATCATTAACACGTCTCAACCTTCAATTTCCACGTAACAGAAAGGCTCTTGAAAGGTTTCAGGTTGGATCAAGAGCACACTTTATACCTCTAGGCTTTAGAGGACCACTATCGACAAATATATTTTGAAATTCTGGCCCTAAGTACGATTGTTATTTAGGACGTTTCAATCTCCCGAGTTTTCTACTTTATAAAAGCCTGGGAAGTCCTCTCATGAAATTTATTAACAGCGATAGCATTCTTCTCAAATGAAGTTTGTGAAACAAACTATGCTGATGACATTAAGTATGAGTACATTCCTCCTCAGCTGGAAAGTTCTAAGATAGAGGAAAAAGGTCTAAGATAAGTCTCAGATAGAGGAAAAAGGTCTACAGTTTTGCCTCGAGTCGGAGATCAAGAGTAAGTGAGAATGTGCAGATCTGTAAACTATTGTACAGAGGATCAAGGTCTGATGGCAAGCAAGATGACTCGACAACGAGTTACCCATGTTGTAATATTAAATATGCACAAAGCAAGAACAGGTGCTCTGTTACTTAATGATGCCAACGAATTTGTCAGTCGAAATGGCAACCATTACCTTGACGTTGGCTTATCTTCACCATCTATCTGTATAACAAACTAGTGAACTGGTAGGTGGTCAGTTGTAAGTGCAAGCGATGGACTGAAATGGGTCAAGCTAACAATTGAAGACTAACAATGAAATATAGTTTTGTGAACGCTGTTTTAAAGCTGTGGAAACAGAGATTTCAAGACTTGCTTAATATTAGACCTTGTTCTCCTGTCATGTTATTATGCTCAGGCCTATTCTGGAACTTACAAGATAACGCTAAATCCTTCTTGAATGCAGTTGAACTGAATTCCTAGATCAGACTAGAACTTTCTGGAACTTTAATTTAAAGAAAGTCCCTTCTTGATTATTCTAGAATTTTTTCCGTTGCATTTATAAGTCAACGCTCTTACCTTCTCACTCTCAATTATTATTGACTGAACGACAAGAGCTAACAACTCATAGATACACTGTACCAATTAGTTAGAGCAATATAATATATTAATGATAAAACTATAGTCTTTGCTATTGTTATCTGAACCTTACTTAAATCGTGACATATCTATTGCTGAAAGTGATACCATATCCCCAGAGATGTTTCAACGTTATCTCTGTGCAAAAACCGCCAAATTGTCCTGAGAATGAGTAGAAATAAATTCGTTTCCAGGGATTTCAGGAGATATAAATTTCAAAAATTTCCCGGGCGCATGCCTCCGAACTCCAAGAAATTCTCTTGCCTTCGGTGCTCGTTGGTTTCATGTTTGCAAGTTTCCGTAGCTCCACCAATCACAAGTACGCTTCACGGTCCCTGTATTACATAATCCAGACTGGCTTTCGTTTTAATTAAACCTGTCTTTGTTGCAGTGAAAATCCCTTAGAGTTCTATTTTTGTCTAAGTCTCTAAGAGCAAGGTCGTTATATTAACAAGAGTTTGCACATATTTTCCCTACCTCTTCTGATACCTCAAGAACTTTATCCAAATACTTTTGGTACATAGAATATTTGTCTAATTTCCTCTGCATTTTGTCTCTCTTCTTAGCAAGAATGGTTATTTCCTCATGCAACCTTAGGTACAGAAAAAACGAAGCACTCTTGAAAAATATTTAGAATTAAGAAAATGGCAACAAGTCATTCGGGATAATAATGTTTCTTCTTAATCATATGGAATCTTCTTTACAAATCACGACAGGATTACAAACATAGATACATAAGTATTGCATGAAAGAAGCAGCGTTTTTCAATCAACAAATTGCAGCTATATTTCAGCTATATGACAGTTAGTATCATCCCATAAATGCTAATACTCCAGCAAACAGTGGGAGTCACCCATTCTAGAGAGTGCCTTCCTACGATGACCCTCTTCACTGAAAGGTTTTCTTATCACTGGTCTCGTTAGCATTCTCACTTCTAGTAAAATAAGCTTTCTACTACGTCATAAGTTTGCATTTTTACACTTTAAACTTACTTTGCTTCTAGAAGGTTAAGTTACATCACACTCATATCCGAATGTTGGCACATATGTCATCTATGTATAATGATTGAAATAGTGTCATAGACAGAGGAGGATAAAGGAGTGAAAACACCCTGGTAGAACTAAACCTTCTTTTTGTTACAGAATCTGCTATTTTGTTCGAAAAATTACACAGTCATTTTTCTCTTCTATCTAAGTGATAAATTTTGCAAGAATGGGCTTTTATAAAACTGAAGAGCTAAGTAAACTCCCCTTACAAAAGTACTGCACAGGTTGACCCAAAATGGCATCCATTATAACAAATTAGAACAAACAGGTTGACCAAACCCACAGCTCCTATCTCAACATCAATGAGCCCTGTGGCTAATGTTTTGGCAGGAAATTATTTGCTGCAAAGCTTACGTGATATTTCATGTTTAAAAAGTCCATGCTTTCATTCCCTTTGCTTTTTGAAGTTGACAACAATTTATCATAAGAATAATTAGCATCGTTTCCAACAAAAATGATTCACTGACTACATTAGAAAGGCCTAGCTTTCAAAATCACTGCAATAAGTTAGCTTGCTTCTTTAACTTTTGGTGCTACCACATGTGGGTTTGGGTACTTGGTCATGAAAGATAGACCAAAGGAAAGAAGTTTCTTCTTCAGATAAGTGTTATTTGTGACTGACAAGGGATAGTAAAATGCTCAATATTTGATGTAAAGTAAGACAGACGAAACCAACAACACACTATTCCCAGCTAAGTCTTAGTAATTCAGTGTCTGCTATGTTTTCAGATGTATACTAGATGTACTGGTTTAGGCCATTCTGCAGAATCTAGTGAATAACTAATGCATTTATATGAATTTCATTTCTTAAAAGTCAGCTATTTCAGAAGCTAACCATCAAATTAACTAGGAGATGGGAAGACCAGCTATCTTTACTCATGAAAACAAATCTCCATAGCAAACTAAAAAGACAAAGATATATGTACAATTGATGCCATTGCTGTGCTCCTCTGGCCAGAAAGCAGTCTTTAGCTAAACAGTCTTGAAAATATGAAATTCTTCATGATATGCAAGCAAAAAGAGTATTCTCATGATTCACCAGAGAAGTATATCTCAGATCTTTATCATCAAACTTTACTGGTAGAGTCCTCATAGTCTCAAACAAATCTCAAGCACAAATGGTTATCCGACAAAAAGTTGATAAATCACAGCTTTATAGCAACACGGAACTGCTTTTGTTCAGCTGTCTGAAAGCTGAATGATTTCTGCATTGAAATGCTGGTATTTCATTAGCAAGCAATGGGTTAAAGTCAGATAGGGGCAATTTTAAGTTGAATCTCAATTTATGTCAACACCCAGGCTATCAATACCTTATCCACCACGATAAATTCAGTCAACCTGTGCAATACTTTTGTTAGGGGAGTCCAGATCAATCATGAAAAAGAGAATATACTTATTATATTCTTATTAGAAATCTTTGCTTCTTGCCCATCCTATACATTTCCTTTTCTATGCTTCTGGATTAAAATGACCCAACCAGAATATATGCCACATTGAATTGTGCATCAATCAAGAAGAGTAAACAAGAATGGCATTGTTTTGGAATGGCCAATTGATACCACAGATTCTGTTCTCTGGAAACTTGTTGAAAACTGTTTGACAGGTAAAACACATATAAACAACTAGGTATTAAATACTATATCATGGAGCAATTTTTCTGCATTGTAGAAAATATTCTGATAGTTTTACAAAAATTTCGCACCTTGCAATCTCTCCATCTTTGGTTTTCTTTGCATCATGTTCTTCCTTTGCCTTCTTCTCAGCACGAGTACGTTTTGAATCATTTTCCTAAATTGATGTGAAAGAATTTTAATCTTTAATTACAATTGTGAAGGAACATTTGCCATTTCAGCAGTTATGATATTCTCTCAAACGAAGTATTGGCCAATATTTTAATTATGTTGAGAGTCTTATAAGAAAGGAAATTGGGATGTCTCATTGAACTATTCAGATCAGGTGAAAATTGCCACAAAGAGGAAGTGTCTTCCTTAGTGTTTCATATGGTTACGCATTTGACACCCCTTTATGAGGTATTTACCTGAATGTTCAAGATAAAAAGTTGCACTTTTCCCCTAGGACAATCGAGGTATGATATGCCGCCAGAAGACAAAGCTTTACCTTGAGAAATTTATCAAATTTCAAGAGTGATTCCTTAAGATGGAATTCCTTCCTTTCAAGCTCCTCTCTCCTTTGCTGTAAACTTTCCATTTTCATTTGAAACTCCTGTAGGCATTAACAAAAATGCCATTTCATCATTAGGCACAGTAAAAAAATGTATATAATAGCTAAGTAAAAACTTTGATTATTAGATCTGAAAGAAAAAGCACAGAACTTAGAGGCATTCACTATCCAAACTCTCCTATAATTTCTACATTCAGTTGCAAACATACAAAATATTACCAAATTAGGTGGCAACTAAACTTGTCACAAACACAAAAATTTGGAAACATTTAATAGCAGATGTTCTCAAACTTTTCAAATTATTTTACATGAAGGCCCCCAACAATATACATTTTTTAATGAAAGGTCCCTTGGAGGGATAAACATACGTTTTGATAGATATAATTTCATGTGTGATATGTGCTAATAAGAGCAATTGGTTGAAAAGTGACCTCTTGCAGTCTCCATGAGTCCTTCATGGTTCCTCTGAGGTCCTTCATAGTCCCTGATGGGACCATGGATCCCAGCTCTGAAACCACTATCCTATAGCATACTGACAGTACTTTTATGTCCAACACTTGTTAGAGTGCAAAATATTGGATAATGACTGAAACAAACATGACTTTATAACCAGATATGGATGAATTCACATGATGGGAGGAAGGCTGTGTCCAGTAGGCCACAATATTTGGCCAATCTAAATTATTCTGTTATTCATCTTAAGAAGACATGAAGTCAATGCTGCTACTTGCACTGGGGCTGTGTATATAGAATATAGCCTGCTTATATTTATGCTTTCACTACTATGGCAATAAACTTGGAGAAAATATGAGCCATATTGTGTACACATATGATATAGCACAGAGCAATGACTAATGAAATGAGGTATACAAAGTGTTAACCTCTTTTTGAGCAGCCAATGCTTGCTCTACTTCACCCATTTCTCTCCTTTTTTCAAGAAGACGTGTTGCTGGGGTAAGGTGATCATCTTCTCGTTCTGGCATTTTCCTAGAGATGATATGAACTAGTATGCAATCAAAACAATAAATGCAACAAATATTGGCATTCTGATTAAAATGAAGGCCTGAGATAGAAACCTTCCTTATCCAATAATAGATTACATACACAGACAGACATAATTGAAAAACTTTGTGTGATCTACTTTCTTTCTCCTGTAATTTCTAAATGAAGACATTTCTACAATGTCTGTATTTTGTACACCTCAACAGAATCTGTCCAACACGTTAACATAGATTCATGTATATGATTACAAAATTTTCTCTTATATATAAGATAGCTTTTGTCCAGGACTGAAACTTTCTTAGCACGTAAATGTTCGTATGAAATTTATGGAAATTAAACAAAAGAGATGATGGGTAAGAATGGATTTTCAAAAGTGTATCAACTCATCAACTGTCCTAATTCTCAGAAATCTACTGCAGTACTGAATTTTCCTAACTTGTGAGCATGCAGTCATTACAGCTTTATTGTAAACCACAGTCTCACAACAAACGCATTTGTGACTAATATGGGAAATACGCAATATATTACCAAAATCATATTTCTATGCTTTTGTGTATGGATATGAACACTTACACTAGAAGTTTATCTTCAAATGTACTGCGGAAATACTCCTCAAGGTTGATAGCCATGGTTGCAGCTCTTTGAAGATAAGCGATATCTTACATCAATAGTTGGCGTGTAATGACTTTCTTGCCTGCAAAATCTTCCAAATAATCAATCTGTTTGTAGAAGTCCTTTACAGTCTGAAACTAACGTATTTGAGTTAGATTGTACTACAAAACTACAATATCTACCAAACATAAAGATATCACAAACAAACCAGCACTACGACCTTTCGATCTGTACGAATACACAGAACCATGGTAACAGCTGATGATAAAGAGGCTGACTTTTCAAGACCATGAAACCTCAGTAACATACCACAACTCCTTAGGGTTGCAAAGAAAATCTAGGGATAAGTTGATTTTTTGTGTCTAAGCACGAACGAGCTACCACATTTGCTTATGCGATATCATGGTTCTCCGCAAAAAGGTGTATTAGCATGCTTCATTCCTACAGTGCTCTGAGAGAGCACACTTTACAGCCGATTAGAATAATGCGGTTTGTTGAGGGTACAGCAACGAGCCTAGTAACAAACACCAAAGACGCTCGGTAAAAAATTTCCTGCCAATTGGTAAGTTGAGATAAGCCCCTCTTATCCATCACGCAACTTTGAAGGATTTATGTTTTGTTAGAGTGCCATAATTTCTTAGACTTTTCCATTTGAAATCAGAATACCTAAGGGTATAAAACTATTGTGAAGATATCTTTGTTGCCGCGGCAAGAAAGGAGTTAGAAGGTTAGTATACATTATCAAAGATACTTACTCAAATCTTGTATATAGTCCATATGAGCCTTTATACTCCTTCAACACACTAGTACAGGCACGCCGGAGCCGGGGGGCTGGGGGGCTGGGGGGCTGCAGCCCCCCTTTTTTGCTCATGTATGATATCAAGATTGAGGCGTTCGATCCAAATAGAAAGTTTATCTCCTTTTTCCGTGTTAAAGTTCACTCACCTTTAAAAATTACCAGTGCCGGAGTCATCAGGACCTATTGGAGGTAAATACACGCTTTTTTTATAAGGAACTTAGCTAAAGGCCTAGTTCTAAAAGTTCCTTATTTTCGGACCTCTTTTTATTAAATTCTAGTACTAAAAGTTCCTTAATAGTTCCTCAATTTTCACTGCATATAGAGTGCCACAAAATGACACAGACACTAGAAAAGCATTGAAATTCTGAATTTTACCTTTAATTATGGCTAGAACTCAACCTCAAAAGCACAAATGGGACAGGAAATAAGTTCTATATATGCAAAAGCATAATTTCAATCAAGAAGTATCATGTCTATTCCATTGATATCATCCAATGAAATGTAATCTTCACTTGCATCTGAGGTTCCTTATAAAGTGGTTCCTTATAAAACAAGCGTGTAACCCAAGTTTTTTCAAAACGTGGTACCATAGACTGGTCCAAAAATCTCATAAACATGTAAAGTCAGAGAAGGGTTCTGTGTTCTTGGTCACCTAGCGCTCAACATGATCTCATTGCTCTGAAAACGTGTGTCTCTATCATTTTACCTGATCTGGCTACAATCTTTATAGAGTAGCAATAAGGTCTATTCAGTTTTCTCACTAAAACTTCAATGATTTTATCTGCCGTTTTCTACCAAAACAGGATGCATATCTATATTCTAACAGGGCGTTTCCCACTGAATTATAGGGCGTGGATGTCAAAATTTTTCAGGGGCTCCACTCCTGACACCATTGTTGCGCGCTTTCATATGGACTTGCAACTCATCCTAAGCCCCCACACTCAAAAATATGCTCCGGCATTCCTGTAGTATTATTACTAAACAGCATTTTGTAAATAAGATAAGATAAAACTATTAAATTCATTTTTTGATGCCAAGGAAAACTATCTGTAAAAAGCAAGCAGTGCTTTTGGTTTGTCTCTGCCGTGTTCTGGGTATTTTTACGCGTATTGTTGGAGTTTTTCTACAGCCTTCCTCTGCCTATTTTTCACCGTTTCCTTTCAATGCTTTCTGGTCTCAATCTCTCAATCAATCACGGTTTCAATGCGCAGGAGCAGTGGTGTACAACAGCAACAGCAACAGCAACAGCAACATCAACTTAGTACTCCTTTAGCCACTGTATTCTTGAAAGGTTGGCCTTGTCGAAGAGTCGAACGCAAATGTCCGCCACCGCCTCTTTGTGGGTCAGGTCAGAACCATTTGAATTTGGAATTGTACCCGTGCCTCCCCCTTCAAAGCTTGTGCATAATGTAAGTTTTATTGTATTTGATCAGAATGAGAATAATATTTCTTTTGTCGGTTACTAAGGGGGAAGTAGCAAAGTGTACTCCACAAATTTCACGGGGTATATTTCTTTAGTGACCTATTCCTTCACTCCAAGATAAAACAAATGGCTGAATTTATTATCATAGGCCCGCATATGAACCACAGGGAAAGCAGTTATGCTGGCATGCCATAGGAAGGACATTTTCTATGCAGGATAACTGACAGTTCGCATGCTAGCTCTATTCATTGTTATCCCATTACATCTTGTAAAGTGTTTTATTGCCATCACGCAATTATAAATTTTTGTTCCTTTGTATTGTCATTACATAAATATATTTAAAATGTTGCTGTTGTTAAGGCTTGTACCTAAGCGTATAAAGAAAAGAGTGGAAGTAGATATTCTTTACTGAAATGTACTCATGAAGATATTTATTTTAAAATGTATGCATTTAAGTAACGTATGTCTTGATTTGGTCTGTTATTTAAATTCATATACTGTGCTCATATATATATATATATATATATATATATATATATATATATATATATATATATATATATATATATATATATATATATATATATATATATATATATATATATATATATATATATATATATATATATATATATATATATATATATACATATAGGTACTGTTTATATATAATATGCAGATGTGGCTCTGTGACTCTTGAGTTTCATGCTAGTGCATTTGTCCTGAGATAGACTAAATAGAGTCCTTCTCAGAGTCACAGAGAACATGCCTTTTCTTTAATCTTCTTCTGCTGTTTATCATGCTCTGTACAGGTTTGCACATTGAGTACTATCTTTGTTTGAAATCTGTTGATTGTGCCCTGGTATGTATGAATGAATATAGATAAAATCTGTTTACATGGTCTAGCTAGGTAGGGCAAGGTGTCTTGAAGCATGCAAGCACCTGGCTTCAATACATCTAACTGTCTTGTGCATTGGAAACAGTGTGTCCTGAGTTTTTATTGAACATTCAGATGTTTGATGATTTGATGGGTTGGATGAAGATCTAAGTTACCCCTGATTATAAGCCATAGCAAAATGTAGCTGTGGCTTGTATTCAAAGAAATACAATAGGCACAGTTGTATGCTGTAGTTTCAGGCAGTTGATCTCAGTTGTGTGCTTTTATGTGTATGAGACCAGCTGGCACTTTCTTTATAGTTAGACTGTGTATCCTGTCCCATCAATACAAGTGCCATTTGAAACTGCTAAGTTTAGTATTGGTAGATATACTGCCAATGGTAGATTAACTTATTTACGAGTTAATTTACCATTGTTAGTCAAGCCTAACAGTTTTTTCTATGCTCATAATGAATTTACAATACAAAATGAAGCAAACACGCCACAGGGAGTGTGGAACTACATAACAACCATGTGGTATTTAACAATTAACTTAACTTGAAGTCAGTTTCAGAATGGGTGTCAGACAAAACAGAGTAATGAATTTCATATGTTCAGTTATGCATAAGCTGTGATGCCTGGCTCTCCCTTATTCTCTGCTTATTATTTTTCAGAATTTAAAGAAGCTGTTTGCATATGCAAAAAACAAAGGCAAAGCTGGATACCCAAGAATAAGGTAGTGATAGAATTGAGTAGGATGATAAATAGAAAAAGAACACATTAGATGACATTGTAATTTTGTGTTGAGGAGCAACAATTTCATTTTTCATTTCATTTAAAACTTCATCCAGATCCACTTTGACCTATACAGTAATGCTTCCTATCTTTTTATTGTGGATAAGACTTGTATAGATATCTGTGGATTTACTTGAAGAAAGTTAAACTGTGGGTATTGCCTTCTGACATTTTGGGAGTATGAGGTGTCTATCAGAATGTGACTCAGCAATTTTTTACTGATATCATTATTATAAACACATTGATTGGCTGAGGGAGCATTGAAACATGCTGGAAATTTTAGATTTTTCAAAGTTTTTGCAATTTTTGTCGGCTCATATCAAATACTTCTCTCAAAAAACTCTTCATATAACTACTTTTTGCTCCTTTTTGTAGTTATGCAATATGGAAGCATGTAGCATGCAATAAATTGCAGATTGATGAAGATCTTGCATGGCTGTAAGCTTTCTCAATTCTTTTGACTTTTATCATAGTTCTAGTCATGGTAGAGGACATGCCATAAGTCATTTCATTTTCATTTTATTCAAAATTCAAAATTCAACTAAACTAAACTAACTAACAATATTGAAATACAATTATAATCATAACAACAATTCAACTAATTAAACATACTTACAGAAGATAAACATAAATATAAATATAAAAGTATTTAGCATAAATTGTAAGTTTGTTGAATTTCTAAGGAGGAGCTCACTCAATAGGTAGACTAATCAAGGAGCAAGCCCCCCCCCCCCCCATAAGTATTTCTGCTTTAATTATTTTGCTTCCTGTCTCTTGGTTGGCTGTTAATCTGATTATTTTAATCAATTTGAACAATTTTCTTGGTTGTTTGGTCTCTTGTTCATGGAAAGAAGCTACATATCTTAGTCCAGGAGATTAATTTCACAAATCATGCCCACCATTTGGCCACATACCCACACATATGAAGCTACAATTTTTAAATGTGTCTATTCATGGTGTTATATGATGAGGTAGTTAGGGATCATACATTTTTTATGTCCAGATGGAGGGGGGTTAAATTAAGATTTGTATATATTTGGGATGGTTGTGGATGGTGTGGAAAGGGGGAGTGGCTCCAACACTTAATTGTGGACGTTCACAATTTTTCACCTGTCATTTACAAAAATTTCTTGTGCACACTGTTGTTAGACTGAACAGTTGGACTGAAAAGTTCTAAGCAATTAGAATCACAGTGTACAGTTTCAGGATGTAGGTTCACAAAAAATTAAAGTTCTTTTGTGTTGCTTTTTGCTCAAATTGACTGATATCAAGTACTTTGGCACTAATGAAACACAACTAGAGAATCTTCTGCATTTTGTTTGAAAATATAATGACAACATTACAATGGAAATTTAGAGTCGGCAAATGTGGGATGTTAGCCTTGAAAAATGGAGTGTATGTGTAGAATGAAAGAATAGAAGTGCCATATGGTGAGAAAGCCAGTAGGCATGCTATTGGCAACACAAGAAAAGGCAATCAGAATGAGGTCACTTAAACATAACATTGATGAGGTAGATATGTCACATTGATGAGGTAGATATGTCACATTGATAAGGTAGGTACACAACGGCCCACACTTCTTAACACACGGCCGCAGCTTTGCACTTTCTTCCTTTTGGCAAGTCACTTAGCATGATAGATTACAGTGGTGCCTAGATAATGGACAGTGCAGCTATCTGAAAAGATTTATCCGAACGCCTCCCTGGAAGAACAGCAGATTTGGAAATTAGGATTTTTAGCTTTTTTAGGTATATATTTAGTTGTTTGACTTCAGGCTTTAAGGAAATTGCCATTAATTGCTTGGTTGTTATTGAGATTTGGCATAATGGCCATGACTTGTTGGTAATTATGGTGTCTCGTTCGAATCTGTTGATAACATTGTTTTGCTACATCCACTCACAAGTCCTTCAGCCCACTAATTTAAACAACAACTAAAACAAATGCAGTAATAAAATATAGGAGACTGATCTACTCTTCGGTATCATATAGATGACCCCCCGACACTAATTAACTTTTTCAAAAGTTTTCCACTCAAGATATTTTTATCCCAACCCCCGCCTATTGGTGTTTAAGTTAGTTCCAATCCAATACAATTTTTGGAGGTGGTACTTTGGCGTGCAAGCATAAATTCCACCATCCCCTATTTATTTAGTTTTTCCAGCCCCCTATTTGTTCCAGCCTCCCTTCTATTAGGCACCCAAGAATGCAAGTGAAAAACCATTCGTGGAATATTTCACCGTTTCACTTATCCCCGGTCGATTCAAACTGTGAACACATAGGAAAATGACACGAGCATATGCCAGATGTAGTAATAGCAAATAGATAACTAAAGCTGCCATGGGACATTAATATCCATACAGATAAGGTTATGGAAAACTATAGGTAAGATGTAGTTTTTGAAAATAGTTAGCACAAACCTGCAAGATTATTGATGTTGCATACCCATTTGACACACGAGTGATTGAAAAGGAGCTTGAAAGGTTAAGCTGCTATCATGACCTACAATACGAAGTTAAAGGGATCTTAAAGTATAGAGAAGTAAGAGTAACTCCTGTCATTATTGGAGCATTTGGCACAATTTCAGATCCCCACTCCTGACTTGACCTTATCAGCCCTAACACCATCTTTGGAGCTCTGCAAAAGACTTAGTTATTTGAAACCTGCCAAAATGCTGCGGTACAGTCTGAATTTGTGTGGATACTCTTAGGTTCCTAATAAACGGGTGGGGACGCTTATTAATTTTTCATGCTTTTTCCAACCCCCTCCCGGAGCTTAATAGGCCCTCCCGTTTATTAAATTTCAAAGAATGGAAAATGATTTGGAGGTATTTCCTTGAGACAAGAATTTTCATCTTTCATGAAGTGATAGTGTTGCTTTCACCAATTGAATTTGTCTTTTGATGCTTGTCAGAAGCGCAGTAGACAGTTAAATTGCCATTATAATTTAGACATATTTCCGACCCCCCCCCCCCCCCAGTTATGAAGACCTCCCGTTTATCAGGTTTTAGAAACATTTCCGATCTCCCCGTTTATTGAGACTTTCTTAGAAAGTCTTAGGAACCTAAGAGTACGGAATTCAGCCAGACGCTCGACAAGTACTCCAATCACTTGATCTCAAGGACTGTGCTGATTCACAGCAATGGTAATAAATAAATTGACCCGCAAAGACATAGCTGACTTGACGCACGCGTAGATTTAATTACAATCAAGCCATAATTTCTAACCGTTTATATTTCAGATATTTTCAAACATGTGATGCAATTACAGAGTATAATTGTGAGCTAAAACTTATGGTAGCTGAACAATATTTGGCGTGTAAAACAGAAGAGGACAAAAGTGAGTAATTTGCCATTTGATGGGACTGTCATTAGTGAATGGGATTAGGCCTTTGTTTTCTTAAATACTTCATAGAATCCTTGACATTTCCGATGTCACCAACAACCTAGATAAGGCAACTGTGAGGCGAGAAATAGAATGTTATTTAGAAACACTTGAAGAGACGGATGTTGTTTGTATTTTGCTTTCAGTTTAATAACCAAATTTCTTGCGAGACAGTTTTACAAGTTTACTTTTGAAGCTCAGCCTCACTGTGTTTCTTAGATGATTCTTAATTTTTGCCTTATTTGAGCGAGGGGCGCTTATTCGAAGAAGGGCCTTATTCGAATCATTACAGTACTTGGCTCTTACGAAGAACGTGTATGAAGAGTCATGAAATTGATTTCGCTCACCATTAGAGTAACAGACAATATTGATCTATGTTATCTTCCTTTGGCCCTTACGCAATTATTCAGTGATTCCAAAAAACTTAAATTATATGTTGATTATGCAGCGTATGGCAGAATTGGTTGGAAATTATTCAATACGATTTCATTCATCGTATATGAACATTGTAAGACATTATATCCCACTATTTTATGTGAATTTAAAGAAACAGCTCCTCATTAGCTTAGGCTACGTTCACACTCATCCTTTTTCAAGAGTATCCGCTGTCCCACCACTCTGCTCCATTCTTACCAAAAAGGAAGTTAAACATATCCGTTTTTGTGCATTCACGCTGCTCACTAGGAAAAATGCCCTTTTTGTGTTGTTAGTCTGTTCACATTGCGCTTTGTAGATTTTATTGAAGCAATTGTTGCTTGAGATTTTCTGAGCTCGATCTTCGCAGACTTTGTTTTAGTTGAACTTGGCGCTAATCAGTATGTATTTTGTATTTTTGCTGTTGCTGTTGCTGTTGCTGTTGCTGTTGCTGTTGCTGTTGCTGTTGCTGTTGCTGTGTCTTTATTTGTATACGTTTATATGCATTCATACTGGCACTCTACGTTTTCATAAACCTTTTTCTTTGTATGTATATATATATATATATATATATATATATATATATATATATATATATATATATATATATATATATATATATATATATATATATATATATATATATATATATATATATATATATATCCTCTTTGAAGACCGTTCCTGAGTACCTCGGTTTTTGTGCGCTCGGTACTTACATTCATATCATGACTTCTACATTTGTTCATCATGATCCCCATGGGATTTGATAAGGACTTTGCATTGGTGGTGGATTGAAGAACAGGGGTGTCACATACTGGGGGCAGGGGATTTTGTAGGATTTTGCCGTGGATTTCACGAACTTTCTTTCGTGGAGTGCGAGGAAATCAAACAGATGTCGATTGACAATAATCAAAAGGGATTTTTGAAACAAGTGACACATGCCAGTGAGGCATCATGGGCCAACTAGAGAAAGTTAAGGGTTTTTCTGGGGAATTTCTCTACTAGCTTATATGGTAATAGGTCACCTGATACGATCTGTTACCAAATAAAGCTGCAGTTCCAGCAGGATTTTCAGCTTCCATGAAGGTAATACGTCACTGACATTAGAGAACTATTTTTAAGCATATTGTATCGATTAAATGAATGTACTTGATTTTTGTTTGGAATATTTGAGTAAGAATCACTGAAACTGAAGTCAGAAATACGAATAAAAACACTCTGGTATTCTGTTGTTACTTTAGTATTTAATACTTTGTTACTTTATTATTACTTTAATATTACTCTCAGAACATGTTCAATCTACTGTTGTCTTGCTGCCTAATTATTTCAATGAATGGACTACGTCGATATCCTCTCGTTTTACTTTAGTTTTTTTTCGCATCATCTTATCTTCCCCGACAATACGTGTTGTGCTTTTTCTGTAGTTATTTCGATGCTATATTTCCTTGATATTACGTGCAATAATAAAGTTAATCTTTGCAGACTTTTTTCTTTGCTTCAAATAGGATCGATGTCATCCGCGAAGCTTAGATTTGTTATTGCTTTTCCCACTATTTTTCCACCACTATTAAACCTGTCAAACAAGTCCGAGGTGTCCATCATATTTTTTCAAGGAAAATTTTAAATAGTGTAGGTGATAATACGCATCCTTGTCTTTCACCAGAGTTGGATTTGAATCAAATGAATTTAATATAGACATCTTCGTATTTCAAACATATGAGCAAAAGATCCCATTTTAGCCCCTGTTATTGGCTCACTAGCATAGAACATTCTGTTTAACCCCGAGATATTTGACCAAAATTAGGAAGAATGTAGTCCACGATCAGAAGTGATGCAATTATATCAGCTAGTACACCTGGACGTTTTTTTGTTTCCAGGAAAATGGAAAGAAAGATGTTCAGTTGATCTACTAAAATTCCTCATATTTCTATATATTCAACATGCACATATGAAATCTATCAAAGCATCAATGGTTGTCGGTGAAGAGTATCCTTTTTGTTCTCAATTGATTTGTTTTACACTCATACTTTTATAATGTGAACTTTATTATTAATGAAGTATTTATAAGTAGGCAGTAATCTGCTGCTCAAAAGGTAGAAAAAGCTCAATACTGGATTTTTGAGACCTGAGAAAGTTAATAAGTTGCTACACAGTTTATATTCCAGTTTTCCCGCAAGTGCGTCGTCTCGTTTTTTAATTTCTATGGATTTCCTTTGAATATCGATGTATTCCAGTGTTATTTTTGTTTGGTGCCTGTTTGTGTGTAGCAAATTCTTAAGAAAATTTCAGTACTGAAATCATGAAAAAGCTAAGAAAGTTTCATTAATGGGCGAAAAAGAACTTTCTTATTTGAAATGCGTGCACTTTTAGGCAGTTGTTGTTTTTCAATTTTACTTCACCGAAGAATGTCCTATTTTCTATTCTGGCTTCAGATTGCGGATTTTTTTATTCAGAGTAGATCACCTCGGTCCTTTTCTTTTAACATGTGAATATGCATGAAGCAGTTCGTGCCCTGTGTTGTCACGATAGCATTTTAACATAATCAATTATATCAAAAGTTTTTGAAACTATGCGCTTGTTGTTACTAAACTAGATTAGACTTGCAGGTCTTGCTCGAAACAGATGAATAACCGTGTCTCATACAGAATCAAATTGCTTTCGTTCGTGTAAATGTGAGATGAAGATCATCCTACTTAGCCGAGACAGACCCAGCCCGATTCTCCTTTAAACATACATAAGACTGGTTCATTTTCGAGTGAACTTCGGGTATAAAATAGCCCTTTTCTCCAGCTGTCCTCCTACCCACATTGCAGGAAGCTAAATTGTCAAATAGTTATTGACATAGGGTTCCACTAGTTGCATAATAGGACATCAAATTGGGATTTGATGCAGTTTGGGACAAGCTCTCCTTATCTGTGGTGATCCCTCTCTTTAGTGCCCTGTGTTCTTGAAGACTCTACGGTCGTTGTTATTGTTTTACATTTACCTGCATGGGATTTACTGTGTTGACATTTTAGGGTTCAGTTTCGTTTTCAAAAAGTCGATTACCTTTCAAGCTAGGGGTTATGCAGTGAGATTTTTCTTAATCACAATCAACCAGGTGGCCGTCACGTTCACGTTCTCCCGACTTAGAAGGCAGAGCTGGCGTTGGGGCAAAGGTTTGTTAAGTTATTCGTTTCAAGGGGTTTCATCTTTGTTGTGGGCACGTCGCCAACCGCCAATGGGACTAATTCTATTCACTTCAGAATTCGTTCAGTGTCACAGGAATGAGGAGGAACAGTTTCCCACACAGTGTACAAAAGTACGATATGTTGGTAATAGCAGCACAACATGAATGGACTTCAAATCCACCATAGAATCATAGATTTAGATAAAAGCGTCTCAGCACTTTCTGCAAAAATGCCTGACCTTAGGTATTATCATCTTCCATACCTTCTTGCTGATCAGACTACCAGCATCAACTTCAAAGTGACCTTTTCCGAAATTTGTTAATTGCCCTTTAACAGAACACCTAGACATAGTATTGTGGGGGAGGGGGCACTAGCAATTGTTTGTACTTTCCATATAATAGTACTCCGTGTGCACCTTTCCCTATTTCAATGTGCATCTTTCCCTATTTCAATGTGCACCTTTCCCTATTTCAATGTGCACCTTTTCTTGTTCACTTTACAGACCATGGATGAGCATGCACAACTTCAATTTGTTCAAAACAATTTAATGGAAATCATGGAGCTACTTGTTGAGCCAGGTAACCCTGATTTGCTTTGATTATTTATTTTATTTATTCATTTATTTATTTTTGATTAGATTAGCTCTTCTGGTAATCTTTTCGTTACTATTCATACTACTTTATCTATCCAATTATTCATTGGTGTAATGCTATAGACGCTCTCCTTTAAAGGAAATAATCTATGATCTGTTTAGACTCATATATTACCTAATTTCCATTATTTTTTTGGGTTTAATGCTTTATTTTTTAGATGCATACGGTATGGGTTCAGATGGGGACAGCGTCTTGTCCGTAGATGCTCTCAAGGCCCTTGGATTCATTATTTCAGGCACAGATGGAAGGTATTGCAATCAAACTATCATTTCGTGGAATTAAGGTTGGTTGTAGAATTATTGGATCAAAGCAACTGGGACCGATGAACTGGAGCCCATTTGACCAAGTACAATACTCACAACGTGTTTGTTTTGATTCAGTGAAGGATATCCTTGCCTTTTGAAAGACATCGTTATTCTTCGCTGGGAATTTCTACTTTTCAAGGGAAACTTTGTCCATTTAAAGGAAGAAGTTGTCCGCATAGGGAAATCTCTTCACGATCAATGCCTATGTATGCTGAGGTGCCTTCATAGTAGCCTTGCAGGATAGATATCCACTGTTGGTATCCAATATAATCCTAACTAGTGTGTAAACTATGTAGTCTTTGCATTAGTTTAAAAATGCTTAATTATTCGCTTTTAGTCTCATCTTCTACTTGCAGAGAAGAGAAATGTGTAGACGACCTTGCATCAAGGCAATCAGAAGCACAGCACTCGGGCTATTCAAAAGTATGCTATTAAAAAGTCTTATTTTTAGTTAAGTTCGGTACTTTATCCGCCTTAAAATTCACTGCAGGTAATGCCCTTGTAGCAAGGAGCTTTTTGCAATGATTACAACGATCGTGTTAGAGGGAAATGAGATTATACAATCCTCTTGAAGTCTAGACTTGCAGCTATGAATTTCACTGCCTCCGCAATACATGTATAATCTTCTCGTAAAATTCCTCAAGAGCCATTGGAGCACAGCAACTAATTTACGGTTGTCTTAGGAAAACTCTAATAGTGATCAGAAGTTTCTCACGTTCGAGTGTTCAGAGTGTTTGAATTGACTCTCGACTGATTGAATAAAGCATTGAACTACTTTGATGATTTTGAAAACAGAGCATTTGATCCATATCCTATATGCCTGCTAGTTTTCCGCCGCTTTATAACCACTCATGTGCACACATTTTAGCTTTGATAGTGTTTATACCGATTCGTAATAGATCTTAAGATTAGAACGACGACAGAAGGAGATAACATTATTTCTTCATAATTGAAAGGACTGGCCCATTCAACTTTGAATCATAGCAACTCCATTGCATCCTTAATCTTTCTGATTTAATTTTATCTGAAACCGTAATAATTTTATCAAATGGGTCATCTTGCATTTTTATGGGAACAAAACTGCATTGAAACGTTTCATCTGTTAGTACCATACGTATTCTAATCACATACGTTTTCGTATGTCCATGCGATAAAGGAACATGCACCTATGACAGCTAAAAAGTTTCACAATTTTTAACCCCCGACCCTTTGTCTTGCATAATCTTACATCGTTAGACCCCATTATGACGTCTTGAGTTTCTCCCCACTCTGCATTGTCTAAAAATTCTTAACTTCATTGTACCCCTCCATCCTCTCTGCCGAAATCACATATGAGTGGCCCGTAATCAGTGTTCGCTTGGCTGATGGTCCATGTTTTAACCCCTGCTCCAAACTTGCATTTTATGCTGCAAAAGGCCCAAACTGCAAAGCTAGAGGTTTATGGTACTGTTATTATTCCCAACTTGATTTATTTTCTATTATCTTCTTCAAACAATAATCTTTTCAATTGACATTTAGATTTCAAGATCATTTTCTGTGCGTAAGTTATACAAATGGATAAAGTCGAACTTGAAAAACAACCCTTTTGGCTTGTCCGGGTGCATCTCAATCGGGCAAAGGCTTCGTGGAAGGGCCTACAGCGTGGGATGTGAAGATAGTAAGTTGATTTATGGAACATCATCTTTGTTTTAACGGGACACAATCTCGTATGAAGATCTCAATCTGTTCAGATCTGAATTGTCTCTCAGAAAGTCCCTGTAGAATCTGTTGAGTCTTTTTGGCGAAGTCTTTTCCTGCAATCTCTTACTGTATCTTTTTCTCGTGTATAAATTTTGCTTTTCTGGCCTTTTTCAGTTTAAGTCTTATGGTCTGTTAAGTTCTTATCATAATAGTATGATTTTGTTAAACTTGATATCAGTCTATGAAGTGTTAATTTAACAATGATACAATGATACACCCTGCTAATTAGAGGCAGTGCATTATTGGCCTGTCTTTTTAAAGAAGTTAACTACAATAAACATAGTTGAAAAGAAAAGTTAAAAATACGTACATACAAAGAAGCATAGATATTAATCTAAATGGCTTAAAGTTCCGGGTTTGTCCTTGTTTTTTTCCTACCGCTGAAAAAGCATTAGGAGCACCGAACAGACACGATTACAGTTGTTTGACAATATGACTCTGGGTATTTCTATTAAAACCTAAATCTTCTATCATCGCCATTACTGAGTCAGAGGAAGATTCAGAAACTCTAAGGGCATAATCACTAAATTTGTATTTCCATACGACTGCATTTTCCGCTCGAGCGCAAAATGCCCTTGAGCTTCTTGTAGTCGTATGCGCAATACTGTCAAATTGCCGCTGACTCTGGCGATTTTTATCCTCTGGAGCTCAGGCGGAGAAGTTGAACTCATTCTACTTTTGCTCGCGAGCTTTTCTCTCGACCTTGACATCCAATCAGATGTCACGAAAATTTAGACATCAAACAGCATGACTGCTATTACTTAAATGAACAGTATATGGCTAGGGGGTCAGTACCAGATTTAATTCACTGTATAATGAGAAAATAACGTGCCAAAATATTCCTAGAAACAGAATAAACTTAAAGTGTTCCTTCTAAAGAAAGCGTGATCTTAATTTCCAACTTAAGTATGAGTTGAAGACCGAAGCAAATTGATACCACACACATGAAGAAAGGGTAATAGCCCCCTGTATTCCTACACAGTCTTTTGAACAACGAAGCAATGTTGTCCAAGGGCAATACCACTGACGGGGAATCATCAATGCTCTTGCGAGAGCAACAAGCTCAAGAGCATTTTTGCTCGAGAGGAAAATGCAGTCGTATGGAAATATACCTTAACGGTTAATAGTGGTTATAGAGGAAACATCTACACAAGATATCCTGTCAATGTAATGATGGTGCTGTTTTATTAAAGGTTTAGTCATAAAGCAAGAGAGAAGAAGAGTTTTTCGCTACATTGCTGTTTGTGTATAAAAGGAAAGTTCTGTTATGCGATAGCTTCTTCATGAGATATTTGTTTGTTAAAACGATGAAAAAACATCCTTGATGTGTCCATTTAATTTGACAGGTCTTAGTGCAAGTTTAGGCAGCAGCATGTGTGATGAATTATTTAGACAGAACCAAGCAACACTCAATATACCCGAACTTCAAGATTCCATCAGCTCTGAAATCGATTTGAATTCAAGTTTCAAACTTAGTCACGGAACCATTGCAAACAAGATTATTTCTAATGCGAACTTTGCCCCGGCTGGGTATGTTACTGCATTTTAATATAGACTGATTACTCATTTAAACTGATTGTTACTGATTCAAGAACAAATCGACTTATCTAAAAGCTGATTCATTGATTGATCACTTGATCTATTGGCTGATTGAGTCTGTAAGTAGTCAGTTATTTCACTTGTTGGCTCGTGTTTTGATTGATCCAACCCTTCATTTACTCTTTCATTGACTAATTTTCCTTTTATTGACATTACGTTGTGCTGTGAGTCGTTGATTGATTGATTGATTTGATTAATTGATTGGTGAACTGATTGATTGATTGTTTGATTGATTCATTAATTCATTGGTGAAGTGATTGAGTGATTGATTGATTGATTGATTGATTGATAGATTGATTGAGGAATTGGTTGGTGAAATGATTTAGTGATTAATTGATAGATTGACTGATTGACTGATTGACTGATTGACTGAATGATTGCTTAATTGATTGGTGAAATGATTGCTTCATTGAGTGATAGATAAATTGGTTGATTGATTAATTGATTGGTGAATTAATTGATTGATTGATTGATTGATTGATTCATTGATTCATTGATTCATTGATTCATTGATTCATTGATTGTGATTGATTGATTCATTCATTCATTCATTCATTGTCATTGCATCATAGCTTTCTTCTTGCTGATGCAGTTCCCTGACTGAATTTTTGATGCCTTGATTTGTATGTATTGAATCATGGATTGGCTCGATTTTCTGATTATATTGTTTTGTGAAGGCAACAGGATATCGTTCTTTTAGCTAATGTCGTAGCAAATTATTGGTTGTTTTGCTCCTTTGCATTTCTTGGATGTTTTACATTTATTTTGACAATTCTATTGGTTTTGCAGCAATCACATCATGGTATTCAATCAGGTCTGCAAGCGAACGATTGCTAGATCTGGAGAGCCATTATCTAAAAGCACAGTAAAGATTCATCGATGTCAATATTCGCATGTCTATTTACTGTCACCATTGCGCTCTGTGACCATTGAGAAATGTCACGATACGAAGATATTCTTAGGCCCAGTTGAAACAATTATAAATGTGATTGCATGTGAGAACGTAGAAGTTTGTGCTGTCACCAGAAAGATCAATATTAAGTGAGTTCTTTGCTTATATGAATGCTTTTCTTATGTGGATTTAGAAACCCCCTTGTGCAGCTTTGCCTCTGCCACAAAAGTGTAGCAACTTCAACCCTTCTGATCATTTGGATCTATTGCATACTCTTGTATTTATATTCTTAACAGGTTTTGCCACGACCCCCGGAAAACCAGCCATTAGGCTAACGAGACCACCATTTATAAAATTGTTTTAGATGAACAAATAAAATGAAATTATACCTCACCATAACATGATGTCCAGCGAAATTCTGTTCACTGTTTGTGCAAAGGTTTTAGATATATTTTCCGAGTTCCATTGGATAATTTTGATCTTCTTTTCTGCAGTTCATGTCGCGGTTGTACGTTTCATTTTTTCACTGAAACGAGGCCGGTTCTTATCGGATCAAACCATGACTTGAAGCTGGCGCCGTATTGGACTTTCTACCCATCACTTTTAGAAGATATGACAGCTGTTGGATTAACAGTTTCTCATAATTTCTGGAATGAACCATTAGTAATAGGTTTGTTATTTCAGTTTTAGTTTTGTTGTGAGAGAATATCCGTAGTGTTCCTGGGAGCATGTACCGCTTATTAACTTCTTGAAAAAATCCCACCTGAGATATCCTTATTCCAGACCCCCCTGTGTATTATTTTTGAGATATTTTCCACCCACCCCGATTATCCCAGCCCCCCGTTTATAGGGTTTTAGAAACTTTCCAACCCCCTTCACCATTCCAACCCCCGTCTATTAGTCACTTAAGTACAGGATCCGACTATGTACTTTAGTGTATATTCCAAAAAAGGAAAAATGTTGCATTAGAAGTAGAGATAGAAAAGATTAGTAGAAGCAACAGGGTTTGGAAGAAATGAATAGTGAAAGTGCGAGAAAATAACCGACCCGAGCGGGATTCGCGACTCCTGACTTTGTACGTCAGTGCTCTACCAAATGAGCTATCGGGCCACGCTTCCAAATCGTTGTTCAAGGGTAGGTCATTTGCTCGCACCGCCCCTCTCTTAACCAATTTGCACAGGGGAGCCATCGCAGCTCCATCGCAATGTGCATTGGACCTGCTGTTGAGAGAGGACTGCTCACACCAGGGGGGCCATCGCAACCCCATCGACTGGATAGAGTTGAGGAAAGTTTAGTAGAAGCAACAGGGTAGAGTTAGAAAAGAGCAGATTTCTTTTGTAGACTTTAAATCCTGCCTTCCCTACTTTTTCATTGGCCGTTAGTGAATCTTCGTGAAATGTTAGAGCTGTTTTGAAGTAGTGCAAGTAAAAATCTTTCCCCTTCTAGGCTCGGAATCTCCACTTGCGGAAAATACATGGGGAGAAATTGACACAGAAGCTTTCTTTCGATTGTGTATTCCATTTGAAATGGAAGGCGAGACGAAGGTAGGAAATATTCAGAACTAGTTTTGCCTCTTTAGTTCTATTAGTCATTCAAGTGCTGGCTCAAATTTCATTCATTGGTTAGTCAAGGAAAGCAAAATTCATGCTCGTTTTTCTTGACTGACCCAAAGTGTTATTTCCTCTGTCTGTTTAATGTTGGTGCGAGGTAATGACTGGCCCGATTAAGATTCGAATCTGCTTGGGTCAGTTGCTTTCTTACTTTGTCATTTTAATTTCTCCTCCCTAGTCCTATTGTTTTTACATAATTTTTTGTGTTAAAGCATGGATTGTCAAGTTTTCATGTTGTTCTGTCCACACACTTATAGGCCTGTCCTTTTAAGCTGCCAAAGAAGTACGAAGAGGCTCTGGCAAGGAAGGAAGAGTACGTAGTTTTTTTTTCTGTTTGTGTGTTTGTTTCTAAAAAGTTATATGAAGAGACGATAGGTCACAGAATGTTGGGATTTGATTATTTGTTCGTTTCAGTTTCTTCCAAATTTGAACGACTCTAGTTTGAAACGACTGTGCAGTTTCGAAATCCAGTAGGATTCTGGAGGAATCTGAGATTTTGTTGTAGAGTTTGATGAGGCATCTGAACGTTTAGGAGGGTGGTATAACTTGCCAGCAACTCAGAAAGACCAACAAGAAGCAACTTAACGACATTTTCAAACTGTCTGTATGGAATGGCGAATAGTGATTGGAACTCTATGTGTTTGGGCCATTTCTTTGCTATCTGTTTTCCGTGTTTCTTCAATGTATGTATGTATTTGTATGTGTATATCTGTATATATGTTCATATATAATATACATAGTGTTATACTTATTAAACTTTGAAAGCTCTAGAGTACGCTGTTCGTTTAATGCGTCCAAATAGAACAAAGCCTTTCAATTAAAACTAGCACGTCTTTTCTGTTCTGCTCTACTATATTCAGGATTATCTATTCTACTGTTCAGTTTCATTTTCAATTTTCCTTAACCAGCTTGCATCTGATATTCCAAATTTGCCGTGATCTGATAATACATGATGTGGAGCTCCACTTCAGTAGTCCTTTCGCTTTTGTTTTAGACATTCCAGTGTCCATTAGAGCTTTCAGTGCATTTGTGTGCACTGTGCCAAGAGATCCAATAATTACTGCATCAACCTTGCATGATATAAATTTTTCTGTAATGTATCGTTGTAAATCTCGGTATTTGTTTAATTTCATTTCATAAAGTTCTGCCAGATAAAGATCATATGGACAAGCTATATCCAGAATGATCATCCTATTTTCTTCTTTTATCATAATATCTGGCTTCAGGTTCAGTAGTTCTTCGTCGTTATCTTCAAATTCCAGTCCTAATTGTATGTGTATATCTGTATATATGTTCATATATAATATACATACATACATACATACATACATACATACATATACATACATACATATATATATATATATATATATATATATATATATATATATATATATATATATATATATATATATATATATATATATATATATATTTAGAATAAACCACAAATATACTATCCTTTAAGTAAACGTTTCGATCAGAATCTTCATCAGTACTGATGAAGATTCTGATCGAAACGTTTTCTTAAAGGATAGTATATTTGTGGTTTATTCTATTTATGTAATTTATATACGTTGTGGATGCGGCTTAGGTTTAGTTTCTATAAATATATATATATATATATATATATATATATATATATATATATATATATATATATATATATATATATATATATATATATATATATATATATATATATATATATATATATGTTTTTTCAGAGTATTGGATGATTGGCACAGAATGGTATCAGAGGCGAAATTAGGCCGCGATCAGAAGAAGACGCTCCAATCATTGGTACAAAACCGTTTCCAGGTATGTTTTCATTTTATGAATCGCAGGTTGTCATTATTGCTAATTGAACATTTTTGCAAGCAATGAGGTAGCTACTGATTCCTCTGAAATTTTGTTTCATTTCGTGTTCCTTTCCATTTCTGGCCATATTAGTATGTTTCTCGCTTTCTTATTGCCGTTTGATCATTGGCAAATCTCTTTGATACAACATTACTTTTAATTACCAAATAGACGGGAAATTCAAATATTAAGGGGTTGGGGATTTCGTAAATGCCGAATATACAGAAGGTTTGGAATAAACGGAATGGGTGGAAAATTTCTCTATCTATGGATAGATTTCACAAGTTGCCTCATCTGTAAACAAAATGAAAAACATGATTTTTCACGTTCCTTAGTACTAGACTGACTTTCACTTACAGGCTCAAAAATAGTACACGGGGCCCCGCGGGGTGGCCGTCGTGACTATTATCCTCAAATTCATAATAAAGCTGCGTTTTCCTTCTGATGTCTGAATGAAATCATGATGTAAATAGCCACCATTACAGTTCTGTTCGACTATCAATGTGCTAAATTTGACACTACTTAGTAGATTCTATCAAGACACCTACAATTAACCAACAGACTGCATCATTTGATATAGGAGCCCAGCTCCCGTGTAAATATGGTGTATGAGTATGGTAAGCCATATATGGTTTCCTGGTATGAGAAACAAGCCATTTATAAACATTGTGCATTTTGGCACAAATTGACGACGTCTATTAAGCCTGGTTTTCAGTAAATGGTAGAACGATCGGGGACAGTCTGCGTCAGTGTGCGATCTCATCTTCCATTTTCCAACTGCGACATGTTTCCATAGATCGGCAACTGTCTGCGACTGTCTGTGATTGTCTGCGACCATTTCATTCATTCATTTCATTTTTAATTATTTATACATGGTGACCATTTCATTTCATTCATTTCATTTCAAAATATTTATACACAAATCCCTATCAGCTATACTAAAAATAACATAAAATAATAAATAGCAATACTTCTACTACAAATTAACTTTATTCAAAATGAGGATGTAGCTGTTCTACCTAGGGACCGTGTTTTTTTTGGGGGGAATTTATTAACTTTGTAGGAATCCCTTCAAGTTTCTTTTAAACATGGAAATTGTGGGGCACATTCTTATGTTTATTGGAATCTCATTCACTCGGATACAGAGATCTGGTTTCCAATAACCATAATCCTTTTCAAGCTCAAAAAGGCTATTTGGCTAATCTGGTTCGCGCGAGCAAAATTGAACAAAGGAACGTCTGCGATTATCGCAGAGTGTCTGCGATGTGTGTTTCCATTAACTTTTTTTGGATCGGGAAGGATCGGGACAGTCGTAATGAACGAGAAAGTTGAACTTGGTTCAAATTTCCTGACCATTGCGATCTGTGATCGCAGACGGTCCCAGACAATCGTAAGGATCGTAAGCAAGTGTTTCCATTAAATCGGGAAGGATCGGGAGCACATCGCAGACTGACGCAGACTGTCCCCGATCGTTCTACGATTTAATAGAAACCAGGCTTTATGGGGCCAAATTGGCGGCTTCACACGCTTAAGTGAAATAAATTCGAAATCCTGTACATGGGTATCACCAGTCAAATGCAGTTTTGATTCTATAGTTGTATTTGCTATGTACACACGACAACCGATGGGACATCATATGGTGCAGATGTGACGTCACCTGCCAATTCCAATAAAGAAATTGGGGTCCTTTTGAGTATGTCGCTAATGAGTGCCCACCAATTTTTTCCTTGAAATATAAAGCCTGTACCCTGACTGATCTCTGACAAAAATTTGATTTCAAAATTTAGTGCCTCCGATAGGCTACCAAGTGCCCATACGCAGGTGACTTTTTGGGCCAATTTACTGAGTAGCCATATTTGGTAACCAATAGCAACCAAATCGAAAATTCACAGTCCACTATTTGCATGTTTTCTAATAGCCTAGCATATACCCTTGCAATATCAAGTAAGTTAGATAACTCTGACAGCTTTGTTTTTGCTTGGTATGCCCTCAAAAATGCAGCTTTTGGACTTCGCAATAGATTTTGTCCTGATGTCATCAGTAAACTTATGAGGACCAGAGCGTCGAAAGATGTTTTTACAAAAATGCTGTTTAGTAATAATACTAGTGTGTTGAGGGAGTATAAAGGCTCATATAGACTATATACAAGATTTGAGTAAGTAGCTTTGATAATGTATTCTAACTCCTTTCTTGCCGCGGCAACAAAGATATCTTCACGATATGTATCTATCGTTGTCACAAAAAAATTTCATTTTCCAGATTTTCATAGCATACCTGTAGGAGTTTTAGCAAATAGATTTCATTGTCCTATCTAGAGAGGTTCCAGATTTATGAGGTTCCAAAAGTTGTAGAAAATTTTTTTGGCTCTTACAATTTGCCAGTTTTTGCTAGACATGACTAAAGTTTTAGAAGCCGTATCTCCGCATCTACATAAGATATTGAGCTAAAATTTTCAGGTTTTTCCTTTCTCATATAGAGGTATATTGTGACCGAATTTCACCCAAATCTGAGATGGTACATGTCCAACCTCCCTGAATGTTGTCCCAGTTGGCATTGAATGACCCATATATACATATATAGTCATTTATTTATATTTATGTATTATATATACCTATTGTACCTGCATACCCAATCGAATAGCTTTATCAGTCACCAATAGCTACTTCGTAGTATATTGCTTACTTTTTCAGGATTGGCTGAAAGAAACTGGAAATCAGCAGCTGCTAGAAAGCTTGACTTTGCAAAGGTGACATTTGAACTACAATTGCGATAAATAGGACACAGGGCATTTTCTGCAGATTCGTTCAAGCTCTACATTTATTTTCGGGTTCAAATCAAGTTAGACAGAAATATGAATTTACGAGTATCCGGTGTATTTCTACCTTGATATGCAGGCTAGTAATTTATTTCATATATACATTTTTATAAGAAAGTGGTTTACGTCAAAGTAGTACTCGACTGTTCAAAAGGTTAGGAGAGTTTGGTACTGGATTTTGAGACCGACCGTAAATTCTCTATTAAACCCCCCGGGGGGCTTATTGATTTCAAGCGCTCTAGAGGGAGGGCTTATTGGAGAGGGGGGCTTAATTGAGAGGGGTGCTAAAAAGAGAATTTACGGTAAGAATATTTTCACTCAAGCCTGTCATCTCTAGTGTTTAATTCGCGTAGATTTATTGTGATAATCAATGTGTAGCGTATGCAGAGCGTACACAGAGAGAGACGTGTTCTTCGTTTGACTCTCTAATCACGACTAAATCATTTCATAAATTACAACACATATAACTACAATCATAACTACAGGACACTAATTGATACGGAGACACACACCACGATAACAAGATACGATACAGACACCACCAAGGGTTGGCAACATCACAGGTTTACAGGGATTATTTTCACATGTATATTCTAATTAGTTTACACACACAGTTTCACGATCACATATATTACAGATATATTTTAGTGTTTTGTTTTTTTAGTGCCTGTTTTACTTTGCAGCACTACGGTGTTGCACAACTATGAAAGTCCGTGGAAAGTTTTAGTACTGAGATTATGAAAAAGCTATGAAAGTTTCAGTACTGGAGGAAACACCTTTCTTATACAAGACGTGCGTGCATACATCTATACTGCAATTGATTCGTTGGTCAAAGCCGTCGCTCAATTGCATTTGGGTTTAGCCAAGCATGTAAAGTTTATTTACCATGTCAAACTACATTTCCTACGGCAGTTGAGCTGCTGCAAAGGTTTACTGAGTTGGGAGTATAGGTGGGACTGGAACAAGTCATGTAGTGGGGCAAGGATAGCTAGAGATTTGTTCAAAATTTACTTACGCCTTAAATTTGCATTTTTTTCCTTAACGAACGCACCTGAGCCATTTTTTCAAAATTTTTCAAATGTAAAAATCTGCTCGAAATCTACTATTAGTGAACCCCAAACATGATAACAATAGCTAGAATGTGGTTCCAAGAGACTGTAATACGGCACTTTGGTATTACTTACTTAGGAGTCAGTCATTTATAGCTCTGGTTACCGGGTGGGCTAGAATTGGGGAGAGTACGAAAACTTTTCCAAGGACAGCTGAGGGGCATGGAACTTTGTAGAGAATTTTTGAGGGTTGAGAAGTCCTTTGAGGAGAAACTTTCATGAAAATCAGCTCAACGATTTGCAGAAGTCTATTGACCACTTAATGTATACTTATCTAGTAGTCAGAGATTCTTCAATAGCATTTTTTCTCTGATATAAGTTCTATGTGGCATACCACTTGTGCTATTGCAGTGCTCTTATTAGTATTCATCACAGATGTTTGTTCAAAGTAAGTTTCAAGCATGAATCCACTTTTTCATTAAAACATTTCTATGCCTTATACAATGAAATCTCATGTAACATATTGGTGTTCTATGTCTTATATTAATCTGTGTTTTATGTCGTGTCGCTTTACTTTTGATGTTGCGTTTTGGAATGGTGTATTTGTGTTAATTCCTGTTATGTATGTAACTCGCTTGTAGTGTCAGTATCACTCTTTCCTGGCGATGTGTTTGTCCCTGTCAACGTGTATTGTGCTTTGACGTAACGAATGTTGTATAGTGCTTACGATTATATTATGTGTATTTTAGTATTTGATTCAGTCAGTCAGTGAATTCAGTCTTACGGTTACAAATATAAGCCACATACGAAGAGCAGTTTCCTTGCGTTATATCTAACTTAGGCCTAGGCCTATGGCCTAGGCTTAAAGACAAAAGACCAGTCACCGGCCACCAGAAGTGAGACCCCTTGTACGCTACAAATTTGGTGACAGGAGTAAACTTTGCGCACCTTTTACGCCGTGGTGGAGGATGTTGTCAGTGTCCAAGGGGGGAATTCAATAGATGAGTACTCTTTCTTACATCAACTTTGACTATTGACTTTTGGTTTTATTACGTAGAAGAATGTTTTATGGTTGAGATCAAGTGACTTTTATCTGGTTGTGTTATGTACCTCTTGAGTTGATATGTTAACAGCGCTCCAACTGATCACAACGCCAAGTTCAGAAGATCCATCAAGACATTTGGTTATTCAGTTACTATGAAGTAGTTTAGAGTTTGCTGGCCATGGGGTGGTTGCAGCTGTGAAGTTACCAAGAAGATTTTATTAGGACTTGTTTTTATTTTTTTCAACGATGCTACCCAACTGGAAGCACTGAGCGGAGTTTTTGGCACCTTCTTTTGCTTTCCAGTCAGTCTTCGGACCTTAGCATCCTTTGAACATTTTATTTTTATGTCTTGATTGGACTCAATGAACTTTTCATCGTTGTAAATTACTATTAGTTTAAAGGGAGGGATGGTGTAACATATTGGTGTTCTATGTCTTATATTAATCTGTGTTTTATGTCGTGTCGCTTTACTTTTGATGTTGCGTTTTGGAATGGTGTATTTGTGTTAATTCCTGTTATGTATGTAACTCGCTTGTAGTGTCAGTATCACTCTTTCCTGGCGATGTGTTTGTCCCTGTCAACGTGTATTGTGCTTTGACGTAACGAATGTTGTATAGTGCTTACGATTATATTATGTGTATTTTAGTATTTGATTCAGTCAGTCAGTGAATTCAGTCTTACGGTTACAAATATAAGCCACATACGAAGAGCAGTTTCCTTGCGTTATATCTAACTTAGGCCTAGGCCTATGGCCTAGGCTTAAAGACAAAAGACCAATCACCGGCCACCAGAAGTGAGACCCCTTGTACGCTACACTCACGAAGAATGATACTTCCTTCTGTACAAAGGTTTTTCTCGCAATATTTCCCAGCAAGTAATTTTGCAGAATACATTTTTATAGGTGATCTTTTCAAGAAGATGAAAGTGGCAATTGCCACTTTAAAAAGTAGCAATGAAGAAATCTACCCTGAAATCCTTACAGGGTAGATAGCAACTGGAGTGTGAGACTTTTTACTTTTTGCCCAATGGGGTATGAAATGTTTTGGACAAAAACTGAAGGGGTATGAAACTTTTGACCATTTTGAAAATTCTAACCCGCCCTAGTACCCAGAGTTATAAATGATTGACCCCTTAGCATATTTCAGCTTCCCAATAGCCCTGGAGATCTTAAGCCTTGTTCACCTGGGTTGACTCCAACCGATCGAAGAGGGTCAAACCTTCTTTAATCTCCTCTTTTCAACCGTTAACATGAACGCTGAAGCTACCTTTGGTCAATCCGGCTAAGCTGGTAACCCTTCTTGAGGGTAGGGCTGAGCTGGAGAGGCGGGTTAGCTTTTCGCGAGGTTTTTCCATGTAGAGGCAGGTCACCTCAACCCGTGGTCGTATAAACGCGTCGAAGTTGCCAACTCGAGGCTATTCATTTAACAAATGTGACAGCTAGGTCATAAGTTTCGATGCATAAGCTCAGCGGCAAGGTGACCCGGGTTGGGTCAAAAAACTACAACAGAAGCTACCCTGGATTCATTAAAACTCTAGAACATTTTATGGTGAAACGAGCTGCCCCGTGTTGGAAGCCAACCTGGTTTCGTGTAAACGGGGCCTTAGATGAAACATGATTTTTTATGGTCCTTCCTTTTCAATTGACTATCCCATGTAGCTCCTAGTTATCTTACATGCGAAGTAATCTCTCTTCGTGTCGCTGTCGTTCTGCCTTGGTGTGAGCCGCTTATTGCTTTCAACGGAAACTTATCTTCACACGAAGTCTCTCGTTCGCTTTGCTTCGCCTCGCTATTTCACTCTAAGTGTGTATGAAGTATTAGGAGGTTGAAAAAGAGCCAGTACAAATAATTTTAATCGTCATAATACCAACAATAACAGTACTACCGGATTATAATAACAACGCTATTATTATTTTGTCAATCTGAATTAATTATACATGAACTGTTGTAGTGATAGTCAGATGTTCCCAACAGTAATATAGGTGTTCACATCACAGAAGCAGTGCTTGTTATCTTTCTGGACAGTGAAACGCTCTTGAACCATTTGTAGACGCCATCTCGCAGATCCTTTTGAAGGTCTTCATATTTTGTGTTTAAGTAGAAAGAGATTACGTCGTTCCTGATCGGGGTGTCGTTTCTCTTAATGAAATCTGAGATATCATGGTAGTCTTCAAAATCCTTGCTGTGAAATTGGATGGCATTCTCTTCGAGGCCTTTAATGATATGGCCCCTTCCTGCAAGATTGCGTGAATTGGCTGGTAGAATTTCCGCATGTTCTTCAAGGTAAGTTGATAACTCCAGACTGCCTTTATCTCCTCGCACAGCAATCATGATCTGTCCTCCCGGCCTGAGAAGTGATTTAGCTTTAATAATGATTTCAATGGGGTTTTTTTACATAGTATATGAAATGGACCATTAATATCACATCAAATTTCTTTGCGGTTGCATAGTTTTCATCAAAGAACGTTATATCAATGTCAGTAACTGTGTCTGTCCAATTCTTGGACTTTTCTCGCTGTTCATCAGCATGTTCGGGATTTGGTTCAACTGCCAGCAGGCTGTTTACCCTTGAAGTAGGATGCTTTATGATTTTGTCCTCTATCCAGCCAGTTCCCGCTCCAATACTCATTATATCTATCGATTTGTCAGCAAATTTGCTTAAAAGGGGTCTTATGATTCCATTCTCTATGTTTGAATTTCGACTCGAGTCTTTGGAGAATGTATCGAACACTTTTGCATACTCCTCATCTGTGAGTAGGTTCGCGCTCCTTTTTTGGGCCATGTTTCCAACAAGGAGGAAGACTTTTATGTTGTGTTTCTCGAAACAGTTCTTGTGGAACTCTGAATAGTGTTAAAAACAAAGGGATGTGCGATTTACCATTGCTTTTGCTGACTCAAGCATATCATGCACCTTATCATCATGGACGTAAGGGGCTTTAAAAATTAGGGGGGCTGCATACTTTATACCCGAATCACTGATATTTTCCCCGATTGAGTTGTTGTTTAGCCCTTTTAAGCTGGAGCTATTTTCGTAGAAAATATCGTTTTTTCTGAAGAAACTGCCCAAACGAACTAGATTTCTGCCCAGCTGAAAGGGCTGCAGCCCCTATGCCCCTATGCCTCCTACGCTTATGCTTGTCACGCAATACTCCACGCCATAGCTGGCTACTTTTCATCAAACTACCAAGGCTGTACCTTTATTCTCCGGCCGAAACTCGACATGACCTCAAACTCCTTGATTGTCATCCAAATACAAAGTCTATACGCTTGCTTTTGACTCAAGATCGACACATCCTCAGACAGCTTCTAACAATTCGCTCATTTTCATCATTTATCAATCTCCAGTCAAAATCGTTGACAGTAAAATATCTTCAACTGTCATTTTCGTTAACTGTCTGCAAAGTAAAAGACCTATAGCCTGGCTTTTTAACCTTACTGACTCATTTTCATTATTTTTCACGGTACAATCAGACTCCTTCAACTTCACTTCTACTCATTACCGGACAACACACCAATGCTATTCTGCAACTTTACTTCCTTTATGCTACCAGTTCACTCATTTTCATCACTTCTCACTCGCCATTCGAACTCTTTCACCCTCTATTTCCGCTTTTCTGACCAGACTACCAGCACGATACCCCTTTTTCCCTACTTCCTCTTTTTTCATCACTATCAGTTTCCATTGACAATTGAAGTGACTTACGTTTGGTCAGTTAAACTAATTTGTATAGTATATAGACTCACAATCAAGGTATTAAACTATGTTCACCGATATAATTCCTCGCCACTTATGAAACGCTCACGATCAGCTCTTTTCTCACACAACGTGCTCTCAAAAACCTAACCGAGGCTAAACTAAAATGTATCTTAAGGTGCGCCTCGGCATACATTCCCCTAAAAGTTTAGTTAAGACATACGTTTTACTTACCACAATCACTTTACTCATAGTCTAACATCACTTTCGTTTTTGTCTCTCCATTTCTTCCAGTAACTCTGCTCTCCCTTAAGGCGGGGGTTAAGGTGAAGGTTGACAAAAATCGACACTTTTTAAAAAAAGCTCTAGCATCATTGGTTCTGGTGTAAACGATAATAAACTATATATCAATAGAAAGCTTATGAAACAGAGAATGAGAAAAAAAATAGTTTGTGCCACTAAAATGCAGGGAAATCTGATGCCAACATCATTATTATACCCAATGTTAAAACTGACCCATATGGGTTTCAGAAAAGATATCTGATCAGAGCTCCAAGGAGCTTCTATCTCCTTGTTGTTTTTCTGCAGTAGGAACAGTCATATGTGAGTTAAGCAGATGAATTTCTTATTTCTACAACACTGAAGTCACAAGTGGCCTTTGAAATATACACTAGAGGACCACTGGACTCATACCTCTATAACATTAAAAGCTCACATCACATGACAAAATCATCTGCTTATCCTAATCAGCTCAATAAGAGCTTACAACACTGAAAATTTCATGTAAATAGGATAAATGGCTAAAAAGTTATGATTTCTCAAAGGGTTGAAAAGTTTGTTTCCGGGAAAATGACTTTAAAGTTGATGAATAATAAAAAGGCACATATTTACAGTAAAAAAAGGAAAGGTATGGCAAATAACATTTCAAAATGTTTTCATTTAAACTGAGGGACTTTACTATTACAATTAAAAGCCTCCTGCTTCATATGTCACCCCCTCAGCCTCCCTGAGAGCTTCCTCCCTGCGCATCTGCATGACTTGCTGGCCCTTTCGCTGTTTCTTTCCTCTCTCTGATGCTTGTGATTCTGCCTTTCTTACTCTTTTTCTGTCTCTCTTTGTGAAGGCAGTCCTACTATGGTGTCCTGCTGGGGTGAGTAGTCTCTCCATGACCCTCTCCCTACTTGATGCACCACTATGAAAGTGGCACACAGCAGATGCAACAGCAAAGCGGACAACTTTTGCACCATGATGTTTGTGCTTAGGGCAGCGAGCCCATATAAGAGAAGTAATGCACTCATTAGGGTTCTGTGTTGTCCCACGAACACATCTTTGCAAGAGTTTTGTCTCACTCAAAAGAACAAATACAGGACGCAGTACTTCTAAAAATACTTCAGGTAGGCAGTTGTCATTCTTATAAGTTGCTGTTCCCGTAGCCAGATCCTGTTGCCACTTGCACCATGACTTTTCACCAGGAGGGCAGTAACGGTGTTGTTTCTCTGGATCAGCACAAAGGACATTGTGGCACAGAGTTGCAATTATGCTCTTTTTCATTGAATACACTGCAATATCAACTTCTGTCTCAGAGGGATTTGCTTTCTTGATGGTATTCTGGCGAATAGCAAGACCATAGTACCTTTGCAATAATTTTATCTTGGCTTCTGTAAGTCGGCCATGTCCTCCAATTGACTTTCCATCAGCAAGTTTGCCTTTGGTTCTTGATTTAAGAGCTATCAAGTGCTTTCCCATCCGTTTTTGGACATGGCCAACACAGTCAAGCTTGATGACTTTGCAGCCATCATATACATTCTCTACAGAGTTGAATGCCTTACTGTCTCCATCAGAAACCATCCATCTATACCTAAGATTGTGCTTCATGATAGATCTTTTCCACATGATGACTGCACCTTCTGCCTCCATTGCTGGTGAGCTTCCTGTGAAGTTGATGTCACATTCACCAGCAGTAATATGTTCCATTCTCCATTTTTCTAGTCTTTCTTCATCACCTTCACATTCAGTCTTCTTCTTGGAGCATTTTTGACAGGTTTTGGATAGAACATGGTAGTCAAGTACTTCTCCAGTATCAACAGAGATTACAATTGCAACTCCAATCAAAGATGTGAACCCTCTCTTAGCCCAGGTACCATCAAAGCTGACAGCAGCATCAACAATATGACCCTCCTCTGATTGATTGCTTTCTTCAATTATTAACTGATGAAGTCTTTGACCAGCTCTTGTTATCTCTGCACATACTTCTTCTTCTTGTGCTTCAAGGATGTTTTCAACTTGTTTGGAATATGCTGGCTTTGAGATGCAAGGCATATTCATAATGCTACAAAATGCTGATAACCCTTCATAGCCACCACCAGTTTCCAGGGAATGATAAACAGCTCGCCTGTTGACATCATATGATTTCCCTCTTTTCGTGACACTGCTGGATGTATTCAGAGGAGTAATATGTTCACACATGTTACACTCAAAAAAGAGTTCTGACATCAAACCTGCTTGTGATGATAAATTCTCCTTTAGATGTAAATTCCCTGAAAAAATAAAATAACATATAAATGTCTCACAATGATCATCGATAGATATTATGATTGAGAAAACATACGTATCTTCTGACTTTTTGACTTGAGGATTAGAATAAGAAATACCTTACTAGTACAGTTTAGTTGATACTTCAAAAGTCTTCTGCATACAAGATCTTACAAAACATATAATAACATAAAATTATCAGAAATTGCATACACACACTTACAATAACATGCATAATGGTGTATACTCAAGATGTTGTTTGACATACACACCTTTCTCACATTGATGTAGATCAAAAACGGTTGAAGCCAAACTGTCAAGATCCATCAGTCGATATCCACGACCAATACTATCAAAACTATCTTCATTATTAGTATCAGTTTCCTCACTATACCCACGTTCATAGAGTACTTTCCTTGAAGCACTGGGCCTAGTCGGCATATCATCGTCTTCGAGGGTAACACTTGCAGAAGGACTCTGAATCATTGTACTATGTACATCCGTCTTCGGTTTGTTCCACCTTGAATTTCCAGTAAATCCTTTACCTTTTCTTGTTCTTCTATAGCAATTTTTCTTCTTGTATCCGACCATACTTATAAATAATATTTTCAAATGTCTTCAGCAGGTCGACATAGAGAATTTCAAATAAAGTTCTCACAACTATTGCTATCCCACAATGCAATAGTCTGTTGAAGAACCGCTGGACAACATTTGATTCACTAGATTGGACTTTTGCACCCCTTTTAGGGGTGGTCAGTGGGTAGAAAACAAGACAGAAGAACAGTAAACAACTGCGCTCCCATGGAAACAAACAGTACACTAATATGTGATAGTATAAAGTGGATATTTTTTAAGATAACCAGTGACAAGCTACCAATGAAACTATCTGGATATGTTTTCTAAAGCATTGAAGATTTCATTTCAAGAATAAAATAATTTTTGATATTTTGCAAAAAATTCAGGTTAACCCCCGCCTTAATTGACAAACTTCTTTCCTCTCCACTACTTGTATCGCTACATACATTTCACTTATGATTTCCAACATCAATATATTTCAAATTTGGTCATTTTTTGGCAAAATACCAAGGCTATAGCCTTACTTTTTGGCCAAAACTGGCTCATTTTCATCACTTTTCAATCTGCAATCAAAATCAATCAATTTCAAATTTGGTCATTTTTTGGCAAAATACCAAGGCTATAGCCTTACTTTTTGGCCAAAAATCGCTCATTTTCATCACTTTTCAATCTGCAATCAAAATCAATCAATTTCAAATTTGGTCGTTTTTGGGTGATTTTTGAGCAAAATACCAAGGCTATAGCCTTACTTTTTGGCCAAAAATGGCTCATTTTCATCACTTTTCAATCTGCAATCAAACTCAATCAATTTCAAATTTGGTCATTTTTTGGCAAAATACCAAGGCTATAGCCTTACTTTTTGGCCAACAATCGCTCATTTTCATCACTTTTCAATCTGCAATCAAACTCAATCAATTTCAACTTTGGTCAGTTTTGGGTGATTTTTGAGCAAAATACCAAGGCTATAGCCTTACTTTTTGGCCAAACATCGCTCATTTTCATCACTTTTCAATCTGCAATCAAAATCAATCAATTTCAAATTTGGTCATTTTTTGGCAAAATACCAAGGCTATAGCCTTACTTTTTGGCCAAAAATGGCTCATTTTCATCACTTTTCAATCTGCAATCAAAATCAATCAATTTCAAATTTGGTCATTTTTTGCCAAACTACCAAGGCTATAGCCTTACTGTTTGGCCAAACATGGCTCATTTTCATCACTTTTCAATCTGCAATCAAAGTCAATCAATTTCACATTTGGTCATTTTTTGGCAAAATACCAAGGCTATAGCCTTACTTTTTGGCCACAAATGGCTCATTTTCATCACTTTTCAATCTGCAATCAAAATCAATCAGTTTCAAATTTGGTCATTTTTCACCAAAATACCAAGGCTATAGCCTTACTTTTTAGCCAAATATGGCTCATTTTCATCACTTTTCAATCTGCAATCAAAATCAATCAATTTCAGATTTGGTCATTTTTTGCCAAAATACCAAGGCTATAGCCTTACTTTTTGGCCACAAATGGCTCAATTTCATCACTTTTCAATCTGCAATCAAAATCAATCAATTTCAAATTTGGTCATTTTTGAGCAAAATACCAAGGCTACAGCCTTACTGTTTGGCCATAAATGGCTCATTTTCATCACTTTTCAATCTGCAATCAAAGTCAATCAATTTCACATTTGGTCATTTTTTGGCAAAATACCAAGGCTATAGCCTTACTTTTTGGCCAAAAATGGCTCATTTTCATCACTTTTCAATCTGCAATCAAAATCAATCAATTTCAAATTTGGTCATTTTTGGGTGATTTTTGAGCAAAATACCAAGGCTATAGCCTTACTTTTTGGCCAAAAATCGCTCATTTTCATCACATTTCAATCTGCAATCAAAATCAATCAATTTCAAATTTGGTCATTTTTTGGCAAAATACCAAGGCTATAGCCTTACTGTTTGGCCAAACATGGCTCATTTTCATCACTTTTCAATCTGCAATCAACGTCAATCAATTTCAAATTTGGTCATTTTTGGGTGATTTTTGAGCAAAATACCAAGGCTATAGCCTTACTTTTTAGCCAACAATGGCTCATTTTCATCATTTTTCAATCTGCAATCAAAATCAATCAATTTCAAATTTGGTCATTTTTGGGTGATTTTTGAGCAAAATACCAAGGCTATAGCCTTACTTTTTGGCCAAACATCGCTCATTTTCATCACTTTTCAATCTGCAATCAAAATCAATCAATTTCAAATTTGGTCATTTTTTGGCACAATACCAAGGCTATAGCCTTACTTTTTGGCCAAAAATGGCTCATTTTCATCACTTTTCAATCTGCAATCAAAATCAATCAATTTCAAATTTGGTCATTTTTTGGCAAAATACCAAGGCTATAGCCTTACTTTTTGGCCAAAAATGGCTCATTTTCATCACTTTTCAATCTGCAATCAAAATCAATCAATTTCAAATTTGGTCATTTTTTGCCAAAATACCAAGGCTATAGCCTTACTGTTTGGCCAAACATGGCCCATTTTCATCACTTTTCAATCTGCAATCAAAGTCAATCAATTTCACATTTGGTCATTTTTTGGCAAAATACCAAGGCTATAGCCTTACTTTTTGGCCACAAATGGCTCATTTTCATCACTTTTCAATCTGCAATGAAAATCAATCAGTTTCAAATTTGGTCATTTTTCACCAAAATACCAAGGCTATAGCCTTACTTTTTGGCCAAATATGGCTCATTTTCATCACTTTTCAATCTGCAATCAAAATCAATCAATTTCAGATTTGGTCATTTTTTGGCAAAATACCAAGGCTATAGCCTTACTTTTTGGCCACAAATGGCTCAATTTCATCACTTTTCAATCTGCAATCAAAATCAATCAATTTCAAATTTGGTCATTTTTGAGCAAAATACCAAGGCTACAGCCTTACTGTTTGGCCATAAATGGCTCATTTTCATCACTTTTCAATCTGCAATCAAAGTCAATCAATTTCACATTTGGTCATTTTTTGGCAAAATACCAAGGCTATAGCCTTACTTTTTGGCCAAAAATGGCTCATTTTCATCACTTTTCAATCTGCAATCAAAATCAATCAATTTCAAATTTTGTCATTTGTGGGTGATTTTTGAGCAAAATACCAAGGCTATAGCCTTACTTTTTAGCCAACAATGGCTCATTTTCATCACTTTTCAATCTGCAATCAAAATCAATCAATTTCAAATTTGGTCATTTTTGGGTGATTTTTGAGCAAAATACCAAGGCTATAGCCTTACTTTTTAGCCAACAATGGCTCATTTTCATCACTTTTCAATCTGCAATCAAAATCAATCAATTTCAAATTTGGTCATTTTTGGGTGATTTTTGAGCAAAATACCAAGGCTATAGCCTTACTTTTTGGCCAAAAATCGCTCATTTTCATCACTTTTCAATCTGCAATCAAAATCAATCAATTTCAAATTTGGTCATTTTTGGGTGATTTTTGAGCAAAATACCAAGGCTATAGCCTTACTTTTTGGCCAAAAATGGCTCATTTTCATCACTTTTCAATCTGCAATCAAAATCAATCAATTTCAAATTTGGTCATTGTTTGGCAAAATACCAAGGCTATAGCCTTACTTTTTGGCCAAAAATGGCTCATTTTCATCACTTTTCAATCTGCAATCAAAATCAATCAATTTCAAATTTGGTCATTTTTTGGCAAACTACCAAGGCTATAGCCTTACTTTTTGGCCAAAAATCGCTCATTTTCATCACTTTTCAATCTGCAATCAAAATCAATCAATTTCAAATTTGGTCATTTTTTGGCAAAATACCAAGGCTATAGCCTTACTTTTTGGCCAAAAATGGCTCATTTTCATCACTTTTCAATCTGCAATCAAAATCAATCAATTTCAAATTTGGTCATTTTTGGGTGATGTTTGAGCAAAATACCAAGGCTATAGCCTTACTTTTTGGCCAAAAATCGCTCATTTTCATCACTTTTCAATCTGCAATCAAAATCAATCAATTTCAAATTTGGTCATTTTTGGGTGATTTTTGAGCAAAATACCAAGGCTATAGCCTTACTTTTTGGCCAAAAATGGCTCATTTTCATCACTTTTCAATCTGCAATCAATATCAATCAATTTCAAATTTGGTCATGTTTTGGCAAAATACCAAGGCTATAGCCTTACTTTTTGGCCAAAAATCGCTCATTTTCATCACTTTTCAATCTGCAATCAAAATCAATCAATTTCAAATTTGGTCATTTTTTGGCAAAATACCAAGGCTATAGCCTTACTTTTTGGCCAAAAATCGCTCATTTTCATCACTTTTCAATCTGCAATCAAAATCAATCAATTTCAAATTTGGTCATTTTGGGTGATTTTTGAGCAAAATACCAAGGCTATAGCCTTACGTTTTGGCCAAAAATGGCTCATTTTCATCACTTTTCAATCTGCAATCAAACTCAATCAATTTCAAATTTGGTCATTGTTTGGCATACCACCAAGGCTATAGCCTTACTTTTTGGCCAAAAATCGCTCATTTTCATCACTTTTCAATCTGCAATCAAAATCAATCAATTTCAAATTTGGTCATTTTTGGGTGATTTTTGAGCAAAATACCAAGGCTATAGCCTTACTTTTTGGCCAAAAATGGCTCATTTTCATCACTTGTCAATCTGCAATCAAAATCAATCAATTTCAAATTTGGTCATTGTTTGGCAAAATACCAAGGCTATAGCCTTACTTTTTGGCCAAAAATCGCTCATTTTCATCACTTTTCAATCTGCAATCAAAATCAATCAATTTCAAAGTTGGTCATTTTTGGGTGATTTTTTGGCAAAATACCAAGGCTATAGCCTTACTTTTTGGCCAAAAATCGCTCATTTTCATCACTTTTCAATCTGTAATCAAAATCAATCAATTTCAAATTTGGTAATTTTTTGGCAAAATACCAAGGCTATAGCCTTACTTTTTGGCCACAAATCGCTCATTTTCATCACTTTTCAATCTGCAATCAAAATCAATCAATTTCAACTTTGGTCAGTGTTGGGTGATTTTTGAGCAAAATACCAAGGCTATAGCCTTACTTTTTGGCCAAAAATGGCTCATTTTCATCACTTTTCAATCTGCAATCAAAATCAATCAATTTCAAATTTGGTCATTTTTTGGCAAAATACCAAGGCTATAGCCTTACTTTTTGGCCAAAAATGGCTCATTTTCATCACTGTTCAATCTGCAATCAAAATCAATCAATTTCACATTTGGTCATTTTTTGCCAAAATACCAAGGCTATAGCCTTACTTTTTGGCCAAACATGGCCCATTTTCATCACTTTTCAATCTGCAATCAAAGTCAATCAATTTCACATTTGGTCATTGTTTGGCAAAATACCAAGGCTATAGCCTTACTTTTTGGCCACAAATGGCTCATTTTCATCACTTTTCAATCTGCAATCAAAATCAATCAGTTTCAAATTTGGTCATTTTTCACCAAAATACCAAGGCTATAGCCTTACTTTTTGGCCAAATATGGCTCATTTTCATCACTTTTCAATCTGCAATCAAAATCAATCAATTTCAGATTTGGTCATTTTTTGGCAAAATACCAAGGCTATAGCCTTACTTTTTGGCCACAAATGGCTCAATTTCATCACTTTTCAATCTGCAATCAAAATCAATCAATTTCAAATTTGGTCATTTTTGAGCAAAATACCAAGGCTACAGCCTTACTGTTTGGCCATAAATGGCTCATTTTCATCACTTTTCAATCTGCAATCAAAGTCAATCAATTTCACATTTGGTCATTTTTTGGCAAAATACCAAGGCTATAGCCTTACTTTTTGGCCAAAAATGGCTCATTTTCATCACTTTTCAATCTGCAATCAAAATCAATCAATTTCAAATTTGGTCATTTTTGGGTGATTTTTGAGCAAAATACCAAGGCTATAGCCTTACTTTTTGGCCAAAAATCGCTCATTTTCATCACATTTCAATCTGCAATCAAAATCAATCAATTTCAAATTTGGTCATTTTTTGGCAAAATACCAAGGCTATAGCCTTACTGTTTGGCCAAACATGGCTCATTTTCATCACTTTTCAATCTGCAATCAACGTCAATCAATTTCACATTTGGTCATTTTTTGGCAAAATACCAAGGCTATAGCCTTACTCTTTGGCCACAAATGGCTCATTTTCATCACTTTTCAATCTGCAATCAAAATCAATCAATTTCAAATTTGGTCATTTTTGAGCAAAATACCAAGGCTATAGCCTTACTGTTTGGCCATAAATGGCTCATTTTCATCACTTTTCAATCTGCAATCAAAGTCAATCAATTTCACATTTGGTCATTTTTTGGCAAACTACCAAGGCTATAGCCTTACTTTTTGGCCAAAAATGGCTCATTTTCATCACTTTTCAATCTGCAATCAAAATCAATCAATTTCAAATTTGGTCATTTTTCACCAAAATACCAAGGCTATAGCCTTACTTTTTGGCCAAAAATGGCTCATTTTCATCACTTTTCAATCTGCAATCAAAATCAATCAATTTCAAATTTGGTCATTTTTGGGTGATTTTTGAGCAAAATACCAAGGCTATAGCCTTACTTTTTGGCCAAACATCGCTCATTTTCATCACTTGTCAATCTGCAATCAAAATCAATCAATTTCAAATTTGGTCATTTTTGGGTGATTTTTGAGCAAAATACCAAGGCTATAGCCTTACTTTTTGGCCAAAAATCGCTCATTTTCATCACTTTTCAATCTGCAATCAAAATCAATCAATTTCAAATTTGGTCATTGTTTGGCAAAATACCTAGGCTATAGCCTTACTTTTTGGCCAAAAATCGCTCATTTTCATCACTTTTCAATCTGCAATCAAAATCAATCAATTTCAAATTTGGTCATTTTTTGGCAAAATACCAAGGCTATAGCCTTACTTTTTGGCCAAAAATGGCTCATTTTCATCACTTTTCAATCTGCAATCAAAATCAATCAATTTCAAATTTGGTCATTTTTGGGTGATTTTTGAGCAAAATACCAAGGCTATAGCCTTACTTTTTAGCCAACAATGGCTCATTTTCATCACTTTTCAATCTGCAATCAAAATCAATCAATTTCAAATTTGGTCATTTTTGGGTGATTTTTGAGCAAAATACCAAGGCTATAGCCTTACTTTTTGGCCAAAACTGGCTCATTTTCATCACTTTTCAATCTGCAATCAAAATCAATCAATTTCAAATTTGGTCATTTTTTGGCAAAATACCAAGGCTATAGCCTTACTTTTTGGCCAAAAATGGCTCATTTTCATCACTTTTCAATCTGCAATCAAAATCAATCAATTTCAAATTTGGTCATTTTTGGGTGATTTTTGAGCAAAATACCAAGGCTATAGCCTTACTTTTTGGCCAAAAATCGCTCATTTTCATCACTTTTCAATCTGCAATCAAAATCAATCAATTTCAAATTTGGTCATTGTTTGGCAAAATACCAAGGCTATAGCCTTACTTTTTGGCCAAAACTCGCTCATTTTCATCACTTTTCAATCTGCAATCAAAATCAATCAATTTCAAATTTGGTCATTTTTTGGCAAAATACCAAGGCTATAGCCTTACTTTTTGGCCAAAAATCGCTCATTTTCATCACTTTTCAATCTGCAATCAAAATCAATCAATTTCAAATTTGGTCATTTTTGGGTGATTTTTGAGCAAAATACCAAAGCTATAGCCTTACTTTTTGGCCAAAAATGGCTCATTTTCATCACTTTTCAATCTGCAATCAAAATCAATCAATTTCAAATTTGGTCATTTTTGGGTGATTTTTGAGCAAAATACAAAGGCTATAGCCTTACTTTTTGGCCAAAAATGGCTCATTTTCATCACTTTTCAATCTGCAATCAAAATCAATCAATTTCAAATTTGGTCATTGTTTGGCAAAATACCAAGGCTATAGCCTTACTTTTTGGCCAAAAATGGCTCATTTTCATCACTTTTCAATCTGCAATCAAAATCAATCAATTTCAAATTTGGTCATTTTTTGGCAAAATACCAAGGCTATAGCCTTACTTTTTGGCCAAAAATCGCTCATTTTCATCACTTTTCAATCTGCAATCAAAATCAATCAATTTCAAATTTGGTCATTTTTTGGCAAAATACCAAGGCTATAGCCTTACTTTTTGGCCAAAAATGGCTCATTTTCATCACTTTTCAATCTGCAATCAAAATCAATCAATTTCAAATTTGGTCATTTTTGGGTGATGTTTGAGCAAAATACCAAGGCTATAGCCTTACTTTTTGGCCAAAAATCGCTCATTTTCATCACTTTTCAATCTGCAATCAAAATCAATCAATTTCAAATTTTGTCATTTTTGGGTGATTTTTGAGCAAAATACCAAGGCTATAGCCTTACTTTTTGGCCAAAAATGGCTCATTTTCATCACTTTTCAATCTGCAATCAAAATCAATCAATTTCAAATTTGGTCATTTTTTGGCAAAATACCAAGGCTATAGCCTTACTTTTTGGCCAAAAATCGCTCATTTTCATCACTTTTCAATCTGCAATCAAAATCAATCAATTTCAAATTTGGTCATTTTTTGGCAAAATATCAAGGCTATAGCCTTACTTTTTGGCCAAAAATCGCTCATTTTCATCACTTTTCAATCTGCAATCAAAATCAATCAATTTCAAATTTGGTCATTTTTGGGTGATTTTTGAGCAAAATACCAAGGCTATAGCCTTACTTTTTGGCCAAAAATCGCTCATTTTCATCACTTTTCAATCTGCAATCAAAATCAATCAATTTCAAATTTGGTCATTGTTTGGCAAAATACCAAGGCTATAGCCTTACTTTTTGGCCAAAAATCGCTCATTTTCATCACTTTTCAATCTGCAATCAAAATCAATCAATTTCAAATTTGGTCATTTTTGGGTGATGTTTGAGCAAAATACCAAGGCTATAGCCTTACTTTTTGGCCAAAAATCGCTCATTTTCATCACTTTTCAATCTGCAATCAAAATCAATCAATTTCAAATTTGGTCATTTTTGGGTGATTTTTGAGCAAAATACCAAGGCTATAGCCTTACTTTTTGGCCAAAAATGGCTCATTTTCATCACTTTTCAATCTGCAATCAAAATCAATCAATTTCAAATTTGGTCATTTTTTGGCAAAATACCAAGGCTATAGCCTTACTTTTTGGCCAAAAATCGCTCATTTTCATCACTTTTCAATCTGCAATCAAAATCAATCAATTTCAAATTTGGTCATTTTTTGGCAAAATACCAAGGCTATAGCCTTACTTTTTGGCCAAAAATCGCTCATTTTCATCACTTTTCAATCTGCAATCAAACTCAATCAATTTCAAATTTGGTCATTTTTGGGTGATTTTTGAGCAAAATACCAAGGCTATAGCCTTACTTTTTGGCCAAAAATCGCTCATTTTCATCACTTTTCAATCTGCAATCAAAATCAATCAATTTCAAATTTGGTCATTGTTTGGCAAAATACCAAGGCTATAGCCTTACTTTTTGGCCAAAAATCGCTCATTTTCATCACTTTTCAATCTGCAATCAAAATCAATCAATTTCAAATTTGGTCATTTTTTGGCAAAATACCAAGGCTATAGCCTTACTTTTTGGCCAAAAATCGCTCATTTTCATCACTTTTCAATCTGCAATCAAAATCAATCAATTTCAAATTTGGTCATTTTTTGGCAGAATACCAAGGCTATAGCCTTACTTTTTGGCCAAAAATGGCTCATTTTCATCACTTTTCAATCTGCAATCAAAATCAATCAATTTCAAATTTGGTCATTTTTGGGTGATTTTTGAGCAAAATACCAAGGCTATAGCCTTACTTTTTGGCCAAAAATCGCTCATTTTCATCACTTTTCAATCTGCAATCAAAATCAATCAATTTCAAATTTGGTCATTTTTGGGTGATTTGTGAGCAAAATACCAAGGCTATAGCCTTACTTTTTGGCCAAAAATGGCTCATTTTCATCACTTTTCAATCTGCAATCAAAATCAATCAATTTCAAATTTGGTCATTTTTCACCAAAATACCAAGGCTATAGCCTTACTTTTTGGCCAAAAATGGCTCATTTTCATCACTTTTCAATCTGCAATCAAAATCAATCAATTTCAAATTTGGTCATTTTTTGGCAAAATACCAAGGCTATAGCCTTACTTTTTGGCCAAAAATCGCTCATTTTCATCACTTTTCAATCTGCAATCAAAATCAATCAATTTAAAATTTGGTCATTTTTGGGTGATTTTTGAGCAAAATACCAAGGCTATAGCCTTACGTTTTGGCCAAAAATGGCTCATTTTCATCACTTTTCAATCTGCAATCAAAATCAATCAATTTCAAATTTGGTCATTGTTTGGCATAACACAAAGGCTATAGCCTTACTTTTTGGCCAAAAATCGCTCATTTTCATCACTTTTCAATCTGCAATCAAAATCAATCAATTTCAAATTTGGTCATTTTTGGGTGATTTTTGAGCAAAATACCAAGGCTATAGCCTTACTTTTTGGCCAAAAATGGCTCATTTTCATCACTTTTCAATCTGCAATCAAAATCAATCAATTTCAAATTTGGTCATTGTTTGGCAAAATACCAAGGCTATAGCCTTACTTTTTGGCCAAAAATCGCTCATTTTCATCACTTTTCAATCTGCAATCAAAATGAATCAATTTCAAATTTGGTCATTTTTTGGCAAAATACCAAGGCTATAGCCTTACTTTTTGGCCAAAAATCGCTCATTTTCATCACTTTTCAATCTGCAATCAAAATCAATCAATTTCAAATTTGGTCATTTTTCACCAAAATAGGAGGAGTAAGGAGATGAGGAGGAAAAGAACTCCTGGGATTATCTTGATGATTCGGTGGAGAAAGGTTGCACTGGATTTCTCACAAGCATTTACAAGAGACTAATGTCTGCTGGTCAACACATCCGATGGATTTCCTGTAGCCGATGAGCTATGGAATTCAATCTTATAAAAACTTTAGGTCATTGTGCAATTATGATTTGCTCTAAAACCAAGGTAGAGTCTGAGGTGGACACAATAATACAATTGCTTATTGACAATGTATATCCAGAAGATGTCCTTGTGTCGTGCATTAAGAAAAAACTAGCCAACATTTCATCAGATAAGCAGTTTGGTCCTGAAAAGTGCCCGGTTTACCCAAAATTGCCCATTATTGGAAGTGTTTCATCAAAATTTGAAAACCATGTTAATAAAGCCATTACATCTTGCTTCTATGTTGTGAAGCCTCGTGCGATTTATAATGCTAGGTTCATGCTACCACTCAAAAAAGTTGTGTAGTGTACCACTTTCCGTGCCGATGTAAAGCTCGGTACGTAGGGCGCACCACGCAGAGACTAGCATACAGAATAAAACAACATGTACCCACGAGCATCAGGACGAAAAACACTACAACAAGAGAACAGCCACCTCGTATGTGTAAAAACTCTATTTCTAAAATGAAAAGTGATTCGGCGATAGGACAACATCTTATTACAAATCCAGAATGCGCCAAAACATACACAGACGATAATTTTCGGATCATACGGAAAGCAAGATCGTCCTTTTATTTAGGTGTTCTGGAATCAGTTTACGTTAAGACTCAAAACCCAGTCTTGTGTAAACAAAAAGAGTTCATTTTCGCACGTAGACTCTTCAAGTAAACAATGGTGATTAGGTGCTAATTGGCCAATCATAGGGCCAAATAGACGCAGTATTCATCATATCACGTGTACCCGCATCTGGCTATATATTTCGGTTCACCTTTCTGTCGCTATCCTACGTTTCATACTCTGACGAGTGTCGGACGAAAAAAGCTTTCAGTATGCTAAAAGAGTGTTCCCGCTTGTTCGTGCTATAGTGATATATATATATATATATATATATATATATATATATATATATATATATATATATATATATATATATATATATATATATATATATATATATATATATATATATATATATATATATATATATATAAGACCGAGAGGCCATACCTCAACTGCATCTTTTACAACACTTAAGTGCTCGACAATTAAATGGAGCGTTATAAGAATAATAATAAAAGTTATACCATACTGTCACAAGCGACCGTCGGTCTCATGTTCCCAATAATATTGAGTTGCCTTTTTTCAATAAAGAGGAATTTCCTCTGCAACACAAGCGTGTTCGCGAAATACTGTGGCAAAACTGCTGAATGGCGTGTTTCCAGAAGGAAGAAACACCTGAGTAACAAAACTATAAAGATCAATGGTGTTTTCGAGCGAGTTGATGGGATTAGATGTTTAAAATCAAGGTATTTTACGGACCCCGTAGTGCTCACTAGTGCTCGGAATATTGAAACTATCATGAATATAATTAAACAGCCTAAACAAAATGCTAGGAAAGTATGAGGAAACAATTGGGTATAGCATCATGCGGAATGCGAAGTCCATTCCGCTGAATAGACGAGTATTGCATCACCTAGTAACAATATCAGAGAAGTTCACACAAGAGACAAGAGAGTTCTATCATACCCTAACGTAAAGAGATGATACTTATGGGTGATACTAAGTGTGATCTACCCCAAGAAATAACCTGCCTGTCTCTCGCTGAAAATTGTAGGCATATTAGTAATCTGTATGATCTATTCAGTCTAAAGCAGATTATAAACGAGCCAACTAGGGTAGCACTCACAACATCAACTCTAATCGATCATATATCTACACCCTGTATCGATAATATACTATAGTCAGGAGTGCATAAAGTATTAATGAGTGACCACTACATGGTCTTATATGAACGCAAACTAAATGCCGGATTTGGCGGGCACAAGCTGGTTGTAACTGGAAACATGGAGCATTTTACCGAAAGTGCATTTTAGGCTGATATCTCTAGTATCGAATGGGAGCTGGTTGTTAATAAGACTGATGACGCTAATGTAGTGGTTGAGGAATGGTCATCTCTCTTCTCTACTGTGATAGAAAAGCATGCTCCCACAATGGAAATGAGAGTTTCAGATCGGAACTCTCAATGGATAAACACTGAGTTAAAACTACTTAGCAAGTCAAGAGATAAACTAAAAAATGCCGCAGTTAAAAAGAAATCTTCCTCTCTTATGGAAGACTATAGGAAAGTTCGGAATAGGGTGAATAGCCTTAATATTTTGCTAAAGCAGCAGTATTTTATCAATAAGATCAGTGAGAATAAAGTTAACATGAAAGAATGCTGGAAAATAACTAGCAAGCTTTTAAATAAATGCAGTAAATCCACAAATATCACTTACATTAAAGATGGGATATTGAAATCAGAGAGAAGAGGGAAATATCCAATACGATGAATAGTTATTTCTGTTCAGTGGGAGAAGATCTTGCAAAAAATATTGAGAAATCTTCAAACCCTCTCCTGACGGGCAAATACACTGTAAATCAAACTGCCGTCTGTTTTGAATTTGAAGAGGTCGAGTGCACACATATTAGGGATGCCATATGTAAGATGAAGACATCAAAGGGCTATGGAAATGACAATATTTCTAGCTACTTTTTGAAACCTTCCCTACCCTTCATTACCAAGTCACTAAGTTGCATCTTTAATAAATCAATGCTAAAAGGTATCTTCCTTGCCCAATGGAAGATTGCAAGAGTCACTCCCATTTTAAAAGAAGGAGATAAAAATGCAAAAACCAGTAATAGACCAATATCAGTTCTCCCTGTAATATCGCGGCTCTTTGAAAAGTTAGTTTACAACCAGCTATATGAATATATGAGCACAATTGGCCTCCTAGCACCCTGTCAATCTGGTTTTAGGGCCCATCATTCTACAACAACTGCTGTTAAAATGTACTGATGACTGGCTAAATTGTATAGATGCTAGAAAACATGCAGGGGTCGTATTCGTTGACTTAAAGAAAGCCTGACACAGTTGATCACGGAATTCTTCTTCAAAAGCTCACACACTATGGTGTTAATGGCAACGAGCTAGAACGGTTCAAGTCATACCTGTCAAAGCGCATTCAGTTCACAAGAGTCAACGGCTGCGACTCCAGAGTCCCAAGTATAAGCCTGGGAGTTCCTCAGGGTTTATGTCTTGGATCCCTGCTAATTTCAATCTACATCAATGATCTCCCTATGGTCATCAATAACGCTAAAATTTATAAGTACGCTGATGACACTTGTATAAGCTTCCAAGCTGATAGCGTTTCTAAGCTAAAATGAGGGATTATACAAGGACCTGGAAACTTTAGATTCATGGCTTAATGGTAATATACTATCTCTGAACGTAGCCAAAACGCAGTCAATGACCATTTCAACAAAGCACAAGCAAGCTGCATTAGAAAAGAAAAATGAACAACTTTGTCTGCAAATGCGCAATGAAACCCTAGGAGCTGTTCAAAACGCCAAGTATCTAGGAGTTCACATTGACAATTCTCCTGATTGGAAAAAGCATATTCAGGAAACATCAATAAAATTTCATGATCTCCTGGTATACTAAAATATGCAAAAAGATATCTTCCTTTCCATGCACTTAAAAATCTCTACACCAGTGTCATTGATTCCGGTACTGTCATTCTGTGTGGGGTGTGGTGCAGCCGAAACCCACCAGCCACAGAAACTTCAAAATCGAGCTGCCCGAATCATCACCGGTAGCAATTACGATGTCCCTAGTAAGCCATAAATAGAAAGTTTGGGCTGGAAAACGATTAATGAGATGGTACAGTTTGAATCGCGAGTTATGGTATACAAATCATTAAATCGGCTCACCCCACAATACCTCTCAAGCTGTTTGTGGCAAACTCACCAATCCCTCATACACCTAAGTAGTACGGACACCGATCTTAAGCTACCAAAGAGAAACGCCTCGACTGGTCAGAAAAGCTTTTCGTATAGGGGTGCTAAACTTTGGAATGGCCTCCCAGATCCATCAAAGCGAGCTACGGCTACGGTTGAAGGGCTTCCCTCCCTAAACATTTTTAATAATAATAATTATAATAACAACTTGTAGAATGTATGGACAATTTGTTAGGGAGATCAAGGAGGATATAAATGAGAGTAAATCTTGGAACTGGGTGAAAAATTCAGATCTTAAATCAAGTACAACTGCATTGATTTTCTCTGCTCAGGAACAAGCGTTAAGAACTAATTACACAAAATTCCATATAGATAAAACATCTGAATCACCACTTTGTAGATTGTGTGGTATCAAAGGGGAAAGCATCTCGCATATTATTAGTGAATGTAGTAAACTTGCCGAAAACAATACAAGGAAAAACATGACAGTGTTGCACAAAACATTCATTGGGACTTATAATGAACCTTTGAACCTGAGGTTACTAGTTGTAACCAGACCTAGAGGAAAACCTTTCCAGTATTATACTGTGAGCATTAGCATTAACCTTAAAAGAATAACTTGTAAGCATAATGCTCATATTAGGAAACTGCCTTGAAGAAAATAAGAAATCTGACTGGTGCTCAAGCTACAATAGCACATATCTGCATCCGCCTTTGCATGCTAGTTGCTAAAACTGAACATTAATTGCTGAAAAAACTTTCTAATACTTTATTTTGACTTGCATGCCCAAATTTTACTTCATTGCCAAATTGACAGAGTAGATCAAATTTGCTATATACCAAGAGGTGCGATTTCTATCAACAAAACTGTGGCATTTAGGCAACGGTGCCGATCAAAAGTGGGGAGTAGACATGTTCGGGGAAGTAGGGGCGAAACCCCCAGGAGAATTTTTAGGATCCAGCCCTTTCAATTTTAGGGAAATACCTATATTATATACACTTGCACAATCTTCCAATTGAAATATATGAGTAAAAATTCGCCAATTAGTATGACTGCTCGCTGTAGCTTGACCAGGGATCTTCTAGCAGAAAAAATTGAAAATCAATGAAAATTTGATGTCAACTAATCCTATAGCTAGTTACATAATATTGATTTGATACTTTTAAAATCATCCGCATGACCACAAATTTGCCATTAAGGTACAAACTATTATTTATACCTTTATTTTCCTTCTTCAAGGTACCAAGTGCTGACAAATTTTTGTACTAGGTTGTCGACGGGGTGTCATCAGGAGTTTTTCTGGTGGACAGCTGGCCCCCCACGACACCAAATAGCACTATCTTTGCACAGTAGAGATAGACTTTTCACCAGCATAGAAGTAGAATGCCTCTTTTCAAATGTCTCTAAGGGGTAGCATGAGGCGACAAATAACGGACCCGGAACTGACCCTCATCGAGCACAACAATATAGAGGCATTTTTATGGTGCGGTATCTTCAACCTTCACCACTAGAAAAGGATCTCTAAAATATGAGACAGGTCTTTACAAAACTTTCCCATTCCAAATATGCTGCAAAGTCGACCAAATAGAATATATGCTTTGCTGTATAAAAACGCCGCCGATAAGTCTAAAGTAGCAAGACCGGAGACCTGTTCCAGTGTGCTATGCTATTTTGAATTCACTTAAAATATTGAGAGTGAACCGCCCAATTTCGCACGATGGAGAAATGTTATGCACAAGTATGAACAAGTGAAATGAAGAGGAAAAACCAATGTATACTTCAAGGAGTATTACTGAAACTTTTAACAGTAAAGTAATGAAACTAACACAGACGTGTGATATTCTGGAGTAACTAGAACACAGTTTGCAAAACACATTACAATAAAAACCCAACACAGTCTCTGGTGAAGAAAACACTCTCATATCTGCTTAAAACTGAGTGTAGATAAAGGTTTCATGTCTCAATTCTAACTTACCGGCTACATGTAAAGCATAAATTGCTCGCCCTCACGTAGGACTGAAACAGAGCTCTGATCCTAGTGTAGGCCCATAAAGCCCATTAAGGTATTCAGGTGTCAATACAATTGTTGGCAACTTAAGAGGATGCACTAAAACTAGTTAATACCGATAAGCTCTTAACATCAATCAACAAATATACTTCGAGAGTACTGATCCAGGGCCTGATAAAGGTGTAGATCCGACTCAACTTTGAAGAGGTGTAAATCGATACGACGGCTCTGTAATTGGGGCACAGTGTGATTGGGGAAAGAGTAGATAGGACATATCCATATATTGAAAGTAGATGATGAAAAGTAACACAAATTCATGTGTGCGCCCCTGATATAAATATATATATATATATATATATATATATATATATATATATATATATATATATATATATATATATATATATATATATATATATATATATATATATATATATATATATATATATATATATATATATATATATAGGATTCAAGAACACAACTTCAACTTATTAAAACGCTTCGACTTGCGTCTTCATCGGTTATCAAAAAGATAATTTATCTGAAAGGTTATCTGAAAGGTTGTAAATTATCTTTTCGACAACTTAACAGTTTTCAATTTCTGTCACACAGCACACCACAATTCCAAAGAGAGACCACACCTAATTTTCAACACGTGCATGTCTGTACAACTTCATACGTTCGATTCTGTACTAGAAACCAATAAATGATACAAAATATATTTTTTCGACTACATCACGTTAAGCAGGCGGGTAATATCTACAAATTAATGAAATACGCACAGTTTTTATGACAATCTGGACACATCCATCAGAACTAACCAGTGTTTATAACAAGGATGGTACCATAAGATAAAACTCTCTGCAATCAAATGTAATCAAACACTTTGATAAGCACCTGTATGAGCACATCCATGTATATAGTGGGACCCAGCTGGCTCCATCGTTGTAACCAGATCGCGGATATAACAACAATGTTTCTAAAGCCAAGGTGGATAAATTAAAGGGGTCTAGAGCATGGAAAATCCCTTCAAACCAAATCATGTATGCTCGTTGTGTCCAAACCCAAGTCCTATACCAGTAACCCCACCAGCACCTCTTGATAGTTGAAACACCCTTGACTTTTCATATTCCCTTTCTAGTTCCTCCATAGCTTTTCTGCTTCTCTCTACTTTTTCACTTGATTCCCCATTTGCTGCATTTTTTATTCCCATCAGTTGTTTGAATTTAGCATCGGTTGCTTCGTCATTAAACGTCTGTTGTCCCCAGACTGCAGATGCTGTCCCGGTATTCTTTTCCTAACATGAATGAAAATTAAATTCAACTCAAATGATTCACAGACGGAGTAACAAAAGCAGGGCTCGCGAAAGGTGCTTTGTGCATGTGAGCATATATATCTGAGCACAAAATGTGCCTGCAAAAAACAGGATGTTACGTATGGTTAGGTGCAGCCAACTCGCAAACCTGTCATTTGCTGGCTTTCCAGCCACACACAAAAAGAACCCCATACATTTGACCATTACAATACATATACATCAACGTACAATAGAACCTTGCGAATATTGGCGAACGAACGCGAATTCATTCGATTCATCATTCTCTATGTCAAGGTGTAAAATAAGACGGCTACTACTCCTTAGGACGACATGAATTCAACACAAACCTCTTTTTTCTTAGCACTCCATAATAACTTTCGCTTCTCCTGTTGGACCTTAAACTGCTGTACATTTATCATAGCTGGGTTCAAGTAGCTTGGTAAGTTGATATTTTTCGCATCTTGTGCTGCCTTAGTCTTCACTTTCTGCATATGAGCCTGTAGCTTTGCTTCAACTTGTTCTGTTGATAGAGGCTCTTTTGAGTCCTTTCCTGTAGTTAACACAAAGAATATCAACAAAAGACAGCAAAGAGCGGTAAAAAAGATATGATACTTGCCATAACAAAGAAATAATTTTCTAGAGAATACGTGTGTAACTGTTCGCTGCAAGACGAAACGTTCAACTGAAAATGATCAGATTCCATCTTGAATGATCAACTTAGTCCATAGAGATCAAGTAACCTAGCTAGAAAGTTTATCAAGGTAAAACGAAAGGTATTGGTCAACGTATCATCCATGTCAATTGCGCTCCTAAAGCTTACCTTTTCCAGGTGGAGGTAGCACTGCTCTGCATATTCCTTTTCCACTTTCATATCTCCCTTTTGGGGGAGGGCTTCTACTATAACTTCTTTCAGATCGCCGCCTTTTGGGGCTGTATCTCGGCCTGCGTTCCCTTTCACGGCTTTGACTTCGGCTTCTCCTAAAGGATTTTCTATCAGGACTACGCCTTTGTTTCTCAGAGTATCTTCTATCAGGGCTTCTTCTTCTATCAGGACTTCTTCTTCTATCAGGGCTTCTCCTTCTGTCAGGGCTTCTTCTTCTTTCAGGGCTTCTCCTCCTTTCAGGGCTTCTCCTTCTGTCAGGGCTTCTCTTCCTTTCGGGGCTTCTCCTTCTGTCAGGGCTTCTCTTCCTTTCAGGGCTTCTTCTTTTGTCGGGGCTTCTCCTCCTTTCAGGGCTTCTTCTTTTGTCAGGGCTTCGTTTTTTGTCAGGGCTTCTTCTTCTGTCAGGGGTCCTTCTTCTGTCGGGACTCCTTCTTCTGTCAGGGCTCCTTCTTCTGTCGGGGCTTCTTCTTTTGTCAGGGCTCCTCCATCTGTCAGGGGTTCTTCTCTTTTCTCTGCTCCTCTGGCCTTCTGGACTCCTGCGCCTTTCTGGGCTCAGCCGTCTACTTTCAGCTTTTCTCTCACTTTCATGCGCATCTTTGAGAACTGACTTCCCAGCATTTAGTGCCTTGCTTGGGCTAACACTTTCCCTACCATCTCTATGTCTCTCATTATAATCATCTGTTTCAGCAGAGCTCGCACTCTCTGACCGTGACCTTCCTCTAGATAGTTTCTCAGGCTTTCTCTGTTGACTCCTGTCAGTACTACTTGAAGAATTGCCAATGGCTCCCGATCGTTCTTTCTTAACATCATCCGAGTCTCTTTCTATTAAAATGGACCAAAACAAAGACTGCAGGTCAAGTTAAAGCTGAGGCATGCTGTCAGTTAGTTCATTCTAATACACAAGCCATGGACTTAGAATTCAATTATCAGTTGGTCCACGTTTAATTTACACAACTGAGCATACAACGAAACCTCAAGATTCCTGGTTGTTTTCCAGCCTAATAAGTACCAATACAGCTACTACACGGGCACCTATAAATGATAATGGAGCATAAAAGAGATGTAAAGCAGTCTTTAAATGCAAAACGGTGATGGTCACGAACTAGGTGATCTAAGGACGGTTTGTATCTTAATATCGTGGTACTTTTCCTTAGAGGTTTCGTGCTACCGCAAACTGAATGCACCAATAATTTCCTTGCCTTTATCTTTCATTGGTTTTTTCTGCTTTGGTCACATTCTCTACACGTCCTATAATCTAACCGCTTATTTAATTGCTACGAACTTTTTCCACAACATGACTCTAAACCATAAAAAATCACATAAGTTAACTAACTCAAAACCCAACAATCTGAATGAGAATGCGATAGACAGACTCATTCAGCAAAAAATTTCAAAGTATCAAACTTCTATAATGCAAGTGATATTTGAGAGAAGATCAAAGGCCTTCTGCAACTAGGATGATAAATTTTCCTGCATGCTGAGACAGGTACTTAATATTACTTCAAAGTGCAAACATACCAGCTAATTTCCATATGGCAGCAAGCTCATCTTCCAACTAAAATGAAGTAGATTATATTAGGCTGCATCCTTATATCTTTATCTTCCACATTTTTGGTCTACATGAGCAAAGCCTTATTGCAACAACTGGATCAAACATTAGGTCCTAAGTAAAAGGGAAAAACTATTTTCAATTCCCAAGCAAAATAACTCAAAAAGTGAAAGAATATCCTTACTTCCTTGATGAATCCAACTAATGAAAGTAACTTTAGAAATACTACCCATGCTACAACACTCAATGAAAAATACTTTTTAGGTCTCATTTCAATTGATAGATAATTTAAAAACCCTGACTTGTCAGCTGGCTGTCATAACAATTTGTGCATATTTACAACACAGAAAACTGCCCAGAAAACATTAACAGAATGCCCCGTCATGCACTGATGCCCATAACAAACTGAACACTTTTTTAAGGAAGAAGCACAGTATGCAATTCAGAACACTAAATTCACAGTGGAAATGTCACAAGACCATATCAAACAGGATTTACCAGTGGAGTTAAGGCAATGAGACTTGATTCTCCAATTCAAAATACAGTGGAACAATGGGTACCTTTAAATATTATAATCTTGTCAGATTCAAAACAGAACTACTTTTCCAAATATATTACATATTTAGAGGCAGTGCTGTGGTAACATTATCAAAACCAAAATGCAAGGAAATTAGCTGCAGAACTCTAGCTCTATTACTGGCAGCCAAAGGACCAAATCTATTTACAAACTGGAACTAAACAAAACTTCTTTAACAAGACTCAAATCTCCAGTTAATTCTGGTTCAGTTACAGATTTCAAACTCCCTCTTTGTTTTTGATTTGCTTTACAGTTCCCACTTTTTCTCTTTTGAAAACTAACTCAACGACTCTTTACTTTGCAAAATCAAGTCTACAGAGGAGAGTGGTTAGTAACAGGGTTGATAGGACAGAACAAGCATCATCCACCTTTCAATGAAATCTGTCACTTTCAATCTTGGTTCAACTAATGACTACCCACCGACTGATACCCCCAACACATTGACACAGTTTTCCCCAAAAAAGCTACCAGGTTGTGTTGTTTTTTGTCAAATGAAAATCAATAGATAAGGTTGTATCTCCTGTTCAGTTTACATTGATCTCTTCAGTGCTAACTGTCATGGAAATTAAGCGGTAATGCTTAAGACGAAATGAGCAGAACACAACTTGTTCCTGATAATTATGAAAAAAGAAGTCTGAACATAACTTAGCACATGGTGCTCTGAATAGCAAAACCCAAGTAACCTCTGGATACCACTTTCATGCATTGTGTATCTCTAAATTTCACCAATACAAAATGGCCAGCATATATTATCTGTTTATCTTCCATCCTCAAATATACCCTAATTGTGATTGCTCCATAACTGCAATACAAACTACTAAATGCTGATTTTTTGCCTAACGAAAACAATTGAGCTAACTATCAGATGCTTAGATGATTCTCATACTAATGAATAACAAACTTTATGTAAACTAAATACTTTCATGAACTAGCTTGGTGTGGTAACTGGACTGAAATTCACACAACAAATGAGAGGTCCAGGAGATAAACTGCAATTCTATCCTGATGGCATGTTTCAAGCTCACAAATCCATCAAATGAGACTTCCTGCTCCCCAATTCGGCAGCAATGCAAAGCAGATGAACAGAAAGAGTATAGGCCAACACTATCTGTCATGGCATAACTGACAAAGCTTTTGACACAGGTCATGGTGATGTGTTATGATCTAGGGTCAGTTAGATCACTGGCTAGTTCACCAACTGTTATAACACATGGTTGTACAGTAATTCTGTATTTTTCTGCAGTGTCAGCAATAGACTTTCCATACTAGATAGAAAGCAATACTAACAATTTCAAATGTTTCACAAGAAAACCATAGTTTATGCTGAGTTTGATTATTACTGCACATCAAATTTCTAAAGATTTGAAAGTCCATATACTGCCCGTATTGTCACGCAGCCAAAAATTGACAACTACCCCCAAGGTCACCATTTGTGATGCTTAATATCTACGAACTATAACAAAAATGCTGGAGAATAACTCAGTACAAATAAGATAGAAACAATATGGTCACTTTAGCCAAATGGATTCATATTTTGAGACCTACTAAAAATTTCACTATTGAGGGAAACAGAAGTGAAATCAGCTTCTCATTGAGCAAATCACTACCCTTTGAGAATAGCACCCAAATTTTCAGTTATGTGTCCTATGTGGCTTGACTTTCACGACCACTTGTGTACCTTTCCTGTGGGTCTCTTTACTTCATGGGCATCTGAGTATCTTCAGACCATTTGAAAGATGTACAACCTAAGCTCATTTCAAAGATTTAAAACCTAAGCTAATAATGACAGCACCTCACAGTCAAAGAGAGAATAGTTTCTCACTCAGGTTGCTTATATATTCACCTTATATACACACCTCCAAATAAGAGCCATCTCTCTTTCACTTACCATCTCACAGCATCAACATGATGTCAACTTCATTGGTTGTTTCTTGGCATGACTGATATAATTATACCACAAAACAAAGTTAATACTAGCAAACTATTTTCTATTTACATAGTTCAAGTTTAAGCTTTTACTCACTGCCCCAATAGTTTAAGAATGTTTTGGCAATCTTGCATGAGTTAGACATGAAAATTATCACAACAGAAAACAATATTACACAACAGCTTGTAGACAACTGCTGCAAAGCAAGTGAACTAGTTATGGGTGCAGGAGGTTATTTACTAAAACCCAAGCAAAGATATATCACAGGGCATTGGCACCTCTGAGCAACTAGCTCAGCCACTGTCTTGAGTTAGACATGTAAGGAAAGCATGATCCCAAATCAGGCAAATCCAAATCTTAAAAGTGTGTAATTTGAAAGAAAAGAAACTAGTAAAGTCTTGTGCTGTTACATTAACAAAGGCTGTGTAATATATATGTACTAGATGAATGATGAGAATGCATAATAAAATGTGATACAGATTTCAGAACACTAAACTGTAAAATAAAAAGGAAAGAGCCATATATACTCACTGAGTTGTCTACTCTGGCACTTGAACCAGTAAAGCTTTCAGATGAGACTGGAATGCAGGTTGAAAATGGTTATTACACATTTCAAAATCTAATACCTTTCAGACAGCAGTTTTTCTCTGTATACCTAATGATGCTATAACAAGTTGCATGAACCCAGAAGAAGCAAAGGGTGTGTGTTGCTACCATTAAAATTCAAAGAGAAAGTATTGTCTAGATTCAGAAACATTGACCATGCAAATAGCAAATTAACAACTCAGAGAAACTTGCTGACTTTCAAAACTCACCTACTCGGAAATATCAGCCAAATTCTTCCACCTACTCAAAATGTAATAATATTTGATTCATACCTGGTATCCTTTTCTCTTTGCCAACCTCCATTTCATTCACCTTGAATTTTGAATCTGCAGCCTGTAGAAAGCATTTAAATGAAAATGTAGACATAAGAATCTTTATTCACTTCAGTAGTACATCGAAACAAATACTTGGCATAGGCTAGGATCTGATCAACATCTGAGGTGTGTAACGACTTTAAACTAGTTTGGCCTTACTACTGCAGTTGAATCGACATCGGACCCAGAAAAGTAAGCGCCAAGGCGGCTATCCATATTCCCAAATCAGACTGACTTCCCTTAAAATGTCCCAAGTAAGTCCTTATAGTGTGTCACTGGTTAGAAATATAAAAGATAACACAAAATAACATTTCCTAAGATTACCAGCTTCTCCACATTAGAATCCTGATGTGTTGCAGGAAACTTATTGCACTTCTTTGCAAGGCATCATGGGACAGTACAACGCGGAATCTGGGAGCCAGTGATGCAATTTTCCTTGATGCGATGATGCGATCCGTTGTATTAGGGAAGTTGATTACGCTTTTGTTTAAAAGAAAAAATTATCTAAGAAACATGAGGCTCAGGCAAAATATAAGAAACATTTAAGAAACACGGCAGGCTGAGTTTCGAAAGTAAACATGAAAACTCTGTTTTTGCAAGAAAATATTTTATTAAACTGGAAGAATGCAGAAAACATCCGTCTCTCATATGTTTTGAACATTATATTTGTCTTGTTGTTATAGGCAATTTTAGGCTGGACTTAACAAAATAGTAAGAAACATCCAGGCTGAAGGAAGAAAGTTTGTTTCTTATAAAAACGTGTACTGGTTCTGATTGTTGATATTCTGCTTGTATTCCTTCGGCTACAGTATCGATTCCTATATTAATCGTAGTTTTTTAATAAAAGTTTACAGATCCGGATGAAATTTGACAAGTAGCCTGTTTATCATTAATGTTCAGATGATATTTTTGGCAGGTACTCCAACCACAATAGTCTCATTAGCCACTTTGAACTTCTTTTCTAACCTAAATCATTTATCTACACTACAGTATCTCCAGTTGAAATGGCATCTTCACTCGATCCATTATTGTATCATAGAATCCCAATATTTCGTAAAACAACACTTAATTACTTCTCCGCGTGAGTTCATTTGGCAAATGCTCAGATTTTGAGTAAATTCGATTTCATCCATTTGTTCTCTATTTAGGAACTGCAAAGAATTCTTCTTGTCCCTTTCAGTCCAGTTCATTAATACCAATGGATGCTAGTCCTATTTACAAATGGCCTGCTTGAATATTTGAGAGCACAATAAATATTCTTTCCAGCCTTGCTAAATCGAGTACATGATAGACACAGAAGTTATTCACTGCGTCATTTACTGAAATCTATGGATGGCTTATGAACTGTGTATTATGATAAACAAGTCCTGTGTGTATTACTATTAGCTTTTCATCAACCAAATAAATAGTGCGATTATTCCCTATATTTTGCCAAATATCTACTGTTATACCTAGTCGGCAAGTTTTTTTAAACGAAGGTATGACAGTCATCGGATCCAGCCTTTATGTACTAAGAATACTTGATACAGCGACGATTCCATGAGACATGATCTAATGTGTGGGACAAAATCATTTCATTGTAGTCCTCTTCGCTTAATATCAAAATAAAAGCCGGTTTGCAGAAATAGCAGGTTATCAAACATTAGAACAATGAACGCTATTTTGAAATCTATTTTAGAATACATGCAGCTGTTCCTCAATGAATTCTGAAATTACAAGGTGACCTGAAGGAGATTAGACCTGATTCATGTTGCAGGTGATATCAATACAGTAGTTTTAAGGGTACCTGCTAAAAATTTTTCAAAATGTCATTCTGAAACAATTCAAGTTTTACAACTGAAGTAGAGCTTACAAGCTTTCAGCACAAAGAGAGATGATGTTAGGTCGATATTTTTGCGTCTATAACTCTTAATGGCTACCCAAAGGGAATCGATCTATAGGATCCCAGTTATGCCGAAAGTAGGAAAGCACCAAAAATCCTGGTTTTATCATAATCTTCAGATTCAACCACATTAGATTATAGAAAATGAAGTCATGACACAAGCTTGACTCATCTGAAATCTGCTGGGTATTTATTTTAACCAGTAGTACGGCATCTAATCCTAATGGCATCGCGACCGGGGGTATATGGGGGATTTGTCGTAGAATTTCTATCGAGGATTTAAATGAAATAGATATTAATTGACAGCAGTGAGATAAACGGTGTAAATAGTGTCTGACACGCAAAAATGAGGCAACAACAACAACAACAACAGCAACAACAATAACAAACAGTAAGCTGGGAAAATTCAAATTGGGTTTTAATTTCATTTTGTTTCGTTTTCAAATATTTAGGGATGGTAGTCTGTCAGCAGTGCCGATGTTCAAGGGGCCCTCCATAACAAAAATTAGTAGGTAAATTTACGATGTATAAAAATATGAAATAACTATCTAGTTACAATTAAAGTTTATTTACAACAAAAGAATGCATACATAAGAAAAATATATAAAAAGCCTATTTATTTAAGAGCTCTTTGAAGCAGTTCAAGGAGGTTGCTTGCTTACTTTCAACTGGAGGCTCATTCCACAACTTGGCACCTCTGAACGAAAAACATTTCTGACCACTTTTTGAACTTTTTCTTGGTAATTTTAGGTCAGTGGCTGTATTCCCAAGGTTCATAGAGGGCAGTAGGGACATTCACGTGAATAGATTGCACAAGTACTGTGGAGCCAAATTAGTAAGAGACTTGAAGACCACACTATTGGATTCACTATCAACTAGCTCACCAATGGTCTTCCAATCTAGTTTTTTTACGAATGTCAGGCCAGGAATATCACAATTAAAAATACAACATTAAACAGGAGAGCACTTACTAGTGGGGACATATTAGAACCGGGTAGGGAACTTCCTTGTAAATTTGTATCTCAGAAGATCTTTTGTTTGATTTGATATCGCTTTATCGCATTTCAAATATTTTAGGAGGGTTACCCTTCAGCATTACTGAATTTCAAGAAACCCTCCTAAACTTAAGCAAGATTGGTAACTTAAGCAAAGTTTACAATATGGTGCGGGGTCCAATTTACCACTAGGTCAACTGGACCTGGACCCAGGGATTTATTATAGTCTTAAAGATAGATTGCTCCCGGCAGAAGCACCGCTGAACTCTGTCCTATATTCAAATTCTATGGTTTCACCGTTTGATACTTAAGATAATATGCAAGCACCGTTGTCTGATGCAGCAGTTTTTGCCAACAGGGTGGTGAGCAGCAATCACATGAACGAAAAAGCTTTATCTATACTTTAGGGGCCCCAGTCAGATTCGAGCCAAGGGCTCCAGCAGATGTAACTGAGGCCCAAATATGGTTAATCTTAAAATGAACGATTCAAACGCAAGCAAAGACAGTTCATGCGATACAATATTAAATACGGCACCTTTCTATATTAAGCTTCCTGGGTTGGATCCTGATAACAATTCATAACAACTTGGTCAAGTAGTTTCCTATCAATTCATCTCCGGATATTTTCACTTTCTGGCAGCAGGTCTTTATACATGGCTTTGCTGTCTTCATATTAGTGAGGACTTATTTCAATTTTGTATTTAATGCAGGTGAATTTAATACTTTTTGTTGTACGAAAGTGTAAACTAGATCTGTGACATTTATATACCTTGAAATAAAGGGAACTCCTTGAGATTACCCACCTTGAGGTTCCCTTCTTAACATAACAAATTAAGTTTCTGGACCACTCGAAGCACACTTACTCCTTGAAAAAATATCATTCAGTGCCAGTCTTTCATGGAATGGGAGATGTCTGCATTCATCTTTGACGGATAGCTTCAACGCAAATGACATGCATCTTTCAAAACCACTAAAGGTGCTTTGGCACTTTCTATGTCGATGACGCAATTGACCAAGATCACTTATAGGGAATGCTTGCAATCATAACAACTGAGATCAATTATTGAGATAATACACCACTTTCACCGACCGCGCACTAGAGGACTGGGCCGAGATTTGGGGTGAAAGAAATTTTTTCTTGTAGACAAAATACCTATGAATACGGCTTGTTGATTGTGACTATCGTAGGATATTTCGCGTGTCTCTCGTCCTTTTCATTTGTTATCTGCTATTATTTGCTAATATGTGATCTGGCTGCCTTGGGAAGAGTGTTTTCTCAAAACTTTTACGAGTACTTTAGGCTCACAGCTCACAGAAATAGATAAGCTGCGTTGGGTAATAGGCCTAATCGAGCAACATGGATTTGGCAACGATATCTACAAAGAAAGTTGATGAATTGAAGGACTTCTTATATCTTCGGGGATTGAAAATTAGTGGAAAGAAGGAAGAATACAACAGCTGAGGAAGTCCAAGCAGATATTGCTAGACATTGTGAAAAAACTGTATGTGGATGGCAGCCATATGATTCCAGAGCCGTGCAAATTGGATCAGGGTAGGGTTAGATACTGGCCAGTTACACTGTACATGGGCAGGTTTAAGTCCTAGTTTTCATCCTAATGAACTTGCCAGTAATGACCATAGCTATTTTCTTGACAAGTTGGAATTTGATAGAGAGCACTGGCTATAGTTGGAAAGGAATTCAGAAGAATTTTACATTAGTCCATTATGTTCCTTCAGTATTTTCATAAATTTGGAAATCAGACACTCAGCAAAGAAGTGTATGTAAATGTATATAACCATTTTAATCATATAACATTTCTAAAGCATACTATACTAAGCTATACTACACTATGCAATATTATACTGTACTATGCTATATTATACTATACTTCACTATCATATACTATTCCATAATATGTTAAACTATTTATCACTTGGCTTCCTGAGCTTTAATAAGTATAAAGCCTGTTTCATCTTTTGCACTTAACATCTAATTTGTGAATAGTATAACTTCTTTTAGTTAGTTCTTTCTCAACTTTTAATTAATGGTACTTGACTATTGCATATTGCTACACAGCTTCATAATGCCTTCTACTAATGGTAATGCATTTTTAACTATCTTGAATTCTTTTATTCTATTAATGGCAAGTTCAACATGAATTCTGAAATTAGCAACACCTTTTGTCTTTTCACATTCTGCTGCCAGCATTTGAGACTCTACTCTAGCCCTGGCGACATATTCATAGAGTAATAATTATAAAATCAAAATAAGACTATGATGTAGCCATTTGGGGACATTACAATCAGAAATCTACCTGTGTTGTGATTCTTATAATCTGACCAAGTTCATTCTTTAAAAACCTTTATCTTTCAATACAAAATCTCAATGCAGTCTATTATGCATCTTGTTTTTGGGCTAAACTTTTTGGGTGCAGAAGGTAAATTTGATTGAATTAGGCCCCTTGGAAGCCAGAAAATGAGAGCATTCCCATTTAAGCTTGCCAACATTTTGATCCATGTGGTAAATGTCTTTGAGCATACACAAGAGGAAAAATAAAATCTATCTGCTAAATCCTCATTGAAAATGCCAAGTCTAATCCACATAAGAACCATTAGAAACTGATCTCTATGGGTCACTCTATGTTGTCTCCTAGAGAACTTACTTTTTGATGGTGACTGAGTTTGCTTTCCTCTCCAATATATTATTGTTGGCAGGCTAGGCTATATATATATTAAATATTAAGTTAAATATAGTCACAGCTTGCAAGCCAGTGTAAAATTGCATTTTAGCATCAGGTTTTCTATGCACCCATTAAAATGGGTTTCTTGCAGATTTTTCTTTTAAAAGTGTATGTGATACTTTATCAACTTGGCTTAAAATGTTCCGCTCTAAGTATTTCAATTTCACTCTGCAAAGCAGCACTTTGTGCTCCCATATTTGGACAGTTTACACAGGATGACTCCTCAGCAAGATAACATCCATGGAGATACTTGAATTCAGTTCTTCTACAGTCTCAGTTGCTGGAAGCTCAGGTTGACATACCAAAACTTTTCTTTGCTTTTTCACTCCAGCTATGTATCTTAAATTCCAAGTTGGATCTGAGTTTTCAACAGTTAGTGGTCCATCAACAAAATGCTCTGAACAAACTATATCACTCTCACCTGGGGTCCAAGGTGTATTCTTTCCAGATACCCTTCTCATTTTACAAATCCAGACTTTCCCGTTTATGAGTTGAGAAGTTTATTATCGGAGTGATGCAGCGTGGAAGGTCTTGGACAAGGGCTATTTCTGAGAAAGATCTTTATACTCACTAAAGTCCTTCTTCTTCCACTATTTCAATCTGTAGTTGCTATTTCGGCAACCAACTACAACACAGTTTCCATTGACCATTACGATACGACTGGGTAGGCTTAGGCCACTACAGTGTAAGATACTACTTCTGTGAGCTGTGAGCCTAAATTACTCGTAAAAGTTTTGAGAAAACACTCTTCCCAAGGTAGCCAGATCACATATCAACAAATAATAGCAGATAACAAATGAAAACGATGAGAGACACGTGAAATATCCAACGATATTGACAATCAACAAGCCGTATTCATAAGTATTTGTATACAACCAAAAATTTCTTTCACCCCAAATCTCGGCCCAGTCCTCTAGTGCGCGGTCCGTGAAAGTGGTGTATAAATTGGAGCTACACTCACTAAGACATTTTTTAAGAGATAAATACTGATGAAGACGTGAGTCGAAACGTTTGAAATATGTTGAAGTTTTTGATTGATGTCTATATATATATATATATATATATATATATATATATATATATATATATATATATATATATATATATATATATATATATATTTATATATATATATATATATATATATATATATATATATATATGTATATATATATATATATATGTATATATATATATATATATATATATATATATATATATATATATATATATATATATATATATATATACATGAATATATATATATATATATATATATATATATATATATATATATATATATATATATATGTATATATATATTTATATATACTTAACTTGATAAATGCTGATGTTGTTTGCTAATTAATTAATTGAATATAATTAGATAATTAATCATTCAACTAAAATATTGGTGTTCAAATTTTCCCAAACTGTTTTATAACCAAGATTTCCTGATATTATGCAGAAAATCAGTTCCTTAACATCTATGATTCAATACAAAAAGATTGACTAAATTTAATTGGATCTTATTAATAGAGCTATCCGGTGAAACTTTGAAGGTATGGCCAATTTAGTCTGAGGACAGGAGTCTCAAAGTCAAATCATGTGTAAACCATGAAAAAATGTTGCCAACTGAAGTAAGAGTGCAAATCAATCTGCCGACTGTACTTTATGCCAGGTGGTGTCGCATCCTCAAGGTGTATATGTGTGGTGGCGATGGTACAAGCAACATCTCAGGTCTTTATTCGGGCGTCCGCTCACTGCGTACCAAGCAGCAAAAGGGTATTTAGTGGCGACAGTATGGATACAAAGTAGCAAGACAATGACTCGGTCACTCTGTCTATTAGAAACCTGTCGAAAGGTCACATCCTGACTGATAGAATCGAATACTGAACTAACTTTGATCTTTTGTCCCTATCTTATCATTAATTAATTAAACAACAAGTTAAATAGGTACAAACTAGAGTTTGACTAGGCAAAGCGAAGAATAAAACTAAGAATAAATACAGTGGTAATTTGTACGAGTATTATGATGCAAACATTATAACTAGGTACAATGTCAAAACACAGTCGCAAGAGAACGATGTACTGCTGAAAATTTACAACTTGCTTTCGTTATTCTGTGTCACTGATTCAGGGCCTAGAATAGGTGTAGATTTGATTCACTTTATGGAACTATAAAACGAAACTGTGTATCTATGATTGGGTGAAGTGTGAATCAGTAAATAGGACATGTTTAGCTATTGAAATTGGGTCATGAGAACTAACACAAATCGACTACCGTGAGATGTGAGTAGAGTCGTACAGTAAAAATACCTTTTCGTTATAATCATCATCATCATCATCATCATCATCGTCATCATCATCATCATCATCATCATAACAATCAATTCCCCAGTCATTGGAGTATCATAACCTCCCAATTAGGCGATCTAATGACACCGTTGATCTCTTAACAAACAGCATTCATAAGAACTTTAGGCGAGTTATTAGGAAGTATTGAATGATTAGTTAAGGCAGATGAGTCAATTTACTAATTGGATATACCACTAAACACCCGATGGCAAATCGGACAGAATAGATTAGATCAAAGAGCCGAAATACATGAGAACAACTATAAACCTTGCCATTTACGAACTACGAATCAGTATGGACAAAAGAAAGTCTTCGTTGCAAGACGTGCGTTATCTTCATTTAGCATTGAAAGATCGCTCAAAAGGCCTAATCCAAACATTTTTTATATAGAATACAGCTAAAATGTTGGGCTTCATATATTCTGTCTCCAGCTATATTTGTCATGCACGGCTGCTTGGTATAGCCAATGCTCTGAGGTTTAGACAAGCAATTATAGGGTGGGCAAGGAATATAGATTTTCCAGCAAAAATGTAATAAGCGTATTCGTTTTCTCATAGGATCTGTCTAATATAGAATGGTTTATTTTCAAAATTAAGCGCTTAAATAGAAAAGAAAACGAATGCATTATAATCCCGACAAGATAAGGAATTTTCCGACAAAATGGCAATCTAGTTTTACAGGAGGGTTTTCGCCCCATGACCCCCTATCTATGCCTCCATCTATTCTGTATAGTGTATACGACAAAGGTGCATGATGGTATATTCTTAATGTTCAATGATATGTATATGTAGCTATGTCCTAACCCCAAAGATTACTAACACCCATAAAGAAAGAAGGGAACAAGTGAATTATCAGATAAACATATCAGGATAAAGTAAAAATGATCGAGGAGACCATATTAGATATGAAAGCTGAGTGAAGGAGCCGTTGTAGTGAAAACTACTTACGACAGCAAGGACTGTGCGATATGATTAGATATCAGGAGTGTTCGGACAGGTTAGGACTATGGGGGCTTGGGCATTTTCCATTCACCCTCTTACATTCTTCTAAAAGGTCTTACCAAGTAGATTACACTTAAAAATTACTATAGACCATGTCATATGAATTTGGTGCCAGTCTCCTTGAGTTAAATCTAACCTAAAAATGTTTATGTATTACTGCAGTAGTATACAAACACTGACTCAAAAAGTTGGCAAAGAGTCGTATCTAAATCGAATCTAGTCTTCAAGCATGGTGTCCTGATTTCTTAAGCAACAATGCCTCATCATATCTTAAGTGACTTGGAGATTTCATAGGAAGTAAAGCATGAAAATTTTGAGTTTGTTTAGCATTGCAGTGTAACACAGACAAGCTAGGCACTACACAAACACAAGACTGAAATGCATCATGCAAATTAAACAAAAATGATGATGGACTTGTGTGAAAATTGGAATTTCTTCTGTGTATCAACTTATCAACTTTCTTCGGTCTTATAAATCCTGTACTGAACATTCTTAACTATTTGAGCAGTCAATTACCGCTTTCTTAAAAACCATTTTCATATTAAAAAAAATGTGTACTGCTTTGCATACATACCTGTAAATTGTATTGTAACTTCTATAACCTGTTCATCAACAAAGAGAATACGCTGGAGCAATTCTCAGCCACCTTCAGCCTTCTTGTATTTCGATTTCTACCAATATTTAATTGCTAGAAAACTTTCTACTATTTTAAAATGCCACTTCGCTTCCGCGTTTATATGCTTCTGAAGACTATCGATTTGGAAGACCGACATTAACGACAACGGCTTATCTAAGAATATTTCTAAAGACGCACATAACAGGCTCTTTATGCACTTTAAATATATACAAAGCATTCAGTCATAGAATACGAACTTTTAGTCTATTGCGCGAATATATACCAAAGTATTCTTTCTCTGATATATTTCCCAGTTGCTGATAATACTTCTTTCTTATGATTCGAAGAGATCCTCCAGCCAGAGTCCATTAAGTTAATCACGAATCCCTCAAATCAACAATATTCCTGCAGAACGTCTGCCGATCAACTATTCATCCACTTTTTGGAATCTTGTAATTGTGATGAAAATCAATCGTATGCTTAATATCAATGATCGTTGCTTTCACATGATCAAGCAGCGTTTCATGTCCTTTTTCCTCCGAGTCTTCCCCTCTTCCTTTTTAGCACAATCGCTCTTTTTGTTTTTGCTTTTGTTTTTTGATGCTTTGCTGGTCAACTGTCCATTTTCTGCCTTCCCGTACGCTTGCAAACTCAACTGATAGCTTCTTCCGTCTCGAGGCGAAAATCTAGGCTGGACCATCGGCGATCGAGGCGTTCTAGGTGAACGCGGTGGAACCGAGGTGCCTGCTACACTTGTGTTGATCGGGTTCATGGCCTAACGTGTCAGGACTATTGAGCGGCTATCGGCTTATGGAGACCTATATCCAAGCTTCAAATGATGTGCGGGTTGTTTTCCTCATATCTTTGAAGTCCGCTCATTGCCAATTGGCAGGTGCTACTGTGTGCTGTAAATGTATTGTTTGAACAACGGGTTCTCCCGGTATGTCAGTTCGTATGTCCACTTAGACTCTAAAACAATCACCGACTGCAAATGTAGTAAATTTTTTATGAAGAATCCTCAAAGATAAGGCGATAAATTTCTAGATACATTGCTAGGACAACGGACTGCTTATCCGGCTGCTGATGGTGACTGCGTGGGCTACGTCAGCAGGGGGTGAGACAAAGACAATATTTTTTGACGATTTGCCCACCAATTTTGATCACAACAATTGTTCAGACCGACGAAATGATTCCGTGTGTAATCCACGCTGGTAACACATGGCCATGCAAACATCCCATAGTCAACAGTTATCGATAAATTTATGGTAACTGGGATTAAAGTGATGAATGAGAGAATGAAATAGTGAATGCAGAATGAAATTGCGAATTAATAAATGAATAAATAGAAAACTGGATTACTACATGAATGAGTAGCTAAATGAATGAACTTATGATTGAATGAATCAAAGAGCGGTTTTTAAGTCAATATGTATCAATAAGTCGGTAAACATACAACAGAGTGATTTTAAAAAATAATATAGTCTAAAAGAACATTAAGGGTCAAAATCGCTGAAATCTAAGAATAAGTTAAGAATAATGCAAGGCTCAAATTTCGTGATGACTTAAATTTTTGTTTAGTTGAGTTCTTTTTTTAGAAAAAAACAATGCACTTAGGCTTATGGTTTATAATGTTAATACCGCATTTATTGTGCTGTTCTGTACTATTTTTTGTTCTTTTTTGTTGTTTTGCTCTTATGATGAAATAACATATCAGGAAATATTTGACTTCTCTCTTCAACTTTCAAACGAAATCACACGAATTTGCTCTCAGAAGACTTTAACAATTATCTCAGCACAAAAATCACAAAATTTTAAGAATGTCAAAGCGTAGGAAAAGTTTAATACTCCTACGAAAAAGCATATATATCTGATTCAGCCCAAGTATAGCTTCTTTCACTTTTGTAACGAGAATATATTTGGATATAAGTACGACAACAAAAAGATAACATGTGCCTTTTCTTCCTTAGATCGAATGATTCGATAATCCCATACTATTCGACAATCCTATACAACTTGACTCAATCCAGCTACATACAATTTGACTCAATCCTATTTGACAAATTCATGAAATGTTTCGACCCAATCTTGGGCCATCTTCAGTCAGAAATAAAGGTCTGAACATCATCAATTCTCAAGCTTCTTCTATCCCCATGGTTCTCCTTTGAAGCACTTTTGTCCGTTCTCTTGCTTTTCCTTATGGTTGTTTCCTTAAGCTAGGTCCCGCAAGTGCGTTTCCCATCATCTGCCTCAATAACGAGGATATGTTTTCGCTGTTACTGTATATTAGATTCGATAGTTAAATAACTCATTCGTAATTGTGCATTATTTAACTACATGCCTATAAACGTCTTTTTTAAAGGAATCGCTTTGTAAGGAACCTACACAAGTAGAAGATCAAAACTCTAAGGACTTTGCACTACTAATGACCACATCTCTAGAGAACCCCTCAATTTCAACAATTCTTCTAATTGCAAGCAATCGAGAATTAAAAAACAAAAGTCGCATGAATTGTGTGTAATCCTTGTAGCAAATGGTTCAAAACTGACTCAAAACTGAACCAGTACTGCACTATGCACTTACAATATCTATATAATACTTAAGTGTGGTCAAAGGAGGTCAAAAAGTAAGGCACTTTTAGATCTAGGCCTTGGGCTAGGTTCCTTATAGCAAAACACGTGCAATACGGAAAGAATATCCACAATGAGAACGTGCTCATAGCGGAAACGGGACAAGTTAAGTGAATGCATTATTCTGGTTTAGTAACAATTTCAGTGCTTACGAAGACTAGCTATATATGGACGTACACAGGACAGAATAGTAAAGTAATGTAGGCAGAATCAAAATGACACAGTATTAGAGAGCACTTCTGCGTTGCTTTATCTCTGGAAGACCAGCAGCAATCTAAACTCTTTTTCTTCTCTCATCCGTGGTGTTCTCTTTCAAGTAAAAGTTATAAGTCTGGTCCTGTTATTCACAACGGCTGTACGACAGAGTTCACAACATCTAGCAAAGTAGCTGCCACCAAGTAATCAATGAACTTCTTTGGCAAACTAAAGATAGATCGATTAAATTTTGGCTTGCTAAATGAACACACTCTTCTTGCCTACGTACTATGTCATTGACGTGTCACTTTTACGTAAATCGCATACTCCACCTGCTTACTGAAATCTTTGCATCATTCACCCAATAGTTGAGATAACTGCAAAGGACATGGCAGCCTAACGACAATTCATTGTACCTCCATTGAGAAACCAAAGCGCATACAATTGCTTCTAAAGTTTCCTCCCCTAAGCAAGCAAGACGTCATAATGGAAAAGGTTTTTCAGCAGAGTATAGATAATGGTTTTCAATTCTCCACGAATATCTTCGTAAACTTATTTTCACACCACATATCCGTTAACTTCATATAAACACGTGTGGAATCTAGATAAGTTACGTAAGATCAACGCCCGAGCCAATCAACTCATTTTGGTGAAGCTGTACTAAGATTCTACAAACATAATGCTGTGAATTTTTAAAGGAAAACTTCGAGTTGCACATTATTCTCTTTGGTACGGTCTTGAAGACTAATCCTTGATTCTCATAACCATAAATAAATTGCACCTGACGCGAAGGCACTAAAATTATGCGTCTCCGTTGCCATGCATATTGGAAATAAAGTTTATATACAATAATGTAATATGGAGGGAATTTCTCTAAATAGATATAGATGTTAGAATGTGATCTGCACGAATCATTCTCAAAAATCGCGTAAACATGTTATGCGGAACTGCTTTTTCAGGAACACACTGTTATAATACTTTGCATTTGGGATGCAGGTCCCATCTGGAAAAATGCGTAGACGTTGACTGCATTATGAAAGATATGTTCAGGCAAAAGGACTATGAATTGTTAATCAAGCATTAGTAAAATTCAACCCATGCCGTTGATTTTGACAAATATGACTCCTAGACGTTCTGGCGTCGCATAATGCGACTGAACCATTCGATTCTAAAAACTTGAATTGCCTGTTGTACGCACATTGAGCAATACGTCGCATTTGGTTGCGCCTTGTGTTCAGTTATGTAATCCAGCAACACCAAGGTATGACGTAAAACCACGGCCTAAATACCTACCTACCTATTATCAATATGTTTTAGATAAACAGAGGTGTAGTCTAAAAGATCTACTTAAGATAAGTGTATTCTAAAATAATTAATGTCGCTCACCAACCAAAGCAGATAAGGACAGTGCAAGACAATTTCAGCCTATCGATATTCGAAAATTAAGCACATCGAAACTAGACATAGAAATATGTGCTTCTTAATAGCAAGGGCCCATTGTGTGCTTGGGTGTATGCTGAAAAGCTTTCATTCTTAAGCTTGTATTGGCGTCATCATTCTGCAAAAAAGCCTGCATCCTCAATATACATTCATTTCTTTATCTCCACCTCGACATCTACAATCACGCAGTTCGGCAGTAGCTATAAGATTATCTGTCGCATTCATGTCCAGTTCTGTCTCCGTTATTGCTAAATTTCTTGCAGCTTCCTCTCAACGTAAAAAACATAACTCATCAACAATAATGGCCTGGCCAAACGACTCAACGAAGTTCAGTTAACAAAATTCAGTGAAATGTGGAGTGAAAAGTTGAGTCGATTAGACACCATGTTCGGCGTTATTCAGTGATGTTGAGCGTTGTTTAGTGAAGTTCGGTTTTGGTCAAAAATTCTGAGTGAGCAGGAATAAACTTTTATTGTTCTGAGGTGTTGTTGGGCGATGTTTAGTCGTTTGGCCAGCAACCGAACAAAGTTTAGTGCGCGCACACGCATTGACACAAAGCTCCAAAACAGTTCTTCGAAGTGAAGGAATATTAAACGAATGGATTCTGCTGAAAAAAGAAAAAGTGATTTGGACAATGAGAGAGATCGGACCTTCAAAGATGATACTTTGGAAGAGTCTAACGCTGAACGATTGTGTATGTCAAATGAGTTCCAGACTCCCCAAACTCAGCCCCAAGCATCAATCGCGCTTGCACTTGGCGATGTTGAGTGAAAAGTTTAGTTGTTTGGGCGCCCCCTATTTAACAACGCTGAACAACACTGAACATGACTCAACAGTGTTCACTGAAATGTTCAGTCGATTGGCTAGACCTTAACTCCAACCTCAATCCAAGCTCAAAACCTCCAAATATAGCAGCTTACAGGGAACTCCTATCCCTGCAATAGGATCACTGGCCATCACACGGTACGCGGACCACATGCAGGCATCTGCTCAATCACTTGTGTCCCGTGAAAGCTTAGTTAGAAATCACAAAAGAAATGTATTTTGTAATTTTATTACATTTTCTGCTTCTCATGAGGTCCCATAGAAAAACAATTGGCTGCCCACCCCTGACTTATAAAAACTCTCAACACCTTTCCATTGAAGCTTTTGACTGGATTCATCAGCCAAGAATTGAGGACAAAACATTTTTGTCCCCCAGAGCTCCACCCAGAACCACAGGCCCCTAATGAATCATAGCGCACCAACAAACGTAACAACTATTAAAATCTGACAAAATAATTGAGGATATTTTTAATTTATTACAATGACTACAAAAACAATTGCAATAGTATATCGAACGGCTTATATAAATATAAAATTCAACAAAATTATATTATGTTGGTATATAAATGCACAAAGTTCATTCCATCTAGATACAAAGAGAGGTAAGTATGGTACAGCGGAAATATCGGATTGTCGCTTGTTGATTTGCATACAAGAAGCAAAGAAGAGATAAATAAAGACACTGAAATTATAGTAAGTAAGTGAGATAACTGGAATGTAGGCGCACCGAGGGGGGCAGGTGGGGCAAATTGCCCCTAAAAGCTAGGAAATGATTTTTAGTGACTTCTAAAATTTGATGGTAATGTCATCTGAGGTACGGATTTCTTCATTTGCCCCAACCCCCCATAGGAGCTGTTGGCGGGCCTTTTGGAATCTACACTAGTCCAATGGCATATAAGCGACATTGAATTGCAATTGGGTGGAAGTTTATAACACTTAGCTTGTATTCTCGAACGATTGAAAATTGAAATTGAATGGGATTTCGCAAAGGGGTACCAGTACAATATCATGTAATTAAGCCTCACGAAAAATCCAAGGTTACTTTGGTTTTACTACATCTAAATAGGCACAATATATACGTAAGATATCAGTTTCTATACCAGCAGAACCAGCCGCTATTTTATTCAAGTGCGAAGAACAGAGGACGTGACATACAAATTATCGAAGACCATAAGGTCCATTCATTAGCAAATATACAAAGGCTACAAAAATATAGCTTTTGAAGTCAATACAATAATTAAAAAATGTTGAATACTTGATCTAATAAACAAGATTATGATTCAATTCCTATAATTGTTCTACCCCCTCCCGCAATTGCACCCTCTCTCACACTGATGCATGAGGTCTAGGTTCCCATAAGTTCCCCAATTGCCGCTACCTGTCGCTGCCTATACTTAACTGTCACATGAGGTCTAGGTTCTCATGAGGTCGCAAATTGTTGCTACCTACCGATACCTGTCGTTGCCTGTTGTTGCACTTAATAAACTTGAGGTTGGCGCGAATGCAAAACATAAAAATGCCAATGGCATTCTGTGAAAAATTGTCGCTAATTGTCGGCAGAATTTAGGACTACTTGTTTCCATGAAGTTCTACTATCGTTGATCTGCATTTAGCCCTCGCTAGTCGCTCTACCTGTTTTTGAGCTAAAACTATTTCCAACTCTGCGACTCGGTCGTCAACTATCTTCATGAGTCGCCAACTATCATTGCATAAAGTTGTTGTTGTTGTTGTTGTTGTTGTTGCTAAAGGTGTGTTTACAATAAAACCCAGTAACTGGTAAAAACCGGTAGCGACTGGTAAAAACCGGTAGCGACTGGTAACGACAGTTAGCGACCCTATGGAGACCAGGCTTAAACCTCTGAACCCGAAATTTAGCTAATCCTTTAGAGGCAGTGGCACCCCTAAATACCAGAAAGTTTAGCAATCTCCACAACTCAAATGACCAAAGCTAAAACCTAGTTTCATACTCTGAAGTCCCGAATAAGCACCCCGCTTGTTTCTAGGAAGAAACTTTCTAGACCTCCATGTTCTTATTGGGAACCCATTCGCCTATTCAAATTCCAATTATTTTTAGAGAAACCCGGAAAAAGTTAAGTTATTGAGTTTGAATGTTCTCAATAACAATGTGTAAGAAGTAATTCAGTTGTATTTCTGCCCAAATAATGATTGAGCATTATTTGCAGAGGCTTTTATCGGAGTTTTTCCATGAACACCGATTGATACAACTTTAGACCATTTTCTAGCCCTCCCTCATTTATCCCAACTCCCACTTTTATCATTTCGAGAAATTTTCCAACCCCCCTCTGAGGAAAATCCTCGTTTATTCGGGGCCTAAGCATAGGCATTTGAGCTTTAAAAAAACCAGGAAAGAAATTGCTCGTAGTTCGTAGTTTATACATATCACCAGGGGGATCACCATCTGACAAGGCTGAATTTTGCTACGAAAGGTCGTTTACCAACTTGCACCAAAACTCACAATATCTAACTCCTTTCGAATGACTCGGAGCCCAGTATCATAGATACCTCGATGCATTCATTTTCCCGTTGTGACACACCATTTCCAATTTGAACCTTTTTTGTGTCAGCCTCGCTACCGCTGAGTGCAATCACGACGTTATCCACACAAGTAGAGTATTCAATTGCAGAGTCGCTCTCTTCGATTAAAGGTGCATCACTCGAGGCAGATGGCGATACTAGTTTTTTCCCATTATGTAGCGAGCTTTGTAGTTGGTTTGGTTTTAAAACTATCAGACGATGGACGTCAAGGTCCACTTCAAAATGCGAGTGCTCACTCTCTTGCGAAGTGTCCTCCTTCAACAAAGATCCATCACTTTTAGTATTCACCAATTTGCCTTTTTTCAAACTCTCATCGTTGCTTTCTCTAACATTGTCATTTTCATCATCGCTCCCAGAACCCTTTCCAGCAGGGTGCTCAAGAACCCGAGAATATCCCTTGCTTTCAAATCTTCCCATATTTTGCACCATATTTTCAACAAAATAACTTGACTGTGCGTTCTCTTCCTTCATGACGTTGGTTGCAACTCCATCTTCGCATGGTTCAGGAACAATTCGATCTAGTTCTCTTTGATCTTTATCTACATCACTATCTTTACATTTCATCCATAACGGGCCCCCTTTACTCTCTTCTACCTCCTGCCTTCCATCATTTTTCATCTCATCCTCCTTCTCCTCCTCATCCTCCTCCTCCTCCTCATCTTCATTAAACGAGACCTGATGCTGCATCTTCTTTCGATATTTGTAACTATTGTCCCTTCGCCAACGTCCTCTTTTTAACGATTTTGATGTCTTACTAGTTTCCCTTTTTCTGACATGATTGAACCGTTGCCGGTCAAATGCATGGTGTTTCTCTATACCACCTTGTCGGCTACCATCTAAATTGTCTCGAACATTCTTTTCTTCATGCAAAGAATCTTCATCCTCTTCAGCCGACTGCCGCTTCAGCAGCGGCCTGTTTTTTAATATATTTTTCTTACTTGTCCTAGGAATCATTTGTTCTGTGTTACTTTCATTCTTCTTTTCTTCATCTTCTCCTATAACAGTTGGTTCTTCAAATATCTTGACGCGCTTGCTCGAAGGTCTTCGTTTTGATAACTTCCTTACCGTTGTGCCTCCATCCATTGCATCATCAGAAACTTCATCTCCAGGCTCATGATCATAATTCTCCCAGTCTTTATCAAATTTACTCAGCATAACAGACCGGTCATTGTGTGTTGATTTTGATCTCACGCGACCTTTCGGTGGTGGAGACGATAGTTGCAGGACTTCAACGCTATCGCCCCGTTTTAAATCCGTCCAGTCGTCTAACAAGCGCCTCAAAACATCTCCTCTACAGTGATACGTCGAGGGACTCCACAAATCCCGTTCGATCCTAGTTTTGAGACTGCGGATTTCATTTGATAAATTCTCTTCGTCTGAAACCTAAAACATGAACATGAACTAGCACTGAATTGAAAAATCTCTCCACGATCGACTCCAAATAGTGTCACATGTGGAACTAAACTTGGTGCACACATAGCACCAAAATGAAAAAATTTCTGATTCACTTATACCTAATGCTATTGAAACACAAATGGTATTTTTCTATCCTCCCAAAAGTAACAAATGCTATAGCCTGGCAGTGGGCTCTACATATGCATTTTTCTCTTAAATCTCAACCAACTCAGAGAAAAAAAGGACAATAAAGGCGGATCTCTGCTGGACTATAATTGTGACAATCAATTCAAAATTTTGTAACGGCACATGCGTACTTGGAAATATAAATGCAGATGAGATTGTTCATGGAACCATCACGCCCTCGAACGAACTATAGGATTATTTCTACTATTCATAGAGCCCATGACGGTCTTAATCACGATTAAAATTCTGGTTCCTACTGCGCATGTACTGTGCCAAATTTCTCCAACGATTGTCACATACATCGTCTAGTGGAGGCCCGACTTTTAAGGCAATCATTTGAAGTGAGGCAGAATCAAGGGTGTTGTTATTGAGGAAAACGAGGCTCTTATCCAACTCAATGTCAAAGCAGCGCCCAAGTAAATCAGACTTATGTCGTGTACGTATCAAGTTGTTTTCATTCGAAAAAGCTACACCTCGCTCTTCTACAAAAAGTTTTAAATCACAAGTTAGATTAAGCAACGGTATATACAAATCTACATGTACCGTATAGGGGCCAAAATAAGCAAAACCCATCCTACTTAAGACAAACCATATTCATTGCATTTGCATTACGTGCCATTGGTCCCAAAGACCCAAGGCTATTAGATCTAAAGATTACTTCATTAGGCCCATAATGTTGCAAATTTTACGGATATAAACGGTATAGGTTCATAGAAGAACTTATGAACGCACTACTTCGGTCCAACAGAGGAGGCTGAAGTCAGCGCATCCAACAAGTATGAATTTTGGTAAAACATACCTTTTCAGCAATGATTGGTAACAGATAGATGAGAAGAGGAGATCTATTGTCAACAATAAAATGGAAAAAATCCCACAATGATGGCTCGTCTAGGAAAGTAAACATACATGGACTGAGAGATGCGTTTCATGGACGGAAAGTTAAATAAAATACAACAAAAAATGCATTATTGCTATAAATAATCACCCTAAAGTGGTATTGAGGAATCCTAAATGAGCTGGTCGCACCTTGCTTCCGCAAACTGAACTTCATTAACTTTAGAGGCATATTGTACTCAAAAATATCAGGCCTTATTTACAAACTGCTATATTCTAATCAGTGTTGGAAATAGCCTATGGCTCTCAAGAAATAAATTTTCAAAATACTTGCCGTTCATGCCTCTCTATGCTAAAAGGACATGATGATGATGATGATGATGATGATTGTGATGATGAAGATGATGATGATGATGATGATGATGATGATGATGATGATGATGATGATGATGATGATGATGATGATGATGGCTAGCCCATGGTTGGAGACCTCCTCGTGGTGGCAAGCGGGTACAGAGAGACACTGCCCTTAAGTTGATAGTGATTCATTTCGCGAAGATTCAGAATTGGTGCAGATGTTGACGACCTGTGGCAAACTGTCCAACCAGGCCCCTTCAGTGAAAGTCAGGCACAGCAGCTTCAGGCTGCAGCTCTGACAAGTAACTGTTGGGGTAACAGATTGGATTGAGTGTAGCCGACTCAATCACCTCTTCTAAACAATTTGAAGGCGACACTGACCTCAGGGTCAGCCTAGGCCCCATAAGGGGCGTACAGGAAAAGACAAGACAAGACAAGATGATGATGATGATGATGATGATGATGATGATGATGATGATGATGATGATGATGATGATGATGATGGTGATGATGATGATGATGCTAGCCCATGGTTGGAGACCTCCTCGTGGTGGCAAGCGGGCACAGAGAGACTCTGCCCTTAAGTTGATAGTGATTCATTTCGCGAAGATTCAGAATTGGGGCAGATGTTGACGACCTGTGGCAAACTGTCCAACCAGGCCCCTTCAGTGAAAGTCAGGCATAGCAGCTTCAGGCTGCAGCTCTGACAAGTAACTGTTGGGGTAACAGAGTGGATTGAGTGTAGCCGACTCAATCACCTCTTTTAAACAATTTGAAGGCGACACTGACCTCAGGGTCAGCCTAGGCCCCGTAAGGGGCGTACAGGAAAAAGACAGACAGACAGATGATGATGATGAGATCTCGTGGTGGTGAGCGGGCACAGAGAGACAGTCGATAGCGATTCATTTCGCAGAGATTCAGAGTTGGGGTAGATATTCATGACCTGTGGCAAACTGTCCAACCAGGCCCTGTAAGTAAATATCAGACTCAGCAGCTTTAACTGTTGGGATAACAGAGTGGATTGAGTCTAACCGATTCAATCACCTCTTTAGCCAATTTACAGGCGGTCACTGGCCCTAGGGTCAGCCCAGGTTCTGTAGGGGCGTTAAGGGGCAAGGAAGAAAATGGTGATTACGATGGAAATGGTGATGATAATGGCGGTGATGATGACAGTGATGATCATCAATTCATAGCCCTAATTGAACCAATGCTAATCAAGAATATGCTCCCAAAATGCTTTCAATTACACTTTGCCATAAAAAGAAACTTTACACAGAGTACATTGAGGCTCGAGTTGCTAAAACAATAAGAACTCAGCTAGAAAAAGAGATTAGAAACTAAAAGAGATTTTTACAAGCACTCAACTACCCAGATTCTATCAGTAGCCAGATTCTGATGAGGTTTTGTTACTAAACATCAGGATTCGTTGCTTTCTTTCATAAAGTAGCCCGGCTCATTTTGTTGGAAAATGAAGGGTAAAAGAAGTTTCTCAAATATTTGCAATAAAATATTTTGAAATATCTTTTGAAATAAGAAATTTTTTAGGAGTATTTGAGTGTAAAATCATCGACAATCAAGAATATCGAGCCTCCGCAAAAATTATCCGGTTCATATAAGAAAAAGAGTAGGCAAACATCCAATGTTGATGTATGCCCTAAGCCACCAAAAAGCAATTTGCACATATCCTATAGAGCCGAAAAAACTATCGCAGCCATTCGAAATGAGGTCTATTGAGGTTGACACAAGGTGGAAAAGCGCATTAGTGATAGCTGTTATCGATAACTCGCACTATCGCAGGCGTATTCCAGCAATCTGCCACAAATGACGTCACCTACGCAATTACGCTCTTGTGTTTTGACAGCATATTACCAAATTGATAATGGGAAAAGATGAAGTAGGTAAACTGATGTGACTATGCTCGAAATTCTAAGAGATAATCTCAGGTTTTGTTAGGCGGCCATCTGTGCTGCTAAACAAATTACTCGAAGCTCAATAATGCTCTGCATCCAGGGATTCCTACTACGGGATATCGTATATTTCTCTAATTACAAAATGAGCCATTCAAAATTTTGTGTGTCTATTTTCCACAAGGAAGTAAAACGCTCGCTAGGGCGACTTGCAAAAATACCCCAGTAAAAAAAATCTACCAGATATATACATCTATATATATATATCTTAAAAAATATACTGTCTAGTGTAGTAAAATCAATACTGAAGAAGATAATTAATAATAATTATTAAAAGTTTCCCTCACAAGAAAGTATACTTTGAATTTCTCTGTTTTAGTCATATACCTAGTGAGTGCGGCCGTATATAAATATAAATAAATATACATTTCCCTCTTAAGTTATTGCTGTAAATGTGAGTAACCTTCCCAATTAGCCACCAAAAATCGTTGGAGAGCATTAACTTCAGTTCTTCCCACAATTACAGACGGCCCAATGTTGATTACGTGACAAAGTGATACTGAAAACTATGCAATTAACATGTTATGGTAAGCTAGCAAAAATTGGAGCAAACAGAATCATCAGGAACAAAGTAAATGGTCATCGCATTAACATTGCTTTAGACAAGAAAAGCATAACAGATTTGTGGCTGATTTATTCAAATAGAACAGCTTAAATTCCACGGAGAATTCAGAAATCTTGCGGATCGGATTAAAGACTTTCGTAAATTTTGAAAAATCCAGAACTTACATTAGAAGCTAGTCATATAGGGTGCAAAATTGCGCTCTCAAAAGCATAAATTAAAAATTAATCCATCTAGAAGCTATATTACAAGGGTAATTTTCCAATTGGGTGCGTGCGTGCGTGCGTGCATGCGTGCGTGCGTGCATGCGTGCGTGCGTGCGTGCGTGTGTGTGTGTGTGTGTGTGTGTGTGTGTGTGTGTGTGTGTGTGTGTGTCTAAGTGTGTGTGTGTGTGTGTGTGTGTCTAAGTGTGTGTGTGTGTGTCTAAGTGTGTGTGTGTGTGTGTGTGTGTGTGTGTGTGTGTGTGTGTGTGTGTGTGTGTGTGTGTGTGTGTGTGTGTGTGTGTGTGTGTGTGTGTGTGTGTGTGTGTGTCTAAGTGTGTGTGTCTAAGTGTGTGTGTCTAAGTGTGTGTGTGTGTGTGTGTGTGTGTGTGTGTGTGTGTGTGTGTGTGTGTGTGTGTGTGTGTGTGTGTGTGTGTGTGTGTGTGTGTGTGTGTGTGTGTGTGTGTCTAAGTGTGTGTGTGTGTGTGTGTCTAAGTGTGTGTGTGTGTGTGTCTAAGTGTGTGTGTGTGTATAAGTGTGTGTGTGTGTGTGTGTGTGTGTGTGTGTGTGTGTCTAAGTGTGTGTGTGTGTGTGTGTGTGTGTGTGTGTGTGTGTGTGTGTGTGTGTGTGTGTGTGTGTGTGTGTGTGTGTGTGTGTGTGTGTGTGTGTGTGTGTGTGTGTCTAAGTGTATGTGTCTAAGTGTATGTGTCTAAGTGTGTGTGTCTAAGTGTGTGTGTCTAAGTGTGTGTGTCTAAGTGTGTGTGTCTAAGTGTGTGTGGTGTGTCTAAGTGTGTGATTATAAGTATGAGCAGATGGGATATTTATCGGGTAAGGATTAAAAGCCAAACCTACAAACACTTAACAATAAATTCATTGACCAAACAACACCAACTCACCTTTGTTCCTATCGGCTAATTTCTCCATAACTTCTGCGACTTGTTTCCAATGGTGTTTGAAATCATCTTCAAAAGCAACAACCAAAATTTTCAAAGCTGAAATAAAGGATAAAAAGTATCAGTTGAAACAGCATTTTAGAAGGAATTAGCAAACGCAAAACCTATGATGAAAATATTAATAGGAAGGCATACAAAGGAGAGAAGGTTATGGCGAAGAATCCTTTAGAGCCGTATACAAACATAGCAACGATAATAATGATAAAACAGTAGATATTACAAATTCAAAAGTTGAAACGAAGGTGGGAAGGTTACAAACGAAAATCATGATAGTTGCTTTTATGAGTAATACAAGAAATTCAATGTAATGGCGAAGGAGACGTCAAAACGAAAGATTAAGCATAGATTCTTTCTTAATATTGATGCAGTGTAAGAAAATATGATACATCGAGTTTGATGTGAGACAGATCTATACTACAGGCAACATATGGGCCAGTCCACCATAACAATCATTAAGATAATGATCATGAGGAAGATGATGATTATGATGATGATGGTGATTATGATGATGATAGTGATAATGATGATGATAATAATGATTATGATGATCATGACGATGATTATGATGACGATGATGATGCTAATAATGATGATGATAATAAAGATGATAACGATGATGATGATGATGATGATGATGATGATGATGATGATGATGATGATGATGATGATGATGATGATAATCACGATGAGAATAATGACAATGATGATGAGTGGAGTAATCAGCCCATTCAGCATCCTGCCAACTGTAGATTGAGACAGCATGCTATTTCAAACTCACCTAAAAATAGGATTCTGTATGTCTTGGGTGTGAGAACAATACTTTGACTGCTGGTTCGCGTTCGTATTACCGTGAAATTATATTGATCAAGGGAATTTGATGAACCTAAATTGCTATTTGATCCGAAATCGAGGTCTAAACTGAATGGAGACAATAGAGTGAGGACAACAGACAGCGCAAATGTGACGTCATCATCAGACAATCTTGGATAGTCTGAAAGAAATCCATAGTTAACGATATCACAAATATCTACACTTAATGGAACAGTATGAAGTACTATTACGGGCTTTTACAGTTGTTAATTACGAAATAAGAAAACATTTTTCAGTTCCAAAAAGCGAGTTAATTCAATGGATTGGAGACATCTTTAAAGGAAAGGTGGCCTATCACGTGATGGGAAACCATAGAAAAAAAACCTGCCAACCTCGTAGAGGTCATTTGCAAAAATACTGTGCTCATTAGTACAGGACAAGATTCTATTTAATCTATTATTCTATATATTTAATATGTGAAGCTATTTGGTATTAGAGTCAAATAACATCAGACATTACTACTGCAAGCCAGAAATACGCCAAGCGATTAAATTATCATAAAACCCGCGACAAATAATATTACTCAGACCTGCACCAGAAATAGGAGGATAGTCCGGCAAAACATCTAGGCTAAAAATTCTCTAACAAATAACATGGCTTCTGGTGAATACATACCATAGCGACCTGTGCCAAGTCTAAAACACAGTGGCACAAGCCAATTGACTAGGAACCTCTCAATTCGGTCTAGATTACTCGCCAGGTGGCAATCGCCACATGCAACAAGTAAGCTAAACGTATTTGGGTTGACTTGAATTAATCGAGCTGCTACTTTGGCGGCCACATTTGAAAATGAAAAGTTCATCGCATCAAAGTTGTCGCTTACTATCACTTGCAAACACCAATCGATCATTTCCTGTGGATTGGGGATGCAAAATTAGCCTGATACAAAGCACTGAGAGTCCAAGTAAAGAACAAACTACAGGGATGTATTCAACGTAGGGGAGGGCCAAGCAGGAAATGTAGAGGAGGGTGGGCGTGTAAGAACGATGACAAAGAAGAAAAAAAATCAAAATAACAAAACACCACAAATAATGTTTTTAAAACAAACTGAACCGTTAAAAACCAATCAAGCCAATAATTAAAATGATCCAGGAATTCTGGCAGTGGAGGTGGAATAGAAATCAACAGGGCAGATGGTTCAATTTTCTCCAAGCAAAACACTAGAGTACTTACTTTAATTTCAGGCGTTTCAGACAGCTGAGGTTGTTTCCAGA